>OZ014520.1:102547458-103147458 GCA_963966055.1 Lathyrus aphaca | reverse complement strand
TTCAAGGATGTTTGGTGAAGAGAAAGAAGAAAGAGAGAAGTCATATTTGTGACCATTCAACGACTTTGAAAAAATGATTAGGGTTAGTGGGAGTGATGAACTGGCGGTGGAAATGGTAGGCTCTATAAGGAGAAAATATGTTTAATAATAAATAATAATAATGACATGTTTAACAGTAAATTGTAAATAAATAAAATAAAAAGCCAGATAAGAAAATATATTGACAAGTAGGCAGCTACGTATGCAAAATTTAACGTTTTTTTCTTTCAAATTTTAACGGAATGGATTAATTTGACTAACGGGATCGTTTTAAGGGACTATAATTTTTAACTGAGGGACCAAAGCGAAATAATAAATTAAATTAAGGGACTAAAAGATGAATTAAGCATTTCTTTAAAAAAAATCAATTCAATCTATCCATTAAAGATAAAATTCATTCAATCCATCCATTAATACATTTTCAATGGATGTATATTCATCCATCCATAAAACTATTTATTTTATTTTTTACAATATCCATTCATCAATTGTATTAATTGTATCTTTTCATCGCTGGTGTCATGAACCTGCCCTATTTCCATATTTTGTACTCAGTTTTTTCATTTCAAACCATTAACTCTCATGGGAGACACCGATTATGTCACGTTTACTAAGATTTTGCTTATCACGTGTAAGAAACTAACCGTAAAATCCAACTACAACATATGGGTTGTGTTGTCAAAATGTGGTTTCATGGTCAAGGATATGAAGATCACTTAACCACAAAATCAAATAATATTCTCGCCGCCAAATGCGATAAGTGGAAAAAAAAACTGATGTTTCTCTATGCATTGTGTTATGGTTTTCCATAACAACTAATCTCCAAGCATAATATCAAACCTTTACCACTTGTTATGAGGTTTGGGAAAAATCTAAGAAAATTAATGATGTTCGTAATCATTACAGTGTCATCCTCAAACTCAACTCTTTGAAATTTGAGAATATGGATATGCAAACCTATCTGAGTAAGCTTGATATGTTTAAGCCAAATTTCACAACCTTAATGCCCTTTACAACAGATGCAACAACTCATGTTGAACAACGCAGTAAGTATTTCATGATCTTGGAACTTGCCAGACTACGACCCGAACTCGATTCCATTCGTAATCAGATTTTATCATGATTCATTGTTCCTAACTATGAAGCAGTTAGTGAACAACTATTGCACTTGGCTACACCTCATGCTTTTGTACCAATTTCTACTCCATCTTCCACCAAATCAACTACTTTTCCTTCCCACTACCATGGTCGTGGCGGACAAACTGGAGGACAAGATGGTCACCTCCATGGTATTCATTGTAACTATTACAATCGTTATGATCATATTGAATCTAATTTTCGTACAAAGGCAAGAGAATAACAACGACAACCATGGGTCGCTGATGTAGTTCAATCGAAGATCACTAAAGAGATTATTACACTCGCCGCTAATTGGAATGATTTCCTTCAATTCAAAGTATCTCATTAACCATCATCATATACCATTATTGCTCAATCTGGTAATCATATATCCTTTATCTCTACATCCTCTTTTAGTCTTTGGGTCCTTGACTATGGTGCCTATGATCATATGACTGGTAACAAATCCATTTTATCTTGCTTGTCTTATTTTGATTCTTTTCCTTCTGTCATTGTGGCAGATGGCTCTAAAATCAAAGTTCAAGGCATAGGTCAGACTCACCCACTTTCAAACTTGTCATTAGACTTTGTCCTTTACATTCCTGGTTTTCCTTTTAATCAAATATATGTTAACAAACTCATTTGTACTCTTGATTATTCAGTCCTTTTTAACAATAATTTTGTTTATTTGCAAGATCGACGTATATGACGAACATTTGGAGCAAGAAATGAGTTCAGAGGATTATATCATATATCTCCATTAGTGACATGTGCTTCTATTGCTTCTCAGGACCTTACACATCAACGTTTGGGTCACCCCAGTCTTAATAAAATGTGTCTTTTAGTTCCTAATTTTTCTAAGCTTTTATCATTTAAGTGTTAGTCATGTCAATTAGGTAAACATATTCATAGCATTTATTGTCAACGAGTAAATAAAAGTGTTGCATCAACTTTTGTTTTAGTTCATACTGATATTTAGGGTCCTACTCCTCTCATACTGCCATTAAGAGACTGAATGGATTTCTTCGAGTTTGGGATTGGGAATTTCGAAAATGCTCGACATTTGTCGGGGTTGGCTTTGATCCCTCGTTCAGTGAGGTAGAAGTCAATAAACTTCCCCGCCCGGACGCCGAAGGTGCATTTTTCAGGATTGAACCTCATTTTGTATTTCCTCGCTTGTTCGAAGACCGTCCGAAGGTAGTGAGCATGGTCGAGCTCTTCGTGCAATTTGACGATCATATCTTCCATGTAGACCTCGAGCATATCCCCGATCTCTCCTCGGAAGACCTTGTTCATCATTCGTTGGTATGTGGCCCCTGCGTTTTTCAGTCCGAAGGGCATAACGTTGTAGTAATAGTTTCCCATTGGGGTCATGAAGGTCGTGTGCCTCTTGTCCTTGTTCGACATTGGGATTTGATTGTACCCACTGTATGCGTCCATGAAGGACAAGAGTTTGAAGCCTGCAGAGTTGTCTACCAATTTATCTATGTTAGGCAAATGAAAAACATCTTTGGGATATGCCCGGTTAAGATCAGTATAATCAACGCACATTCGCCATTTTCCATTATTTTTCTTAATAAGAACTACATTAGAGAGCCAAGTTATGTAGTGGGCTTCAGAAATAAAATATGCCTCTAGGAGGTCTTTTATAGCCTGCTCGGCAGCCTCCGCTTTCTCGGGAGATTGCTTGCGTCTACACTGTACTATGGGCCTAATGTCCGGATCTAAAGCTAATTGGTGACAGACGACCTCGAGATCGAGCCTGGGCATCTCAGCAGCACTCTATGCAAACATTTCTGCATTTTCCTTAAGGCGAGTTATGAGTTGTTCCCTCGTCGCAAGTGGTAATCTGATACCTATCTTCACAACTCTGTCGGGGTTGTTGCCCAGAGGAATAATCTCGAACTCTCCGCCAGGGACTGGACAAACTAGGTGAATGAGAGTATGGCCAATGGCAGGGCCCTGTGTTTCGTCGTCTTCTTCGTCGAGGCGACTATCGAGCTCGACAGAGTTGACTCGTAGGGGAGGTATATGCTCTTCGACTTTGGGCTTCTTGTTGTCCTTGGAGGTGTTGATGATTGATTTCCCTTTAACCTCAACATCATAGCATCTCCGGGCAGCCTCAATGTCGCCATGGATCATGACTACTCGGCCTAGCTTGGTGTAGTACTTCATTTTCAAGTGGACGGTAGATGGTGTCATACCCCAAATTTGTCCTACCTGCATATTTATTTTTATTTACTAACCATTATACAAAATTAAAAAAAATGTATTTGTTGTTTCATTGGTCTTGTTGTTTGTTTAAGCTCAGGCCATACCAAATGGCTATCAAGATCTAGCCGAGAAGAAAATTTCATTGGCAAGTTGTTGGGTCACATCTTTATCTCCAAAGGCTTCATGGCTAATGAATTTAGTTCATTTCTTTCTGAAGTTCATGTTTCAAGATTTGATTAATGGGCAAGTTCAAGTGTAAGAGAGGTGCAAGTTTACAATCCAAGGCCCATGTTCGCATTGATAAACAAAATTGGTTTAAACTTCTCAAGAATTCACTCCAAATTTGTTTTCAACAAATAAATCGAGGGAGATTTGAGATTGGTTTTTTTGATTCATGGATCTATTTCAAGCATGACATTTTTCAAGTGTTACAAGTATAGATCCATTTCCAATTAATCTTTGATACAAGTATGGTTACCATTTTTGTCAACATGCAAGTTCAAAATCCTTATTTTCAAACTCAAGGCTATTTGTCTCAAGTCTATTTCAAGTGTGGTTGCAAGATTGGGTTCCATTTTCATTACACTTAGTTCAAAGAAGTTCAAAGGAGAAAATGATCAAGATTAATGAATTCTAAGTTGTATTACAAACTAAACAAGTCACAGTTGAAGAAAATTATTATAAAGACATAAGATCAATTTATGTCAGGACATGATTGGATTCCAAGATTTATTTCAAATTCTGCCAGGCCATAATTATGAGAAGAAGTTGGCGTACTATGTTTGGATTAGTGCAAGCTATGGTGTCACGATTTGTTTCAAGTCATGATACATATCCATTATTCAAATTTCTAAGTGTTAATCCAGACAATGTCATTACAAGTAAAAATCATAATCTTCAATTTTATTTCATCCAAACTACTAAATACACAAGTTGTAAACAAAAGCCTAAATACAGCTAGTCAATACAAGTAAGGATTCAACGGAAATTCACAAGCAGCTTCAAGCTAAAGGCGTAATTTTCTGCGAAATCCTCATCAATCCCTCCAAGTTATGTCCCAAGAACTGTTCATGTGAAAGAAAAAAAGAGAAAACAAATGTTAATACAAACCAATACAAGCAATACTCTCATGTTCATGGGAACAAACCTACGCTGCCACATATGACAGCCGGTGGTAATTCATTTCCAGCTCACCAATATGCTGCATTTTCAGATCAAAGTAACACAAATGATGGACCTTTAGTTTCAAGACAGGATATTCAAGAAAAGAGCATGTTTGGACCTACTGCTCATGATATTAATAGTAAACTCAGTGTGGAAAACTTGCAGCAAAATGAATCATGAGCAAAGAATTGCATCTGCAAGATATTAACAAGAGACATTATGAGAAGATATTAGCAAAAGAAATTCTGAGTAAAATTAAAGCATACTTGAGAAATCTAATAATGAAGAACAAGTCAGTAGTGACATTATTACATTTGAAGTTCAACCTGAAGCATTGCCACATAGTTGATTCCAAAAATAAGGGCTCCTGTGGACCTGGCAAATGGTGAAAAGTTTCGCAAATAATCAGATCATGAGAGTGTAGATTGTTGCACTAATTAACCAAGGAACTAAGGTATATGAAAAAAAGCATACAGCAGTAAAATGCAGTGAAAAAACAGCAGCAAGAAAGGTCACAAAACCTGTCATATCAGGTGCACAAGTTACTATTGAACAGAGTTTCGTTTAGAATAAGTACTAAACAACATTGCAAGTCAATCACCTTGGTTTCGTATCAGAGTTTGCATTGAAATGGACCTGCTCATCCGTTGATACAAACAGAAATTCAGTAGTGTCGAAAATGGTAACCAAAGCTATAACTTCAAGTTCAAATTCTACTTCTGCAGCAAGAATCAAAGTTAACTGAGTTAATCCGAAGATTACTTTAATATTGGTAACGCCCAGTCATTTTAATAGCGAGTTAAGGTTTTACCATAGCAGGAGAGTACGGCGGCGAAAATAGAGTAAATGTAGTCAAACGCTGTTACAGGAACCAAACTTGTGGAGCCGCATTTTCACGTCAGCCTAGGTTACAATTGATCATCAACCTTTTGTTCCATCTTCAGAAAATCACCATGTTAATATCTTTACTGAGCTCTGATGCTTCTTGGAACAAACCCGAACTCAACCTAGCATCTCTGCACCCAAACGGAGGCCAAGCCTCTCCTATCTCTCAAAGGCTCCACTTTCAAGCTTGTCCACACCCTGGTTATAATGCACCTGATAAGCAAAAGAGATGAGTTAGAATGCAGTGTACACTTCAATGAATATAACAGGGAGAGAAATCGAGTCATAACCACAGTCTGAGAAGATTAGAAGCAATCTAAAATGCCAATTCATCAGTCCAAAACGAGTTTTTGCAGCAAGAGTTCATGTCAAATCTAGTCCAGCCTCACAACCATGCACATTAATACGAAATAAGCCTGTCACAAACAAGGACAAATGAGAGTCTCACCAGCAAATTAATAATACAAGCATACACTTTTGAGTTAGAGTTAAAACAAGGTGTTATGACCAAAGTCTGTCAATCAAATTTGATCACAGGGGCACAAAACAAATGGTGCAGTGAAAAGGCTTTTACAGTACCAAGTTTACATTTTACTGATTTTTAGGTGAGGACCACAAGCATTCTAAAAGGTGTCCAGC
The DNA here is from genome assembly GCA_963966055.1 of Lathyrus aphaca. Taxonomy (NCBI): domain Eukaryota; kingdom Viridiplantae; phylum Streptophyta; class Magnoliopsida; order Fabales; family Fabaceae; genus Lathyrus; species Lathyrus aphaca. The sequence goes on along the minus strand of OZ014520.1, from coordinate 103,141,398 downwards.
TCACATAACAAACAAAAATCACCATCAGCTGGTCCCCCGGGATCACATAAAAGATCTTTCTAACGGTTTGCAGCTCCTCTCACACGATTCAGAGGATATCCCTCTGAAATCCTCTCTCATCTCACACGTATGGGCATCATTCAAATCCCTCTATAAAACTGACTCATCATTCGGCAATCAAAAAGGGGAAGAACACAAAAAACCCTAACGTCACTCTGCAAGAATTCTCCCTAAACCCTAATCCGCAAAGCTCCATTCAAATACCTAGATTGTTGAGTTTTCACACTAAAACTCAACAATCCTGAGCTAATCCGTTCAAACAAAAACAACAATAACAATGAAGAAGGTAGATTCAAAGAAACTCGGAGAAAGAAGAAGGAGAAATCGGAGAAAGACCAAGCAAACAAAGCACGAACCTGTTGGTCAGCATACGAAGCTTCTCATTGTCGGTAGCCTTGAATCCTTTTTCTGTTACGTTTATGCGCTCCATTGATTTTGTTGCGTGTTGTTACGTTTATCTTTCCTTATGAATCGTTGTTGACTGTTGACGCTGATTTCATGGCTTGATTTGGGATTTACGGACTCTGTTTGTTTTGTTTACGATTATGTGCGATGATGACGATGATACGACTCAGTTTGTGTTTCAAAGAACACTATGACTGATTTTTTGAGTTGAGATACAAAGTCTTTTGAAAAGATGATGAAGGTTCTCTGAGGCTCTCTTTCTTTTTATCTCGAAAACAAAAGAATGTGTTGAGGTTACACTAAATGCATAATTTTCTACCCTCAGCATGCGTTGTTAATTTTATTTTTTTTTAATAAAATTATTCTTAAAATATTTTAATGGTTTATTTAAAGAGAAGACATTGAGATTTTGTTGGAGTAGTGTATTTCATTTTCCAACTCATACCACGTGCCCTTTTTTCTATTAAGCCATCGATGTTTTGAACGAAAATCATTAGTGGCGGCCATAGGTTATGTTGTTTTATCAAAGCATTTAGTGAATAAGCTTTTAATAAAATATATTTGTGATTGTCATTTTGAATGTTGCCTTTAGAAGTGGGTCGAGTTTCGCATGAGTGGGCCCATTCAGCCAGGGCCAATGGTTGTTTTGGGCCTTGCTTCTCATTTCTTTTCTAAACTCTGGCCCATCAGACTGTGTTTTCTTGATTTTATTATTTTCCTTTCTATTTTTTTTTTTAGATATTAATCTCATAACATTGATACCTTTTGTGTCATCATTCTTTTATTTTGGGCCAATGAAATAATTATGACCTTTTGATATTTGATTTTAAATCGACGTTGTCAAAGTTGTTATGAGGCCATTGTTATTCTTCGCTATTTATTTAATCGATTATTCGATTTATTCGGCTAATGATAAAATGAGATATTCGATTGTTTAATCGACGTTATCCATTAAATTGAGACCGATTTCATTTATTTTTTGTCAGTTATTTTTCGGGCCTATGATATAACTAATGGTTTATTGACATTCGATTTTTTAATCGACGTTGTCTAAACCGATTTGAGGCCCTTTTTCTATTTCCTATTTATTTATCGATTTATCGATTTATTTCACATTTTTATTGTGGTCTATGATATTATTATCCGGTTTGTGACATTCGATTTATCGACGTTGTCCAAATTGATATGAGACCGTTTTTTATCATTTCTTATGGTTTCTAATTAATTTTAGATCCATTTTTATTTATCGACTTATTTTATCCGGCCAATGATAAATGGTGATATTCGATTTCTAATAAATCGACGTTATCCCCTAATTTGAGGCCACACGTTTATTTTCCTTTTTATTTCTCATTATCTCAATTTATTTTATTTCGACCGATGAATAAATATTTAAATAGTCGATTTCGAATAAATCGGTGTTATTTAAACTAAATATGAGGCCAAATTATTATTTTATCATTATTTCGACTTTTATTTTAGTTTTATGGTCGATGATATAACAAACGACTTAAATATTCGATTTCAATAAATCGACGTTGTTTAAGTCAATATGAGGCCAATTATTTATTTTTATCACATTTCTTCTATTTAAATAATTATTCGATTATAAAGTAACGCTCGACTTCTCATAGAATGATTCTAACTTTGAATCGATTCTAAGATAGTTAAAGAGCTAAATTTCGACGCTTTCGGTTTAATTCGAGCTCCAACGGCTCCACCTTAGCTTAGGAATAGGAATCGTTCTCGCATAACCATTAACCTTTAACCTCCATTTTGCACTCACCCTTCGCGATCGCTTTATGCCTCGCAATCGACCTACCAAGATGTCTCTTTAAATCCAAACCCTTGATCCAACGTCAAGTGGTCTTAGGTATTAAAACACTTTAAAAATATGAGAGAAATTGTACGCCACGAGCCTTAAGTGGTAGAAAGGAGGATTTCGAGCTCTCGTTATTCGCTCTGATTATTCCGTCGCAAGACACTCAGCTTGTTGGTTCGGAATAAACTATCCATAGTCTTTAGTACAATTTGACTCCTAAAGAAAGATAAATAAAATTTGAATCCTTTTCCTCCTTTAGCAAGTAATTCATTAGGCATAGACATACTTTCGTGCGTGACAACTTAGAAGGTTCCCATCGAGTACGATGGATGTAGGGGGTGCTAATACCTTCCCCCTGCATAACCGACTTCCGAACCTAGGCAATGGTTCCGACGACCTTGTCTTTATCCTTTCTTCCCGGGTTTTATCTATATTTTCCCTTTCCCTCTTTGGGAATAAATCAAAATTAGGTGGCGACTCTCAAGTCGGCCCAGCCGCGACCGCATTCGCGAGGATCGTATTTTTCGAGGTACGACAGCTGGCGACTCTGCTGGGGACTGGTTCACCCATATGCGAGTTAAGCCTAATCTAGGTTGCTTCATGCTTGTTTGTATGTTTGCCTTTATGATTTACTTGATTATTTTTATCGCTTTCCATATTATACCTTGTGGTTCTTGGATCGATATTTTGAGCTCGAGCGAAAGGCTTTATACCCGGGCTTTCGAGTGCAAACATAAGTTAGCGAGGTTGTGTAGTATGGGCTCCTGAGAGAACCACTCTCATGGGTTCTCGATACGAAAACCTCACTTGGAGTAGATTCTAATGAGAATACTGACAACCGTCAAATCCTTGGCGTGTGTGCTCAGTTGTTTGCATTAGGGTCATCAACTCTAAGGACCTTTAGAACCTTTTAGTTAAAACATCGGTTGATGGTTGCGTAGTATGGGGAACCAGGGTTCGCCCTCGCGTGGCTCGATACGAAAACCTCACTTGGAATAGACTTACTCGATGGAGTTGATTGACTGTCAATAATATATAAAATTGACACGTGCATCAAACAATTGAGGAAGGTCCATAACTCTGAGACTTTGTTTTAAACCTCGTGTCGATGATCGCATAGTGTGAAGCACCGAGAGACTTCCCTCTCGCGTGGCTCGATACGAAGATCTCACTCAAAAGAGATTCATATGGGGGAGTCAATCAACCGTCATGTTTATGGCGTGTGTGATGAACAACCATATGAATTGATAACTTTGGGACCCCTAAAAACTTTAGAGTCTACCCAGTGAGTTCCTGATCCGAGTATCCTCCATCCGTACCTTCGGACTTATGATACCTTGACTTTATGTGATACCTTGACTTTATGTTTAACATCATTTCGCATTTCATTTGCATATCATTGCATCCATATTTGCATTCATTTTTGCATTCGTAGTCGCTCATGTTCATTCATTCTCATCTTCAGTTGTTGAGTACCCGTCAGGCTGATTCCTAAGCACAGATTCAGAACTGAAGCCAACATCGGAAGAAAAAATGGAAAATCAAGAGCAACATAACAGAAGGGTTAGAGAAGACCTCAATCAGTTGAAAGGAAACATGAATGTACTCATGGAGATGATGCAAACATTGTTGGCTAGGGAAGCTCAGTCCCAGAGGATTGTCATACCTCAAATTAATGTTACCCCTACGGGTATTGTTTCCCAAGTTGTTTATGAGAATCCTCACTTTTTGCACCATGATGCTGAGTCTTCTAGAAATTCCTCTGAAAAGCTTCAAAAGAGGAAGGAGTTGGTGAGAAAAGCTGAAGGTAGGGCTCCCCCACAAAGGAGTGCTCGTCAGAGTCAGACTCGTAATCCCAGGCCTAGAACTCCGATTGATCCTATTCCCATGAAATATGATGAGCTATATCCTTACTTGGTTCTGAAAGGCCTTATCACAACTAGAGCACTTACTCCTCCGAATATTCTTCCAGATGGGTTCAGAACTGATCTTCATTGCCCATTCCATGAAGGAGCTGCGGGTCATGACATTGAAAGTTGTTATGCTTTCCAGTCTCGAGTTCAGGATTTGGTCAGAGGAGATGTGATTACCTTCACACCGAGAGGGATTCCCAAGGTTGGAAAATATCACATGCCAGAACAAAGTGACTGAAGATTTGGTCGAAGAATCACAAGTTACCACCTAAAGCCAGTGGGTCAGATGGGAAAGCTCATCCTTGCTACTGATTAGACACTAGGCCTCGTTTCTTTTCAGTTTTAATTTCCTTGTTTATGTTATGTATACTTGTTTAAAGACTTTGTTTGTTCTTTAATGTTAATGTTAATGAAATGAGCATCGCATGTTTTTGAATCAATTCATTCACCTTCATATTTATGTGTATTCGTGCTTTTCATTTTCAAAATTCCAAAAAACCATATATACCACTGTTTCTCTTATTCATCTACTGCATAAGCAATGATTGGAGGGAGGATGACGAGAAATACCCAAACTGTTGAATGATATGCTTTCAAAATAAAACCTTGCTGATGATATACAGGCATTGTTTCAACTCCCAAACACTGGAGAAATAAGGAAGTTAATCCATTGCCAACCCCTTTGAGCCTAGAAGTTGGAGTTTCTTTCTACACGAAAAAACCACAATCTTAACCCGGGGCAGGGTAGTTCTCAGTTAATTCAAATATGCATTAAAATTCAGGAAATCTTTCCTTACATCTTTCAATAAGGATCTTCAAGCCCAAGCTTCCCTTTGCATAATTGTCAAGGAACTTGATGGCAGTCATTGTCCAAATTAAAAATGAAAAAGCCGCTAAGTCAACACCTAAAAGGCGACTTAGGCAGAAATAAAAGCATCCCGGTGGACTAAAAACATCAAAAATACAGTCCAGGCAAGAGTTAGGGATAATAAAAAACCAAGTCGAAGGAGGTCACCAAAATTCCTCAATAAATACAAGGACGAGTTGATCCAAAGTCCTCTTAAAATAAGACAACAAAAGGTTGTGAATAAGCAATGACTGCTATCCAGTGATCCTTTGGCTCTTAAGCCATCATTGTCAATACAAATCCAAATAACCTGAATGCATAGGTTGTTTTAATTGAGCATAGGACTGGAGATCATCACGGAGAATGGGTTGGGTAAAAAAATTTTTTTGAGCCTTATATCCTTTGTTTCATAAACCGTGAACCAAGCCACGTTACAACCCTTTAAAGACCTAATTGAAGTTTGGTTTTTTTTTAAAGCATATCGCCGCAAGGTTGCGTAAGCTGACTCCCCATGAGATTTGCCAATCATTCGCTTTGGTTTCTTACCTTTTGCATGGTCTTTCAATTTGCATTATCTTTCACTTTGCATGACTTAATAAATAGTGCATTCTTGCCAGTATTTCATTTACTTTACACCAAATATCATTCCAATAATGATTTTGATTTCAGATATTTGCTTGAGCATTGCATTAAAATTAACATTTTTTGAATGAATATTTTATTTGCAAGTAAGCACTCATCATCAAGGAATTCTAAACTATTGAGAAACTTGACCGGTGATCTTATCAGGGGCACCTTGCAGTCCAAGATCTTGTTACTCAGAAGAATTTCTCTTTCTGGACTCGGGCTGGGGCAAAAACTTCAAGCGACCAGTCAAGCAGTCACTTCAGAATCATTCAGCATGGGGCAGTCTACTTCGAGCGACCCCCAAGTAAAGATTATCACTCCTTATTAAAAAGATTAGCATCTTGATACTTCATACAAGAATGGTAAAAGTTGTGATCAAAACATTTTTCAGAGACATAGTTGGCAAAGTTCATTGTGTTGTGGAATCAGCTGTTTCAGCCGCACCTCTCCAAGGAGTCTTATCCTGTGGTCTCAGCATTTGCATCGCAATCATTACACCATTTGCATCATACAATTTCATATCAAGCATAGCACGAAGTTTACTTCATGTTCATATGCATTTCCTGAGGTCTTGTCGTCTTACCTTGTGTTGCACCCCAAAATTTGCCCTCACAATACAAGACTTTGTGGTCTAAGAAGGTTCACAAGGTTCACAAGATTCACAATGCTTTCAATACCTTTCATGAGGTTCATGAAGTCTACAAGTCACTTCATGAAGGTTCACAAGCCTCCCAATGCTTCCAAGACCTTTCATGAGGTTCATGAAGTCTACAAGTCACTTCATGAAGGTTCACAAGGTTCACAAGCCTCCCAATGCTTCCAAGACCCTTCATGAAGGTTCACAAGGTTCACAAGGTTCACAATACCTCCCATGAGGTTCACAAGACATTTTATGATGGTTCAAAAGGTTCACAAAGTTCACAATTAGTCAAAAGAGTTGACAATTCCCTCAAACAGTGCACCTCCTAAGCAGTGCATCCAAAACTAGGGTTTTGACTTTAATCAGGCTAAATGGACTTCCAAGACTTCAAGTGAGCTTCATAACATCTTATATGTGTATAAGAACCCCCATGACAAGTTTCAAGACTTTTCTCAAAAGTTTGCTCAGTCAGATGATCAGATAGGTCAAAATCAGTCAAAGTAGTTAAAAAGTCAAACTGAGGTCAACTGTGGTCAAAACAAAGTCAAACTTCATGATTTTTTGCCAACATCAAGTATATGAAGTAAAATTCATCATTTGATCAAGGGTTGATCATGATTCATCAAGGAGATTCCAGATCATCAAGAACCAGGAGTTTCTAAATTAGGGTTTCCTTAGTAAAAGTCAACTGAACTTTGACCAGCCATAACTTTCACATACTTCATCACCAAGTCTCCACTCAAAGCTCATTTTGAAGGAAATTGAATTCTCTACAACTTTTTGTCTCACAAGCCAAGCCTAAAAATGCTTCATTTGGATGGTATGAGCTAAGACATTATAGGTCATTTTGAAAGTCAACAAAAAGTCAACAACTTCAAAAGGGCATAACTTGAGATTGGTAAATGATATGGACATGAAACCAGTGGGGTTGTTTAGAGGACTCTTCAAGATTTCCAAAATGTCCAAGAACATCCTCCTAGCATTAAAATTGAAGGATATGTGCCCTTGCAAAGTTGGGAAATTTTGAGTTGGTTTATGATGAAAAAAGGGGTCTAAAACCAATTTCTTCCAAATGGGCTTGCCAAATAATGACCCAATCCATACATTGACTTCATGCACGACCCAAACCATTAAAAATCAGAATTTTTATTATTTTATTTTTATTTATTTTGATTTAATTCATTAAAAATCATTTTAAATAAAAATAAAATATGAAAATGTAATATTTGATGGAGATTGAGTTTCTAGAATGTCTTAAATGATGATTTGAATTGAAGAGGAAGGAAATCATAAGATTTGTCCAAAGATAGCAAGCCTTAATACATGAATATTTGGATTTTAAAGCATGATCATGGTGAATCTTTTTGAATCAAAATTTTCATACAACCAATCAATATTTTGACCTAAATTCAATCACTTATATATACTAAACATAATGCAATCATCAAGAGACGAATTTCAGCAGCCCAAAGGTAAGTTCACAAAGTAAAAAAATCATCCAAAAGCTCACATTCGGTTTCACATTTACAGGGCATTTGAAGGTAAAATAAGGACACAGCAAGATTCCTTAGACTTCATTGATCCTAAACCAATACTCATGTGCATCAAAAGCACTCCATAATGCATAATCCGAACTCTACATGTTCTTGAATATTTTATTTTCGGTTTCACTAATTTAATGCATCTCAATGAATTTTGTTTGGTTGATGATGTTTGTATTGAGTTTGTGAAGGTTTCTGAACAAAGAAATTGGAGTTTCATGCCCTGAATCAGAATCGGCCATAGTTAGGGTTTCATGGTCGTTTTAGGGTTCTTCAATCCATCCATTTTAAATGAATTTTAAAGACATGGTTGAGTTGTACGGATCTTGTAGAATGTAATGCACTAATCAATTTCACCAAATGTTGCTGTTTTGTGCATGTTTGAGTTTTGTAGGTGTTGCTGCAAATTTGGTTTTCGCAGGTACAATGGAAGCAAAATTCGCAGCTAATTTTGTAGGTCATGAGGTTGAAGAAGAAGCAGTTCGCGCGCTGCTGGAGATTTAAAAATTGATTATAATATTTTATTATATTGCTTCCATTCTTAATCACCAAAGCATGCTTGGCCCAGTGGAAAATGGCGTTTGTTTGTAACTTGATGGCTTGTGTTCGATACTTGGCTGCAACATCCTTTTTTCTTATTTTTCCATACAATTAGCAGTTATATTATATTATGCATTGTTGTTGATTTGTAACCAGATAGGCTCTCCCAGCCAAGTGGTCATGCGCGCGTATGTACATTCATGAGGTCCTGGGTTCAACACCACCCCAGGCCTTTTGTTTCTTTTATTTTTCCAGGATTTTTGTGACAAAGAACAAAACTAATTAAATCCCCCTCATTGTTGCCTGCGTGTGGGCTGGCCTGGTGGTATGTCTTGCTGCTTGTGAACCTGGTGACCTGGGTTCAAATCCCAGCCAGGTTTGTTTTGTCATTTTATTCTATTTTTTGTTTTATTTAATTTTATTTAATTTAAGTTTTGTTCATAATTATATATTATAAAAATAATCTTATAAAATGTTTATTCAATATTTTCTAATGTTCAGAAATTGTTTTGTAATTCAAAAATTATTTTCTTTATCATGTAATTAAATTATATGTATATTCATTAAAATAAATTTTGTACAATATATTATAAACCCTAAAAAATATTTTTCTAACAAACCCTAATCTTGTAAAAAACCCTAATTTATTTTCTAAATAACTATTAAAAACCTAATTTTTTTTATTTTCATTTTCTAATTTTTGCACATATTTATTTTAGTATAATTAATTTTAATAAATATAAATGTAATCAAACTTTTCTTTATGTAATTATAAATTGTCTATAATCTAAATTTTTATTCTTTTAATATATATATATGTTTAAAAATAATTAAATTTATGCTAATATTATGATTACAATTTTTATATTTAGAATTAATAAATTGCATATAATTTTAAAGTTTTATAATTAAATTGTTTATATTTTCTTAATAATGTCTAATTCTTACTTGCTATTTTATTTTGTTCACTAATCCATTATTATTATTTCACTAATATTATTTAACTTCTATTATTATTCACTAACCTTACTTAATTATTTTTATTATTATTATTACTAACCCCTATTATATTTATTATTGCTTATTATTTATATTTTGCTTCTATATTTATTTTTGCTATTTATTTTTAATTTGCTTACTATAATTATCATGTAATTGCTCCTTGGTGTAAATTTTGTAATATTTAATTATTTAATTTTTATGCTATGGTTAGTAAAATAGGGAGTGTAAACATGTATTCTCTTAAAATCAAATTTAGATCATTTTAATCAAAGATAAATTAATATTAAACACTCACACACGTAAGTCGATTTTTAATCGCCATCTTACATTTCTAAGGCTATCCCTCAATGTTGCCTAATCATAAGGTCAAGTAGGGTGTATAAAGCAAAGTCCCTTAAAAGAAAAGTCATCTAGTCCCTTCATAATCAAAGATCAAGTCCCTTAATGGTTGCCTTTCAATATGATCTTGTCCCTTTCGAATAATGATGACAGTCCCTCCCAAAATGCTTAATACACCCTACGGTTGCCTTCATTAAACAGATGTCCCTCACTTGTCCCTTACATCCAAGGTAATGACTACCTATTCCTTAATAATAGGGATAGTCTTACCATTCAAAGGATAAAGAACAGAAAGACTTAAACTTTAGGGTAGGTTCCTCATAGTTACTTGCTCATTATTTAAAAGCTCTTCAAAACAATTTCAAACATTCCACAATTTCAAACAATTTTCAAACACAAGTTTTTTACGCATCCGTACATGGATCATTATCAAACTCTTATGAAAATTTCTATTTACACACTTCACCTTTTCAAAAAAAAAAACAATTTAAAGTGAGCTAAGTAACTAAGAGCCCATGGATAACCATGGATGTAAAGGGTGCTAACACCTTCCCTTTACATAACCTACCCCCCGGACCCAAAAATCTTTTAAAAGGTCTTTCCTGTTCTTTTATGCCTTTCCTTTGGATAAAATAAAAGTCGGTGGCGACTCTTGCTATCCGCAACATAACTAAAGTCAGTTCTCCCACCGTGTTACAGAACTGGCGACTCTGCTGGGGACTTAAATTAAAGAGGGGTACCCTTAGGAATTAGATCACTTTAAATTGTTTGCCTTGTTTGCTTTATATTACTTGTTGGGCTCTTATGTGTGAAAGATCCTAACCCGGATCTAGTGTACCTTAGGTAAATGGCAATAGACCAAGGAAACTGTACGGCGTATACCGATATGGTTGATCTGGTGGCCATAGTTAGTGTGACTTCTTGGTTGGTGCTTATGTTCCTTAAGTCAAGTTGAGGATAATATGAGGCTGCCATATGTTGTCAATGCACTAACTAACTTTTAGAACCCTAGTTAACCCATCTTGGCCTTTAGAAAAGTAGTGAGATAACCGGCTTTGGTGCAGACTGAAGTTGGTTGATACTCGATACTACGCTCATTGAGATTCTAAACTTGGAGGGTTTTGGTTGGCAAGTAAGTTGCCTACTGAACAACCACCCTTGTGAAGGATCAATGATATTGAGATCCCTTAGAACCTGGTTACTTTTGTAGGACAGGATGAACCAACTAACTTCAGGGGAGGGTACTTACCTTTGAACCTCATGCAAGCCTTTAAACCTAGGGCTATTGTGTGACTTGTTTGTGTGTGCCACATGTTTGTGATTGAGCATAACATCATCATCATGCATCATAAGCATAGCATTTTCACTAACCATTTCAAGGACCAAGGGATTTATCTTTGTTCTTTGTTGTAGGTCATGGCTTCTGCTCGTAGAAACACCATCAGGATCAACTTTGTGGGGATACCTCCCAAGCTTAAAGAGTTGGTTTCTCAAGTGTCTGATCACTCCCAGTTCATCAAGAGACATGGTCACCTATTGGATCTAGTCACTTCAGGGTTCAATGAAGACATGATGAGTGTCCTGTTTCAGTTCTTTGACCCTAAGCACCATTGCTTTACATTCCCTGATTATCAGCTGGTTCCAACCATGGAGGAGTTCTCTAAACTTCTGGGTATACCTGTACTTGATCAAAGACCCTTCACAGGCTTGGAGAAGGAGCTTAAACCAGAGGTTGTTGCTGCAGCTCTACATCTGAAGAAGTCTGATATTGTTCTAGAAACGAGAAGCGGAGTCAAGGGTATTCTTGCCAAGGTGTTGATAGAGAAAGCTCAAATGTTCTTGAAGGCCATGAGCTATGATGCTTTTGAGGAGATCTTAGCCTTGCTGATTTATGGCTTAGTATTGTTCCCCAATCTAGATCAGTTCATAGATGTTCATGCCATCAACATATTCCTGAGTCACAATCCAGTGCCTACATTGCTTGGAGACATCCTGCATTCTCTTCACACCCGTACTACAAGGGCAAGAGGAACTTTGATGTGTTGCATACCTTTGCTTTCTAGGTGGTTTATTTCTCACCTTCCTCGCTCAGTAATGAAGAATGAGCAAGGGTTCAGATGGTCCAAGAGAATTATGTCACTCTCTCACTCAGATATCCATTGGTGCTCCAGATATATGGAGAGTGTCACCATCATTGACCGTTGTGGGGGGTTTCCTAATGTGCCACTTCTAGGCATAAGAGGAGGCATCACCTACAACCCCTCTCTAGCTTTACGACAGTTTGGTTATGCTCGGAGTGATGGTCCACATGACATGTTGATTCAGGGCATTGTGTTTGATTACGACAACGATCTTCAGGGTTACCGTCAGAGATTCATACGAGCATGGGGAAAAGTAAACAGGGTTGACAGCAAGACACTGGAGCCTAAGTACACTATTCCTATGGAAGCTTATCTCAGATGGGTACGATCTCGTGCTCAGACTCTCATGATGCCATATCCTGCCGTCCTACCAGTTACCATGGAACCTGTTGCTGAAGGAGACACAGATTATACCATCCTTCACCCAGACATGCCTACTGATATGGAAGACTTGCAGAGATCCTGGATCCAACGGAAGGAGCAAAGGGATACTTTCGAGGCTCATTACAAAGCAAGCCAAGAAAGAGTCCTAGAACTAACAAAGCAACTTCATGAGGAACGGAACTTCAACTCATACCTCAACACAAAGAGGAAACGTCCATGGGAGACTTAAAACCCTATCTTTTGTACTCATTTCGTTTTTTTTTTGTAAGCCTAAAAGGCAAAACAAATTTATTACTAATAAAAGTTTACTCTCTTGATTGTTTAAACAAATTTAAATACTGCGGTCCTTGAAAACATTGCATATGCATTCACATATCATTTCATTACATCACAGGTTTATAATTACGCACAGGTTTCTCATCTTCTCGCTGTTTATTTCAGCAATGGCTCTTGAACAATCAGTTAAGGACCTCCAGGCACAAAATGCACAGTTCCAAGAGCTGATCTTGAACCTGTCCAAGGGGCAGGATGAATTGAAGGCACTGCTGGCCAAGAAGACTAAGAAGACTAGAAGGTCAGCTGGTTTGATCAACATGGGAAGAAGGTTCAAAGGTCTTGCCAAGACCAAAGAACCAGTTGAAGATTATGAGTCTGAAGAATCTGAGAAAGAGGTAGGCAGTCTCCACCACACTATGGGGGACTCTGATTCTGAGGCTAATTACTACCATGAGCCTAATGAAGACAAATTCAAGATGCTGGTGGATAGAATGGATGCTATGGAGTTGCAGAAGTCTTCCGGGCTGGATTTTGAAGATTTGAGTCTGATATCTGGGGTAGTCATACCCATTGGTTTCAAGGTTCCTACCTTTGTTGTTTATGATGGGGTCTCTTGTCCCAAGCTGCATCTGAGGTCTTATGTCAGAAGAATTCAACCTCACACTGCTGATAAGAAACTGTGGATCCATTTTTTTCAAGAGAGCTTATCTGGAGCTCAACTGGAGTGGTATTATCAGTTGGAGAGTGTCAACATCAGGGACTGGAATGATCTTGCTGAAGCTTTCTATAAGCAGTATCAATATAATGCTGACTTAGCCCCCACTCGCATGCAGCTTCAGAGCATGTCTATGGGTGCCAAAGAGAGTTTTAAAGAGTATGCTCAGAAGTGGAGAGATTTAGCTGGAAGAGTTCAACCCCCTTTAACTGACAGGGAACTGGTTGATATGTTCATGTGTACGCTGAATGGTCCGTTTTACAGTCATCTCATTGGAAGCTCATCATCTGGCTTCACTGAGTTGATAATGACAGGAGAGCGTGTTGAAAATGGTATAAAGAATGGTAAGATCCAAGTGGGTACTTCCTCATCAGGTGCTGCAAAGAAGCCTCCCACTGGGAAGAAAGAATCCAATGCTGTTTATGGTCAACCTGATCGTAACCGAAGGCATCAGTCTGTTAGTGCAATTCATATTTCAAATCCAACTCCTGCAACAACAGAGCAGCCACAAGGCAACCAACAGAGGGCTAGAAGGCAGTTCACGAAGATCAACATGTCAATGGCTCAGGCATTGCAACATTTGTTAAAGGCTGAACTTATTACTTTGAAAGAGGCTCCTCAGAATCCCAATGTTACCTCTCCCAGGTACAATCCCAATGCACGGTGTGCATATCATTCAAACTGTCAGGGACATGATACTAATAATTGCTGGGTCTTGAAGAACAAAATTCAAGATATGATTGATGCTGGAGAAATTGAGTTTGATCCTCCGGGTACTCCAAATGTGATTACTGCTCCAATGCCAAACCACGAGAAGACTGTCAATGCCATTAAGGAAGATCTGCATATCCATTCAGTTGCGGAGTTGACCACACCATTATCTGTTATCAAGAAAAAGTTAGTACAGGCTGGGCTCTTTCCAGGTTGTCGTGAAGATTGTTTGTACTGTACCTATAAGCCGGATAGCTGCTTCAGATTGAGAGATGGAATTCAACGTCTCATGGATAAGTATACTATAGTGTTTGAAAGGAGACCGTCTTCTGTGGAGAGTATGGTGGAACATATTACCAGAGGTAGGAAGGTTGAAGAGGTTGACATGGTTGACAGAGTGCCAGTAAGAATCACTTCCAAGGGACCTATTAAAATCACCCATCAAGGTCCAATCAGGATTACTGCTTAAGGTCCTTTGAAAGTTGTTGCTGAAGCCAGAGTTGCTCCTATGGTCATTACTACTCCTGGTCCTATCCCGTATACGTCTGATAAGGCTGTGCCTTGGCACTATGGGTCTGATGTTTACATCCATGGTGTTAAGCAGGAGCCCTTAGCAGATGTGCCTGTTGATGTTGACAATATTGCTGGATCTAGTAAGATCACACGAAGCGGAAGAGTGTTCTCTTCTCCAGTCACTTCCAAGAATGCAGTTACTCCTGCTGCTACCTCTACCACTGATGCTCGGGGCAAGGGTCCTGTTATTGAACCAATATCTACTGATGTGCCAGCTGCTGATGATCTCTCTAAGCAGATGAAAGAAGTATTGAAAATCATTCGCAAGAGTGATTATGACATTGTTGATCAGTTGGGGCATACTCCCTCAAAGATTTCCATGTTATCCTTGTTGTTATGTTCTGAAGCTCATGCAAAAGCCTTGATCAAGTTTCTGAAGACTGCTCATGTACCCAATGCAATTTCTGTTGACCAATTTGAGAATTGTGTTGCCCACCTGACCTATGATAATGGGTTAGGATTTTCTGATGCTGATTTGACCCCTGCCAAGAGGGATCATAACAGGGCCTTGCATATTTCAATTGAATGCAGGGGCACTACCCTGTCACATGTATTGATAGACAATGGTTCCTCTCTGAATGTGTTGCCCAAAGAAGTCCTGAACAAGCTGAGTCCTGAAGATGCTGTGCTGAAGCCCAGTAATATAGTGGTGAAGGCTTTTGATGGTTCGAGGAGAGTGGTGCATGGAGAAATTGACTTGCCCATCAAAGTTAGTTCTCAGATTTTTAATGCTACATTTTATGTGATGGATATTCGTCCTTCGTACTCTTGTTTGCTTGGTCGTCCCTGGATCCATGGGGCAGGTGCTGTAACCTCTACATTACACCAGAAGCTAAGATATCCGGTGGAAGGAAGGGTTGTTACCGTCTATGGAGAAGAAGAATACTTTGTCAGCCATGTGAATACTTTCAAGTATCTGGAAATGGAAGGTGAATACATTGAGACTCCGTGTCAGACATTTGAAGTGGTTCCCTGGGTTGTTAATGATTATGTAGTTCCTCCTGTTGCAAAGAAAGTTCCTGTGGTCACCAGAAAACCTCCAACAATGGCAATGGCCTCCCTCAATGATGCTAGAGCTGTGGTGGATGAAGGTGGTTGCGCTATTTGGGGTCAGATTCCTGATATTCCATACAAGTCTGACAAGTTTGGTTTGGGTTTCACTGCAGAGTCCCAGAAGGCCGTTCGTCGTGCTCGCACTGTTCGTATCACCAATCAAGGGGTTATGAAAGATCAGATCAATGCTGTGGGAGACTATGATGAAGACTACAACTTGGATGCGTGGATTTTTCCTACCGTGGATGCTGGACTCAACAATTGGAAAGCTGAAGATGTTATCCCTATCTCCTTTAGTCAGGAGTAAATACTATTACTGTGTTGTTGCTTTTAAGTTTGTAATTTCTTGAACAATTGAACTCTTAAGCCTTGTGCCTTACCCGGGGCACAATGGTGTGCTTGTTACGGGTTGTCATTTCATTTGCATACTTCATTCAATAAAAATCAGTGGACGTTTCGTTTTCGTAAATATTGTGTTCCTTGTCTTTCTTTTCTTTTATTTTTGCTTTATCAGCTATGTGTTCTTACACACACCCACATCACTAAAATGCAGATCCTCATCCACTCTGGATCCTGTTGATAACAGTTCTACTATTGCCAATTATAATTTCGAGAATCCGATCTATCAAACTGAAGACGGAAATGAGGACGATTGTGAAGTACCTGTAGAGCTTGCTAGGTTGTTACAACAAGAAGAGAAAGCTATACAGCCACATGAAGAGCCAGTCGAAGTTGTGAATCTGGGAACTGAAGAAAACAGGAAAGAGGTCAAGATAGGGGCTGATTTAGAGGATAGCGTCAAGAGCAAATTGATTCAGATGTTACGTGACTATGTGGAGATCTTTGCTTGGTCTTATGAAGATATGCCAGGGTTGGATACAGACATTGTAGTTCATCGTTTACCAGTAAAAGAAGATTGTCGTCCGAAGAAGCAGAAGGTTCGTCGTATGCGTCCTGAGATGTCAGAAAAGATCAAAGCAGAGGTAATGAAACAGTTTGATGCAGGGTTCTTAGCTGTGACTTCTTATCCTCAGTGGGTTGCAAATGTGGTACCGGTTCCTAAGAAAGATGGTAAGGTACGTATGTGTGTGGACTACAGAGATTTGAACAAGGCTAGCCCCAAAGATGACTTTCCACTTCCTCATATTGATATTCTGGTAGACAACACTGCTCAGCATAAGGTATTCTCTTTCATGGATGGTTTCTCTGGTTACAATCAGATCAAGATGGCTCCTGAAGATATGGAGAAGACAACATTTGTGACACAGTGGGGCACTTTTTGCTATAAGGTGATGCCATTTGGTTTGAAGAATGCAGGGGCAACATATCAGCGTGCTATGGTGGCTTTGTTTCATGATATGATTCATCATGAGATAGAGGTATATGTGGATGATATGATAGCCAAATCCCAGAATGAAGAGCAACATCTTGATCATCTGCAAAAATTGTTTGAGAGGTTAAAGAAATACAAGTTGAGATTGAATCCAAACAAGTGTACTTTTGGAGTTAGATCTGGAAAGCTCATGGGTTTCATTGTTAGTGGAAAAGGTATTGAAGTGGATCCTGCAAAAGTGAAGGCTATACGAGAGATGCCAGCTCCCCGTACTGAGAAGGAGGTTAGAGGTTTCTTGGGACGATTGAACTACATTGCAAGATTTATTTCCCAGTTAACAACTACCTGTGAGCCAATCTTCAAGTTGTTGAAGAAAGATCAGGGGATGGAATGGAATGATGAGTGTCAAACTGCCTTTGATGAAATCAAGAGATACCTGTTAGAACCACCAATTTTGATGCCACCAGTTGATGGAAGACCCTTGATTATGTACTTAACAGTGTTAGACAACTCAATGGGGTGTGTCTTGGGGCAACATGACGAGTCTGGTCGAAAAGAGCAGGCAATATACTACCTTAGCAAAAAGTTTACTGACTATGAAACAAGATACTCACTGCTCGAGAAAACTTGTTGCGCTTTGGCATGGGCTGCTCGCCGACTAAGACAGTATATGTTGACTCATACTACCTTGTTGATTTCGAAGATGGATCCAATCAAGTACATATTTGAGAAACCTGCTCTCTCCGGAAGAATTGCAAGATGGCAAATTGTAAGCACCCCAAATTTGCCCTCACCCATTCACACCATGGCTTGTGATCATCCTCATATGCATAAGCACAATAATATCATCTCATATCTCATTTTTGATTCACTGCATTGGTTCTGAGTCATTTGCATCTAGGGTTTGTGATCTGAGCAACCTCAGGGCATCTTGAGCCACTCCAAAGGACACTAATCAACTCAAAGGGGTCCATGTGTGTTCTTATGTCATATTCCATCTCCCCAAAGCCAAAATTGCAGAGGAATCACATGAACTAGGGTTTGAGTGGATGCAGAGCCAGGATGAACTGCACAGTTGACCTAAAATTAGGGTTTTGGTTTCAGAGGCCATAACTCCAATTTTTTTGGTCATTCTTGTTTCCATTGGTCTCTATATGGTATAGGGAGTATGCATGTCAATTTTCATGAATAAATTCCATGGGGAAGTCATCTGATCAAGGGTTGACTTTTCAGACAAGTCAGTGCAAAATCAGGGCATCTGGGGCCCCCAATGACCCAACCAATGGGTGATCTTCATCATTTTGAGTGTACATGATCTTTATTTGATCATGGAAGAAGGTTGAAGTTCATAAAAATCAAGAATTTAGGGTTTTTGCAAATGTTGACTTTTTAGGCATAGTTGACTTTTCAAGAATGCATCATTTTAGGTCATTTTTCAAGCCATGATTCTTGATCCAAAAATGCTTCAAATGAAAAAACTTTGGTCATGAAAGTTGTAGATCTCATTTTTCCCTTTTCAAAAAGTACAAGAACATGATCAAACTCTTCTTGAATCAAAAGTTATGGCAATGCAAAGTTGGCTAAAATCATTGATTTTCAAGGCATGCCCTAAGTGAGAATTTTGCAAAATCTTGGACCAATGCATATTGCAGCCTCTAATTCATTTCAAACCAGCACATAAACTTTCTCTAAGTCCTAAAAATCAGAAATGAACTAAGAATGCCCATGGTTTTATGTTTGGTTGGACAAAAAAGGTCACATGTGAACAAAAAGTCACAAGTTGCAAAACTCATGATCATGCTTCCTCCTACTTGCAGCCTTGGATGCTGAGCTTTGCTAAACTCTCACCACAGCTTGCAAACACCTAAACAAACTTTGCAAAGCTTCTCCATTCACCCTCAGGATCACAAACAACCCCTTTCCATGGCCTGAAACTGCTTAATACCCCATAGCCATTTCTGACTGAGTTGAAGCAGGAGCTTTCGAAACTCATTATCCAGCCAACTTAAACTCTCATTGAGCATTCAAACATCTTCTGGGGATCAAGTGGAGTGGATTGCACAAGGAGAAGTGGCCAGAAAGTCCTCAAGTTGAAAGCTCCAAATCTCAGGTAGCTCGAAAATCATTTTTCCAGAAATCATTTCTTTTGTTCCAAACTTGTTCTATGTGATTCACTGATTATCCTGATGCCATTGGTTTCGAAAATGGCTTTGATTTGAGCATTTAATTTGTCTCTGAAGCTTGCGTGCCCTAGTTTTTATTTCTTTCGATTCAGTTTGTTTAGGAAGAAGAAATTTGTTTTGAGAGAGGGGTTGGATTCGTGAGAGGTTGGAGATCATTTCCCAGTTCTTAGTTTTCATTTTTGATACGATTTGAGGGGTTTGGGGATTTCTCAGGTGAGATGCTGGCCGGAGAAGACGACCGGAAGTCTTCTCCGGCCACCTGAAAGTGATTTGTGCCCTAATTGCGTAATTAACTCCAGTTTGAATTTTGGCCGTAGATGGCCTTTGACTTGTTGACTTCCCTCCCTTTTGGATGGCCCAGATCCTTTTCATTAGCCCTAATCTCTCTCATTAGTTTAATTAATCTTTAATTAAGTTAATTAATTCAGGAGCCATCTGGGCCCTTCATTCACGCGCCAGTCAACACATTTAAACTCAGGCTCCATCCTGGCCCTCCATCTAGCTTACTTTCTTTTTTATTTGATTTTTAATTCATTTTGTTTCATTAAACTTGCATAATTATTTTAAAATAGTTAAAAATTCTTAAAAATTATGAAACTTTTTCCTAAAAGTTTTATTAATTTTTAAGACCCAAAAACATTTTTATTTTATTTTTTATCATTAAAAAAGTATTTTTAAATATTTAAAAGATTATTTTTAATTGATTAATGGGAATTAATTAATTAAAAATACTTTTAGGTATTTAAAAAATTACAAAAAAATTCATGAAATGTTCTAAGACATTTAGAAACATTGTCCAACCTTCAAACCAAATTTCTTTTTTGATCTTGATGCATTTTGAGGATTTTTCATTGAATTAAATCATTTTTTATGCATTAATTTGATCATAAGTTTAAAAATTCATTTATGCCTATTGGAGAAGGTTGAGACATTGATTCTTCTTGCATTGTTTTGTGTTTGACATGTAGTTTCTAGGGTAAAATGGCCATGATTTGATCTTGTATTTTCCAATTGTTTGACATTTCTTTTGTTTAGGAACCCTAAAAACCCTAATAACTTAGAAAAATCATATCTTGAGATTGGTTGAGAGTTGAGACCCCCCCCTTTGGACCTTGGTTTAGTATAGGTTTAGGGTTTCTTTGAGTGGCATTTTCCATTTTTTATCTTAGGGTTTGCTTCTGTTTTGGGTTTTTGTTTGTTGTTTGATTCATAAACCCTAATTTGGGATTTCCCTTGCATCCCTCTTGCATTCTCTTGCATAACATGACTTGTCTTTGCATTTTGTGCATGCCTATGATTCATTTGACATCATAAGACACATTGAAAGCATGTTTGATCATTGCATCATGTATTAGCCTTGTTGTGTGCCATATGTACTTCATAACTTTTCATGTATGCTCATGGTTCCAAACTTGTTTCATTTGCATTCATAAGCTTGTATGATCATTTCCATGTGTTGCTTCATGTTTGTAGCATCTCATAACATCATTACCATCTCATATTTACTTCTGGTTTTGGTTTGCATCATGTCATCTCATCCCATTTTGCATTGCATTGCATTCCTTTTCTAACCTTTCAGGTGGTAAGTGACTTTGAGAAGTGAATTTGCCTTCACTTCTCATAACTTCTCTTCATCTCTCTTGCATCCATGCTGCATTTTTTATTTGTGTTTGAGTTTGAGCTTGCTCATTCTTCTTCTTCCCACTTTCTTCCTTCAAGTGACTTGACTTCTTGAATGAAGCAAGTCACTTTGCTTCTCTTGATCCTGTTCATCTGCATCCTGGTGGTTCTCTTTGAAGACTTCTCTTGAAAACCTAACAAACCTTAGGAACAACCAAGCATGACAATGATTAGGGTTTTGATTAGTCTCCCCTTTTAGTTTTTACCTTTGTGTCTCTTTTGAGTCATCTCTTCTCACCTCATAATCAGAGACTAAACCCTAAAGGCTTTAAGGCTTTGTGATTAAGTTTATGCCTGCATCCTTCTCTTAGGATGGAGTGTATAACCTTAATCCTAAGTGTTAAACCCTTAATGTGTTTAACTCCTTTAATCAATCCATCTAATAATCATCAAGACATCACACTTGTAACTTGGGCCTTGCATTAGGGTTCTAATTCTTCCTTAATTGGTTAAGAAGGACTAACCCTAGTGTTAATGGACAAGTCCCCCTCAAGTTGTCTTACAAACCCTAAAAAACACTTCACCATCATATCATTAACTAAAATCCATCTAATAAAGGCTTGTTTTGTCATGAGTTTAATCCCTAATCATGGATTAAGTTGAGGAGCCTTCCTCAGCTTAAACATTCTCATCTATTATCCTTCTATTAGGATGGTGTAATGAGTCTGTTTAATCCCTGATTATGGCTTAACCTCATTACTTAACACTAAACAAAAACCACAAAAACATCTAAATAATCACAAGTAGGTTAATGATCTTAATCCTACACCAAAGGTGATTAAGTGTGAGAATCTGACTTCACACTTAAGGTATTCTCATTACCCCTAATCAGAGGGAAGATGTGATGAGTTTACTAAATCCATTGGTTTAGACTTAAGCTCATTAACTTATGACAAACTTCAAAAAGCAATAAAAGACTGAAAACACAAAAACAAACAATAATCGTCTCCTTCGGGATTCTTTTCTCATCTCATTCACTCACCAACGAGAACTCGCTTCTTCCGTCTAATGCAAGACAGTTCGCATCTGTGCCAGACAGATCATACACTTGAGCATAGGCAAGTAAGCAGTTCACAAGTCAATTCATCTTTCAGTCTCTTTGGGTCGAACTACGGTGTTCTGACTTCCTCATTGCACGAGAGGATACGTAGGCATAACTTAACAGTTATCGAACAAAAGTCTCTGTATATTCCCCCTCCTTCCAGCATTATTCTTTGAGCCTCATTATCATGAGCATTTCACTCCTTTCTTACACTGACACTTTCATACTTCACATCACTTATACACTGACACCTGTACATTCTTTTCCAGCTTTATACACAGATTGCACTGACACTACCCCTTTAAAACACAAATCTTTCAAGCGTGGATCCCGTCGAGTACGGCGGACAATCTGGGTGCTAATACCTTCCCAGGTTGTAACCAACCCCCTTTCTCAGTCTCTCTGGTTCGCGACCGTCTTATCCATTTCTTTCTAGGTCTATGCAGCATTGCCTTTCCTCCGGGATAAAAATGCCTAGCTGGCGACTCTATTCATCTCCAGTGAGTCCACGGCTGTGTGTTCTCACTGTCCCTCTCGCCGACCGTTCGCGTCTGTACCTTCATCTGATCCATTTTCATTTGTCGGGAGCGACAGCTTGGCGACTCTGCTGGGGACCCTTATACTGCAACCAGGGCTTCTGGTTCTTTTTGTGGGTTCCTCCTAGCGCTTGATTGATTTGTGTTTACTGGGTGTTATGTGCTTGTTTGTGTTTGTATTCATCTTTGTTTATTGCTTTATGTACACTTACCTTTACTGCTTTCTTTATTGCATTTATATATATCATACTGTCATTGTTGCTGGCTGGATCTGTTGTTTGCCTTGGTGGGTGGGTGTTTCATTGAGAGTTAAGGCCCTATACCTGGGACCTGAGTGACACCTAGGCTAGAGTGAATCATATTCTTTCCCATTCCATTTCGGTCTGGTGCGGGAATATGAAACACGGTTCAGATATGGGTTTCTTCTTGAGAACTCTGTGTTGCAGATTTCCTGCAATGCTAGGGCTATCTGGGAAGCCTGCTAAGTCTGGATGACCTTTTAGTACTGACCTTCAGAAACTGAGGTGAATTAGAGGAGGAATTGTTATGGTTATTGTAAACACTGTGCCTCCGGGTTAGAAGTGTTTACACTTCTCATAACTGATCCAAGTCTGAGGATCCTTGTTTTAGAACACCACCTGTGAGGGGGTTGGGCTGTTTACAGGTTTGCAGGTACCTTGACCTCAGAACACCCTGTTACTTTGACTTTGTTAAGAATGCTCCATGTTGGATAGTTCTTGTGATTCTAAAACCCTGGACATGTGGCTCCTTATTTGAGTCCCCCTACCTTGGTTACTGGATTTATAGACCTCCATCTGGGATTCTTGAACACACATGGACTTATATCAGGGCATTTTGATCAGATCCAGCTCAGTCACAAACCCTTGCATATCATTTGCATACATAATCATTGCATCATATTAACATTTGCTTATTTGTGTTTCAGGGTATCCATTTTCATCTGGTTTTGGTTTTGACCCCATCTGCATTACTGACCTATCTCCACCAGTACTTGTTGCAGCTTGTCAGCCATATACTTCAGTTACTTGCACTAGCCAGCCAGTGGCCCACTCCTCAGCATCTTCATCAACACTCTACTCAGTCTTCAGCATCATGGCTCCAAAGAAAAGCAACATCACCTATCATTTCTTCCAACCAGACTTATCAGACATCAGGAGGATCCAAACCCTGATCACTCCAGATCACATACCTTTGTTCAGAGAGCATTATGGGGACATACTTGACTTGGTTATGGATCTGGACCCATCACAGAGAAGCTTGATCTATACCTGTATTCAGTTTTATGACCCCCCATTGAGATGCTTCACCTTTCAAGACTTTCAGTTGGGGCCTCTATTAGAAGAATACTCATCTTTGATTGGTTTGCCTATCAAGAGGGAAATCCCCTTCAACCCTGAAATGGTCTTTCCCAGCAATGGAGAGATAGCAAAAGCTTTGCACCTGGAACCTACTTTGATTGAGCAGCATATGACCTCTAAAGCTGGGATCCCTGGTTTTCATCTTGACTTCCTAATTTCTCAAGCTAGTCTGAAGGCCTCCCTGGGGGAGTGGAAAGCTGTTTGTGCTTTGTTGGCCCTGAGTGTATATGGAATTGTGTTGTTTGCAGATGAGCCTCGATTCATTAGCAAGAATGCAATCCATTTGCTCATCCTGAAGAACCCAGTGCCAACTTTGCTAGGAGATCTCTATTACTCAGTGCACCAGAAGAATGAGAAGCATAGGGGAAGGCTAGTGAGGTGTTGTGCTCCATTATTCCATGCTTGGCTTCTTAAGCATCTACCCAGGACAGATGCATTCCTAAATCCTCATCAGCAAAGCAACTGGGCTAAGAGACTCACTGTCCTAACTTCAGCAGATATCAGATGGTGCACTCAAAGCACCAAGGGCAGAGATATCCTCACCAGCTGTGGGCACTTTCCCAATGTGCCCTTAATAGGAGTCAAGGGGAGTATCAACTACAACCCTCTGCTGTTCAAGAGGCAATTAGGCTATGCACTGGTTCATACTCCTAGGGAGCAAGACTTGGTGGAGACCCTCTACTGTGAGAACAAGATAAGTCTGGCAACTGTTAGGCAGGCTGCCTGGGCTTGGGATCATGTTCAAACCAAGGGAATCACCATTCTGGGGAAGTGCAACAATGTGGCATCAGCACAATATTATGAATGGTCCCGTGCCAGGGCCCAATTCTTTGGGATGCCTTTTACCATAGAGGACATGCCTAAGTCATCTTCAGCACCACCCCCTGCCACTGTCAGTTTGGAGGAGTTTGAGAGCTTGAAGGAAAGAAATGAGAAGCTAACCCAGGCTTTGCAGAAGACCCTCCGGGAGAGGAGTGAAGGTATGAGGGAGATTGAGAGATTGGAGAAGTTGAGAGTGGAGCATTTGGCTAAGATTGAAAAGTCTGGGGATTATATCAACAAGTCTAAAGCTGGTGAACAAATTCTGAAGAATGCTTGCAAAGAAGCCCAGTTCCAAAGAGCAAGGACAGACTTGTATTTGAAGGAGAGTCAAGCCCGGTGGGTCAAGATCACCGAGGCTCGTACCCTGGAAGATAAGAGAGTTCAAGACAAGATGGAGCAACTTGAAGCTAGTGCAAGAGAACAACAAGAAGCCCTGGCAGCAGCCCAGAGGGAAATATCAGAATTGAAGATCAAAGCAGGGGTGAAGAGGTCCAAGGACCAAACTCAGCACAAAAAGCTAACAGCAGCTGTTACAACCCGGAATCTCCTCATCAGGAATCTCACGGAGCGTCCGGCGGATCCTGTGACCGAAGCACTTCTCAAGGAAGTTCGTGAGGATGAGTTTGGTCTTGGTGTTTGACCATTTGTTTGTTGTTGCTTTCTTTCCATGTACTTTTATTTTTTGTACTGTATTTTGACCCCTTAGCGGACTTGTGTTGTAAAACGAACAAATTGTATTATTTCACCTTATGTAATATATTCATGTTAGTTTACTTCGAAAGCAACTTCAACAGCAACATCTTCAAAGGGTCTGGAAGGGTCAAAACTGAAGGCCAAACCGGATACCTTGAGAGTAAATAAGCATAACTGCATTGCATACTAACCCTTTTGTTTGTTTTGTAGGTTTTGTTTTGTTGTTACTAACCTCTGTTGTGAATCTCAGGAATTATTACTCGCCGCCGGGTATTTCCCCTCAACAGGCCACACAGGTACCCAACTAGAAACAACCTTCCGGGAATTCAGATGGATCAGATGCAGCAGGACCTTACGGAGGTCAGAAACCAGATGGCCAACGAAAGGTTGGAGATGAGAACTCAGATAACACAATTCATGGAAGTGATGAACAACTTAGCTCAAAGTCAGGAGAGGCTCAGAGCTTTGGTAGAGGGAAGGAATCAAGAGGAGCCCCATGTGGGGACTGCAGGCACAAGTAATAATGAAAGGGTGCAACCTCATGTTAACCCTCCTGTGTTTGGTCCCCATCTCCATCCTGAAGTTAATATTCCTGCAAATGTTCAAGGAACAGCCACCGCAGCCAGGGTACTTCAAGAAGACCCTCAGGAGGACCAATTTACAGTAATGGGTGCTGGAGAGGAAACTTATGATAGACGGTTGGAAGAAATAGCTGAGAAGTTGAGGTCCTTAGAATCTCAAAATTCTTTGGGTTTCGACGTCATGGACATGGGTTTGGTAGAAGGGGTCAGGATCCCCCATAAGTTCAAGCCTCCTTGTTTCGAAAAGTATAATGGGACTTCATGCCCCCGGACTCATTTGCAATCATTTCTGGGAAGGCTGAAGGCCTATACAATGGATGAGAAACTTTGGATGTTCTACTTCGAAGACAGCTTGACTGGAGCATCAAGGGAATGGTATTCCCATTTGACAAGGGCAACTGTAAGATGCTGGAAGGACCTGGCAGAGGCCTTCATTAGACAGTATCAATACAATTTAGACATGGCACCCAACAGGACTCTCCTGATGGGAATGTCACAGTCTTCGAGGGAGAGTTTCCGAGAATATGCCCAAAGGTGGAGGCAGCTGGCTGCTGCTGTTCAACCACCTATGTCTGAGCGGGAAATGGCAGATATGTTCATGAACACCCTTCAGGGAACATATATTGACAGGTTGGCAGCTTTCTCTTCCACTAGCTTTGCAGATGTTGTCATAGCCGGGGAGAGAATTGAAAGCTTGTTGAAAATGGGAAAGATCTCAGACAACGGTGCAAGCTCGTCCAGTAATACAAGAAAGCCTTTTGCAGGTCCGAGAAGAACTGGCGAGACTAATGCCATTCACACCAACAGGGGTAGGCCCCAGTATGTTCAGAGGTCAATAGAAGCAGTCACTATCCCTGCTCCAGCTCATCCTCAGCCAGTCTATCAACCTCCGCAACAAAACTTCCAACAACAACCTCAGTACCATCAGCAAAATCAGTATCCTCCGAGGAATTACAACAACAGCAACACCAGCAACAACAGTCAACAAAGGCCCTTCCAACAGAGGCCATCTCAAGCTAACAGAGTGATCGATCCGATCCCAATGCCATACGCTACTTTGCTGCCACAACTTCTGAAACTCAACTTGGTTGAGCTAAGAACGTTGGCACCTCCGGATCCCAACAGTCTACCAAGGAATTATGACTCCAATGCTAGGTGTGCCTTTCATTCAAACGCACCTGGCCACAGCACAGAAAAATGCAGGGCTCTGCATATGAAGGTACAAGACCTGGTAGACTCAAAGGCTCTGAATTTCGCACCACCACCCAATGTCAATAAAAACCCGATGCCAAACCATGGTGGTCCCCGGATTAACGCTATTGAAGAAGACAAGCCGTCTTATTTAATAACCAGTGTGGGACAGATCAGGACACCATTGGTAGAAATCAAAGCTCAGCTCTTGGAATGTCAAATGTTCCCGGGGTGCGAGTTAGGCTGTGCATACTGCAATATCTCGGTAAATGGGTGCGATAATTTGAGGAATGGCATAGATGGCCTCATTCAGAGTGGCCAGCTTCAGATCACCACATCATTTCCAACAAATCCAGCAATTTCATCAGCAACGGTTTCAGAACCTCCTACAACTGCAGCAACCATTGTTCCTGACAATTCTTCGGCTTCATCAACAAGCACTTCATCAATCATCTCAATTAATCAGTTTTCAACAGTTTCTCCTGCTACAACTTCAGCTTCATTCCATTTCGAATCTCCATCAACAACAACAACATCATTTCTTCCACCATTATCTCCTACAACACCAGCAATCAATCATGAAGATGTCTCTACCGTCACAATATTTTATGATCCTGAAAACAACTCTGCCTACCATTCAGAAGGTGCTGCTCCCGTCAGAGCACCGGTTACAATCTTTTATGATCCACAAACAATCACAGTCCCTTCAGCAGCAGCAATCAGTCCAGTCACTGTCACGGTGCCTGGACCAGTACCATATGAAAGCAGTAGGGCCATCCCTTGGCACTATGGCTCTGACGTGTACTGCGAAGGAAAAAGAATCACTCTTGAAACATCAACACCTGCACCACAAGTAGATAATGTGGGGGGAGGCGGAGGCTTCACCCGAAGCGGACGTCTCTTCGCTCCACCTATTCAAAGGCCTACTGCCGAAGCAGAAGCTGCTGCCAAGGCAAAGGGAAAGAGCCCGGTGCAGGAAGATCAAGCTGCCAAAGAAGCCTTGAAAACACCATTCGATCAAGAAGTTGATGAGTTTATGCGAATCATCAAAAAGAGTGATTACAAAATTGTGGATCAACTTCACCAGACGCCATCCAAAATTTCTATCCTCTCACTGCTTATGTGCTCCGAAGCCCATCGGAATGCATTACTCAAAGTCTTGCACGCAGCTTACGTGCCTGAAGAGATTACTGTCAACCAGCTGGAAACCATGGTTGGAAATGTTACTGCTAGCAATGGGCTAGGGTTCACCAATACTGACTTGACAGCGGATGGCCGCAACCACAACAAAGCCTTACACATAACCATGGAATGCAAAGGAGCTGTCCTTTCTCATGTGCTGGTAGACACAGGTTCGTCCCTGAATGTCTTACCAAAGAAGGCTCTGGTGAAGTTAGAATATGATGGACTGGCATTGAGACCCAGCAACCTGGTAGTAAGAGCCTTTGATGGTTCTAAGAGATCGGTTCTGGGAGAGATTGAGCTACCTGTGACAATTGGCCCACAGACCTTTAAAACTATCTTTTATGTGATGGACATTCAGCCCGCCTACAGCTGCTTGTTGGGTAGACCCTGGATTCACGCCGCCGGCGCAATAACGTCTACCCTTCACCAAAAGTTAAAATTTGAGTGGGAAGGTCAAGTTGTCACAATCTGCGGAGAGGAGGACATTTTTGTCAGCCACCTGGCTACCTATAAGTACATTGAAATGGATGGGGAGATCCATGAAACAATGAGCCAGGGGTTTGAAGCTTTGAATGTGAATGAGGCATCTGCTGTATCTGGTACTCCAATGTCATCATACCAACAAGCCCGGAAGGTTGTTGAGGAAGGAATTGCCCAAGGCTGGGGCAAACTGCTATCGGTGGAGAAAAAAGAAGACAAGTTTGGGTTGGGTTACAAACCAACTCAACATCAAGCAAAGGCTGCTGAAGAGCCTGGTTTTGTCAGTGGAGGGATGCTTACCCCCGATGCTATCAACTGTCTGGAAGACGAGCTGGAAGAGGAGCGCAATCTGGAGAATTGGATTCGTCCAAAGATCCCGGGGAGCAGTGTCTCGAACTGGTCTTCCCAGGAAATTATAAGAGTTACTCATGCAGAGTAATTATTATTTCCTGTATTTTTATAGCATGCATCAAAGTCTTGCATCTTGCCCAAGATGACAAGACTCATTTTGTAATCAGGGCCATCTGTACTTTTGTGCAAACAAGATTAAATTAATGAAATATCAGACATCTTTTTGCAAACAAGTCTTTCTCTTTTATGCTCACTGTTTTTCCATTTTTTCTTTTTGTACAAAAATAAATGGCGGTGTTTTCAAAATGATAACTTCATTTCACTTTTTCTAAAGCAAGATTAAAATCAATCACTAAAATGAACAAACTTAACCCTTGCAGAGAGTGCCTTCCAGACAGCACCGACAACAGCACGGCTATGACATCGTATGACTTTGACAATCCAATCAATCAAGCTGATGAAGGGGTTGATGAAGAATATGAGCTTCCTGAAGAGCTAGCCAGGTTGTTGAGGCAAGAGGAAAAGGTTATCACTCCTCACCAGGAGGAGACTGAAGTGATTAATCTTGGTACAGACGAAGACGTGAAAGAAGTTAAAATCGGGGTCTGCCTGCAAGACTCAGTGAAGAGACAACTGATAGATCTGCTTCAAGAGTATGTTGATGTGTTTGCTTGGTCGTATCAAGACATGCCAGGGTTGGATACCGATATTGTTGTGCACAAGCTGCCTCTAAGGGAAGAGTGCCCACCGGTCAAACAGAAGCTACGCCGAACTCGCCCAGACATGGCTATGAAAATCAAGGAGGAGGTACAAAAGCAATGGGACGCCGGGTTCCTTGCTGTAACTAGCTACCCGCCGTGGGTTGCTAATATAGTACCTGTACCTAAGAAGGACGGTAAAGTAAGAATGTGTGTTGATTACCGGGATCTGAACAGAGCCAGCCCGAAAGATGACTTCCCATTACCTCACATTGATGTATTGGTGGATAACACGGCTCAGTTCTCGGTATTCTCCTTCATGGATGGATTTTCAGGATACAATCAGATCAAGATGTCACCTGAAGACATGGAGAAGACAACCTTCATCACACCCTGGGGCACGTTCTGCTACAAGGTAATGCCATTTGGGCTCAAGAATGCTGGTGCAACGTATCAACGGGCTATGGTAACATTATTCCACGATATGATCCATAAAGAAATAGAGTGTTATGTGGATGACATGATTGCCAAGTCCCTTACTGAAGAAGATCACCTGGTGAATCTACTGAAGTTATTCAAGCGTCTGAGGAAATACCAACTGAAACTGAACCCCAACAAATGCACATTCGGGGTGAGATCTGGTAAGCTGCTGGGATTTATTGTAAGTGAGAAAGGGATTGAAGTCGACCCTGATAAAGTCAAAGCTATTCAAGAAATGCCTGCACCGAAGACTGAGAAAGAAGTTCGAGGGTTCTTAGGTCGATTGAACTACATCTCACGGTTCATATCTCACCTCACTGCAACCTGTGAACCTTTGTTCAAGCTGTTAAGAAAGGAACAGACGGTCAGGTGGAACGAAGACTGCCAAAGGGCTTTTGACAAGATCAAGGAATACTTACAAGAACCTCCAATCCTTATGCCTCCAGTTGAAGGAAGACCTCTAATCATGTACTTGACGGTATTAGAAGAGTCAATGGGGTGTGTGTTGGGCCAGCATGACGAGTCTGGTCGAAAAGAGTATGCAATATACTACCTAAGCAAAAAGTTTACCGACTGTGAACAACGTTATTCACTGCTCGAGAAAACTTGCTGTGCTTTAGCGTGGGCTGCTCGCCGACTGAGGCAGTATATGTTGACCCACACTACCTTATTAATCTCAAAGATGGACCCAGTCAAGTACATTTTCGAGAAACCAGCTCTTACCGGACGGGTTGCAAGATGGCAGATGATTCTTACAGAATACGACATACAGTACACATCTCAGAAAGCCATCAAGGGCAGTGTACTATCTGAATATCTTGCTGAGCAACCCATTGATGACTACCAGCCTATGAGGTTTGACTTCCCTGATGAAGACATCATGTTCATTAAAGCAAAAGATCATGAAGAGCCTATTCACACTGAAGGGCCTGACCCGGAAGAAGAATGGACTATGATGTTTGATGGGGCTGTTAACATGAATGGTCGTGGCGTTGGTGCAGTACTCATTACACCCAAAGGAGTTCACATGCCTTTCTCGGCAAAACTCACTTTCAACTGCACTAACAACGAAGCTGAATACGAAGCTTGCATTATGGGTCTTGAGGAAGCCATTGACCTCAGGATCAAGACATTGACCGTATTCGGAGATTCGGCTCTGGTAGTTAATCAAACCAACGGAAAATGGTACACCCACCAGGATCATCTGATACCTTACAGGGATTATACAAGAAGATTATTGACTTTCTTCACAACAGTCAAACTTGAGTATATCCCTCGAGACGAGAATCAGTTTGCGGATGCTCTTGCTACCATTTCATCCATGATCAAAGTTCAAGCTGCTAACTTTGTACCTCAGATTTCAGTATCAAGACTCGATAGACCAGCATATGTATTTGCAGCGGAAGTTGTCAAAGATAATAAGCCTTGGTTCCATGACATTAAAAGCTTCTTGGAGGATCAAACGTACCCACCTGGGGCATCTTCCAATGATAAGAAGACTTTGAGAAGGCTTGCTGGTAGTTTCTTTCTGAACACTGATGGGTCTTTATACAAAAGGAACTTTGATATGGTGCTCCTCAGATGTGTTGACAAGACGGAAGCGGATTTGCTGATGCATGAAGTGCACGAATGATCTTTTGGCACCCATGCAGGAGGGCATGCCATGGCTAAGAAATTGCTAAGATCAGGCTATTACTGGATCACAATAGATGCAGACTGTTGTGCTTACGCCAGAAAATGCCACAAGTGCCAGATCTATGCAGATAAGGTGCATGTGCCTCCCAATCCTTTGAACATCATGTCTTCACCATGGCCCTTTGCTATGTGGGGTATTGATATGATTGGCAAGATTGAGCCAACTGCTTCAAACGGCCACAGATTCATCCTGGTTGCCATTGACTATTTCACCAAGTGGGTTGAAGCAGCCTCATATGCAAATGTTACAAGACAAGTGGTAGCCCGATTTCTGAAGAGAGATATCATCTGTCGGTATGGAGTGCCCGAGCGAATCATTACTGATAATGGTTCCAATTTAAACAACAAAATGATGGCAGAGCTGTGCCGGGACTTCAAGATCCAACATCACAATTCTTCTCCTTACAGGCCAAAGATGAATGGCGCTGTTGAGGCAGCGAATAAGAATATTAAGAAGATTGTGCAGAAGATGGTAATCACATACAAAGACTGGCATGAAATGCTACCGTTTGCCTTGCATGGGTACCGCACGTCAATCAGAACATCCACTGGGGCAACACCGTATCAGCTTGTATATGGTATGGAAGCAGTCCTACCTGTTGAAGTTGAACTACCCTCGTTACGGATATTAATGGATGTTAAATTGAGTGAAGCAGAATGGGTTTGGGCCCGATACGAACAGCTGAGTCTGATTGAAGAGAAAAGATTGGCTGCAATCTGTCATGGGCAGTTGTATCAGAAGAGAATGAAGAGAGCCTTCGATCAGAAAGTCAGGCACCGAGGGTACCAAGTAGGGGATCTTGTGCTGAAGAGAATCCTCCCTCCTCATACAGACCACAGGGGCAAATGGACCCCCAATTATGAAGGACCATTCGTGGTAAAGAAAGTTTTCTCTGGTGGAGCGCTGATGCTCAGCACCATGGATGGTGAAGATTTCCCGTCCCCTGTGAATTCAGATGCAGTTAAAAAATACTTCGCATAAAATGACCCGCTGGACATAAAAACAGAATGTAAGTCCAGGCAAAAATAGGGCATCCCGGCGAGTCAAAAACAGAATAAAAAACTCGGGCAAAAATAAGGGAAATAAACAAAAATGTACACCCGCTGAGTTGAAAAGCCACATTGGACAGCTCAGGCAAAAATGGGTATCCCGATGGATTGAAAACCCGAAAGGGCGATCCATGCAAAATAAGGGAATAAGCGAACAACTGCATTCTGAATTCGTCTGTATTGTCACAACTTGGAAAGCCTTGAAACGATCAAGCTTCAATCAGAATCAGCCTTCTTCAGAAAGCAAGACGAGAAGAACGTCATTGTCATACAAGTCATAGCAGAGGAGGAAGCTCCCTTTGAAAGCGTCGTCAACATCGCCAGCACTTTGTCTCTCAATTTGTAACAATCTCTTCATTTCAGGAGATGTGTTTCCTTGACTGTATCTTGCTGATTCAGGGCACATGAATTAATAAAATCAGATTTTTCAGTCATGTTCGTCTTGTACATTTTTATTTACAAAGGATGTCTGATGTCTCTAAAAAACTAGTTGCATAAGTACAGATGTTTTTCTCTAAAAATAATAAAAGACACACGCTTGCAGGGAATATACTTACTCTCAAAAGTGCTTAACTCCTATGACGGAATTCAGCGAAGGATACCTCGGGACCTTTTTTGCGTTTCCTTATCTTCGCAGGATTGCAGGTATCCAGGACGCAACCTGGGGCATGCAAGTTACGTCTCAGCAAGCTGGTGAATCATTATCAACTCGGTCTATCTTCCACGCGGCACTGGAAGGTGCCCACTTCCCCAGCAAAGTTGCCAAATCAACATACGCTCAATCTCAGCATCTGAAATGCTCTATCCCCAGCTGAGTTGCCTCTTGTTGCTATCCCCAGCTGAGTTGCCTCTCGCAATTCCCCAGCCGAGTTGCCATTTCATCCTCAGCTAGGTGCAGAAGTCAGGGAATCATCTCCCCACAGAATCTTCAGCCTCTATCCAGAAGAGCAGCGCATAGAAGATCACAACAGAGTGAAGAAAGTTTCTACAAACCCCAGCTGGGTCCCGTATTATAAGGATGTCAACAAGTGACCTATATCCCCAAGCAAATATCCTCTTATTGGATCTACCAATGATCTCATCCCCAGCTGGGAGGTCCATTTCCAACAGATCGACCAGAGATCTTCGCAATGACGGGATCCGAATCCCAGTGTGGTATCTTTGCATAATCATGGCATTTGCATCATAATATCCCCTCAGAGCGTAGCATTCCGTCTAATACGGAGCATTACGTCAAAAATCAAACGCATAGCATAATCATAGGCCATGTTCTGAAGTAACACTTGTGAATAACAAACCGTTCATCATCATTATACAAAAATCCCCACCAGAGTCCCAGCAAAAGCAGTTGCCTCTCCAATCACCAAACACCAGTATATATTTCTGACACCCGTCCGTGTCATCACTTCCCCAAACAGGTTGCCTGAATACACTTTACAAACAAAATCACCCGTACTACAGATACTTCATGATACCCGTCCGTGTCATATTACTAGCAAGAAGCCAAAGACATCCTCTTGGCACTCACATATACTTATATATACACTTTCTCGACACCCGTCCGTGTCATATCCCCAGCGCAGTCGCTTACACCTTTACCACCCATATACTTGATAATGCTACTTTTCTCTTTTGACACTCGTCTGTGTCACTCTCCCCAGCAGATAAACACTCATCTATATATACTCACTACTCATTGGTACACTTATACAGATACTCGCCCGTATCTTGTATACACCATCACTCATATCCCCACAGATTCGACAGTAGTCCTTGTTCTTTGTTAACCGGTTGGTACTCGTCCGTACCATCATCTTAGAACATTGCGTCTAATGTTTGTTTCTACATGATACTCGTCCGTATCATAGTCTTAGGGATGCTCGTCCGCATCTTTAATCCATACACCATGTCAAACACTTGTGTCTTCTTGAATATAGATGCTCGTCCGTGTCTACTATTCCCCCCAGAAGAACCATCAGATTCAACACTCGTCCGTGTTCCTTGTTAACCAGTTGATACTCGTCCGTATCATCATCTCTGAACATGTGTCAGTTTGTTTCTACCCGATACTCGTCCGTATCGTAGTCTTAAGGGTGCTCGTCCGCATCTTTAATCTATGCAATACCAAACGCTTATACTTTCTTTCCTTGGTTGTGAACGCTCGTCCGTGTTCACTATTTCCCCAGTAGATCACCAACAAAGCATTTTCTTTTATCTGACACTCGTCCTGTGTCATGATAACCCTGAGAGCAGCCGTACCCTGCTGAGTGGTCGTCCTCCACTTCTTGATGGTCGTCCTCCATCATGCTCATCCGATGGTCGTCCCCATCGTTGTTTTTAGCAGTCGTCCCCTGCTAGGTGGTCGTCCTCCACCTTTTGATGATCGTCCTTCATCATTTTATCCAATGGCCGTCCCCATTGTTGATTTTGGTTATCTGGCATTCGTCCTATGTCATGAGAAACCTCGAGAGCAGCCGTACCCTGCTGAGTGGTCGTCCTCCACTTCTTGATGGTCGTCCTCCATCATGCTCGTCCGATGGCCGTCCCCATCGTTGACCTTTTCTATCCGATGGCCGTCCCCATCGTTGATATCTTTGGCAGCCGTACCCTGCCAGGTGGTCGTCCTCCACCTTTGATGGCCGCCCCCATCATATTCCTTTTATCCCCAACAGAGCAGCCGTCCCCTGCTAGGTGATCGTCCTTCACCTTTGATGGCCGTACCCCATCATCTGGTTATTTCATTTATTCTTTAACCCGATGGCCGTCCCCGTCGTGGTCCCTTTTCCTTTTTAGCCCGATGGCCGTCCCCATCGTTGTTTGCTTTACCTTTATGAACCTGACGGCCGTCCCCGTCATGTTTCATTAAATCCTCAGAGAATTTTACAGCTTTATCTTGATGGCCGTCCCCATCATGATTTTATTTCCCCAGCTAGTCGGCCGTCCCCGTCTTGGCTTTACCTTCTATCCCCAGCATGTCGGCCGTCCCCGTCATCGCTTTGTTTTCCGCACCTTTACAATATACTTTATTTTCCTTTTGCAATCTATATCCCTTTTCTTCTTCATTCCGTGAGTGCAATTTTGGACTGTCTTTGGTATTCAACCACAAGTTATCTTGTTTGCCTGTTAAGCCGTCGCTTACAACCTGCACAGCTAACTCATGTTTGAATAGGGGCAGCTATAAGCACCCCAAATTTGCCCTCACCCATTCACACCATGGCTTGTGATCATCCTCATATGCATAAGCACAATAATATCATCTCATATCTCATTTTTGATTCACTGCATTGGTTCTGAGTCATTTGCATCTAGGGTTTGTGATCTGAGCAACCTCAGGGCATCTTGAGCCACTCCAAAGGCCACTAATCAACTCAAAGGGGTCCATGTGTGTTCTTATGTCATATTCCATCTCCCCAAAGCCAAAATTGCAGAGGAATCACAAGAACTAGGGTTTGAGTGGATGCAGAGCCAGGATGAACTGCACAGTTGACCTAAAATTAGGGTTTTGGTTTCAGAGGCCATAACTCCAATTTTTTTGGTCATTCTTGTTTCCATTGGTCTCTATATGGTATAGGGAGTATGCATGTCAATTTTCATGAATAAATTCCATGGGGAAGTCATCTGATCAAGGGTTGACTTTTCAGACAAGTCAGTGCAAAATCAGGGCATCTGGGGCCCCCAATGACCCAACCAATGGGTGATCTTCATCATTTTGAGTGTACATGATCTTTATTTGATCATGGAAGAAGGTTGAAGTTCATAAAAATCAAGAATTTAGGGTTTTTGCAAATGTTGACTTTTTAGGCATAGTTGACTTTTCAAGAATGCATCATTTTAGGTCATTTTTCAAGCCATGATTCTTGATCCAAAAATGCTTCAAATGAAAAAACTTTGGTCATGAAAGTTGTAGATCTCATTTTTCCCTTTTCAAAAAGTACAAGAACATGATCAAACTCTTCTTGAATCAAAAGTTATGGCAATGCAAAGTTGGCTAAAATCATTGATTTTCAAGGCATGCCCTAAGTGAGAATTTTGCAAAATCTTGGACCAATGCATATTGCAGCCTCTAATTCATTTCAAACCAGCACATAAACTTTCTCTAAGTCCTAAAAATCAGAAATGAACTAAGAATGCCCATGGTTTTATGTTTGGTTGGACAAAAAAGGTCACATGTGAACAAAAAGTCACAAGTTGCAAAACTCATGATCATGCTTCCTCCTACTTGCAGCCTTGGATGCTGAGCTTTGCTAAACTCTCACCACAGCTTGCAAACACCTAAACAAACTTTGCAAAGCTTCTCCATTCACCCTCAGGATCACAAACAACCCCTTTCCATGGCCTGAAACTGCTTAATACCCCATAGCCATTTCTGACTGAGTTGAAGCAGGAGCTTTCGAAACTCATTATCCAGCCAACTTAAACTCTCATTGAGCATTCAAACATCTTCTGGGGATCAAGTGGAGTGGATTGCACAAGGAGAAGTGGCCAGAAAGTCCTCAAGTTGAAAGCTCCAAATCTCAGGTAGCTCGAAAATCATTTTTCCAGAAATCATTTCTTTTGTTCCAAACTTGTTCTATGTGATTCACTGATTATCCTGATGCCATTGGTTTCGAAAATGGCTTTGATTTGAGCATTTAATTTGTCTCTGAAGCTTGCGTGCCCTAGTTTTTATTTCTTTCGATTCAGTTTGTTTAGGAAGAAGAAATTTGTTTTGAGAGAGGGGTTGGATTCGTGAGAGGTTGGAGATCATTTCCCAGTTCTTAGTTTTCATTTTTGATACGATTTGAGGGGTTTGGGGATTTCTCAGGTGAGATGCTGGCCGGAGAAGACGACCGGAAGTCTTCTCCGGCCACCTGAAAGTGATTTGTGCCCTAATTGCGTAATTAACTCCAGTTTGAATTTTGGCCGTAGATGGCCTTTGACTTGTTGACTTCCCTCCCTTTTGGATGGCCCAGATCCTTTTCATTAGCCCTAATCTCTCTCATTAGTTTAATTAATCTTTAATTAAGTTAATTAATTCAGGAGCCATCTGGGCCCTTCATTCACGCGCCAGTCAACACATTTAAACTCAGGCTCCATCCTGGCCCTCCATCTAGCTTACTTTCTTTTTTATTTGATTTTTAATTCATTTTGTTTCATTAAACTTGCATAATTATTTTAAAATAGTTAAAAATTCTTAAAAATTATGAAACTTTTTCCTAAAAGTTTTATTAATTTTTAAGACCCAAAAACATTTTTATTTTATTTTTTATCATTAAAAAAGTATTTTTAAATATTTAAAAGATTATTTTTAATTGATTAATGGGAATTAATTAATTAAAAATACTTTTAGGTATTTAAAAAATTACAAAAAAATTCATGAAATGTTCTAAGACATTTAGAAACATTGTCCAACCTTCAAACCAAATTTCTTTTTTGATCTTGATGCATTTTGAGGATTTTTCATTGAATTAAATCATTTTTTATGCATTAATTTGATCATAAGTTTAAAAATTCATTTATGCCTATTGGAGAAGGTTGAGACATTGATTCTTCTTGCATTGTTTTGTGTTTGGCATGTAGTTTCTAGGGTAAAATGGCCATGATTTGATCTTGTATTTTCCAATTGTTTGGCATTTCTTTTGTTTAGGAACCCTAAAAACCCTAATAACTTAGAAAAATCATATCTTGAGATTGGTTGAGAGTTGAGACCCCCCCCTTTGGACCTTGGTTTAGTATAGGTTTAGGGTTTCTTTGAGTGGCATTTTCCATTTTTTATCTTAGGGTTTGCTTCTGTTTTGGGTTTTTGTTTGTTGTTTGATTCATAAACCCTAATTTGGGCTTTCCCTTGCATCCCTCTTGCATTCTCTTGCATAACATGACTTGTCTTTGCATTTTGTGCATGCCTATGATTCATTTGACATCATAAGACACATTGAAAGCATGTTTGATCATTGCATCATGTATTAGCCTTGTTGTGTGCCATATGTACTTCATAACTTTTCATGTATGCTCATGGTTCCAAACTTGTTTCATTTGCATTCATAAGCTTGTATGATCATTTCCATGTGTTGCTTCATGTTTGTAGCATCTCATAACATCATTACCATCTCATATTTACTTCTGGTTTTGGTTTGCATCATGTCATCTCATCCCATTTTGCATTGCATTGCATTCCTTTTCTAACCTTTCAGGTGGTAAGTGACTTTGAGAAGTGAATTTGCCTTCACTTCTCATAACTTCTCTTCATCTCTCTTGCATCCATGCTGCATTTTTTATTTGTGTTTGAGTTTGAGCTTGCTCATTCTTCTTCTTCCCACTTTCTTCCTTCAAGTGACTTGACTTCTTGAATGAAGCAAGTCACTTTGCTTCTCTTGATCCTGTTCATCTGCATCCTGGTGGTTCTCTTTGAAGACTTCTCTTGAAAACCTAACAAACCTTAGGAACAACCAAGCATGACAATGATTAGGGTTTTGATTAGTCTCCCCTTTTAGTTTTTACCTTTGTGTCTCTTTTGAGTCATCTCTTCTCACCTCATAATCAGAGACTAAACCCTAAAGGCTTTAAGGCTTTGTGATTAAGTTTATGCCTGCATCCTTCTCTTAGGATGGAGTGTATAACCTTAATCCTAAGTGTTAAACCCTTAATGTGTTTAACTCCTTTAATCAATCCATCTAATAATCATCAAGACATCACACTTGTAACTTGGGCCTTGCATTAGGGTTCTAATTCTTCCTTAATTGGTTAAGAAGGACTAACCCTAGTGTTAATGGACAAGTCCCCCTCAAGTTGTCTTACAAACCCTAAAAAACACTTCACCATCATATCATTAACTAAAATCCATCTAATAAAGGCTTGTTTTGTCATGAGTTTAATCCCTAATCATGGATTAAGTTGAGGAGCCTTCCTCAGCTTAAACATTCTCATCTATTATCCTTCTATTAGGATGGTGTAATGAGTCTGTTTAATCCCTGATTATGGCTTAACCTCATTACTTAACACTAAACAAAAACCACAAAAACATCTAAATAATCACAAGTAGGTTAATGATCTTAATCCTACACCAAAGGTGATTAAGTGTGAGAATCTGACTTCACACTTAAGGTATTCTCATTACCCCTAATCAGAGGGAAGATGTGATGAGTTTACTAAATCCATTGGTTTAGACTTAAGCTCATTAACTTATGACAAACTTCAAAAAGCAATAAAAGACTGAAAACACAAAAACAAACAATAATCGTCTCCTTCGGGATTCTTTTCTCATCTCATTCACTCACCAACGAGAACTCGCTTCTTCCGTCTAATGCAAGACAGTTCGCATCTGTGCCAGACAGATCATACACTTGAGCATAGGCAAGTAAGCAGTTCACAAGTCAATTCATCTTTAAGTCTCTTTGGGTCGAACTACGGTGTTCTGACTTCCTCATTGCACGAGAGGATACGTAGGCATAACTTAACAGTTATCGAACAAAAGTCTCTGTATATTCCCCCTCCTTCCAGCATTATTCTTTGAGCCTCATTATCATGAGCATTTCACTCCTTTCTTACACTGACACTTTCATACTTCACATCACTTATACACTGACACCTGTACATTCTTTTCCAGCTTTATACACAGATTGCACTGACACTACCCCTTTAAAACACAAATCTTTCAAGCGTGGATCCCGTCGAGTACGGCGGACAATCTGGGTGCTAATACCTTCCCAGGTTGTAACCAACCCCCTTTCTCAGTCTCTCTGGTTCGCGACCGTCTTATCCATTTCTTTCTAGGTCTATGCAGCATTGCCTTTCCTCCGGGATAAAAATGCCTAGCTGGCGACTCTATTCATCTCCAGTGAGTCCACGGCTGTGTGTTCTCACTGTCCCTCTCGCCGACCGTTCGCGTCTGTACCTTCATCTGATCCATTTTCATTTGTCGGGAGCGACACAAATGATCTTGACAGAATATGATATACAGTATACTACTCAGAAGGCCATTAAGGGAAGTGTTGTTGCTGATCATTTGGCTCATCAAGCAGTGGATGATTACCAGTCAATGAGTTTTGAGTTCCCTGATGAAGACATTATGATTATTACCAAAGAACCTGGACAATATGACGGACCTGAACAAGGATCCCGATGGACTATGGTTTTTGATGGTGCCTCTAATGCACTTGGTAATGGTGTTGGTGTTGTGATTAGTTCCCTTGAAGGTTGTCATACCCCAATTACTGCCAGACTTTGTTTCTATTGTACCAATAACATGTCTGAGTATGAGGCATGTATCCTGGGTATTAAAGCTGCCATTGATATGAAGATTCAGTTCCTTGACGTGTATGGAGATTCAGCCCTGGTAGTTAGTAAGATTAAAGGAGATTGGGATACTAAGCATGATAACCTCATTCCTTACAGAGAGCATGTATTGTCTTTGATCCCACATTTCAAAGAGATTACCTTTGGACATATTCCACGAAGAGAGAATCAGTTGGCAGACGCATTAGCCACCATGGCATCTATGTTTGAGATCAGTTGGGATGATGAAGCTCCCAAGATTACTATTGATAGATTTGAAAAGCCTGCATACTGCAATGAGATTGACACTAAAGGGGCAGAGGAGAAACCTTGGTTCTATGAAGTAAAAAGATATCTTGAAGCTCAGGAGTTCCCTGAAGGGGCATCTGTCAAAGATAGGAAGTTTCTGAGAAGGTTTTCTGCTAAGTTCTTTCTGAGTAATGGCATTTTGTACAAGCGCAATCATGACTCAACTATGCTTCGTTGTGTGGATGAGAAGGAAGCAACTGAGATTATGGAAGATATGCATGATGGGATCTTTGGCACTCATTCTAGTGGTCATACTATGGCAAAGAAGATATTGAGAGCAGGTTACTATTGGTCTACCATGGAAGCTGATTGCTATCAACACTCCAGAACATGTCACAAATGTCAAATCTATGCTGATAAAGTCCATGTACCTCCATCACCATTGAATGTGTTAACTGCTCCTTGGCCCTTTGCCATGTGGGGCATTGATATGATTGGTGAGATCAGGCCTACTGCTTCTAATGGGCATCGTTTCATCCTGGTTGCTATTGATTACTTCACAAAGTGGGTGGAGGCAGCTTCATTTGCATCTGTCACTAAGAATGTTGTGGCTCGATTCATTAAGAATAATCTCATATGTAGGTATGGCATCCCTGAAAGGATTATCACTGACAATGGCTCTAATCTGAACAACACTATGATTACTGATCTCTGCACGCAGTTCAAGATTAAGCATCACAACTCTTCTCCGTATCGTCCAAAGATGAATGGGGCAGTTGAAGCTGCTAATAAGAACATTAAGAAGATTGTACAGAAGATGACTGTTACTTATAAGGATTGGCATGAGATGTTACCGTTTGCTCTTCATGGTTACCGTACTACAATACGTACTTCAACAGGGGCAACCCCATTCTCCTTAGTCTATGGTATGGAAGCAGTTCTGCCCATTGAAGTTCAGATTCCCTCCCTAAGAATTATGAAGGATGCAGGCTTGGATGAAGATGAGTGGATTCATACTCGACTGGACCAGATAAATTTGATTGATGAGAAGAGGTTAGCAGCAGTTTGTCATGGCCAGATGTACCAGAAACGAATGATCAAAGCTTTTAACAAGAAGGTTAAGCCAAAGGTATATCAGGCTGGTGACTTGGTAATCAAGCGTATCATATTACCACAGGGTGATCCTAGGGGCAAATGGACTCCAACATATGAAGGACCATTTATAGTCAAGACAGTGTTCTCAGGAGGTGCCATGATACTCACTACAATGGATGGTGAAGACTTCCCACAGCCTGTAAACGCAGACATAGTTAAAAAATACTACGCATAAAAAGAGACCCGCTAGGTTGACAGGCCTAGGCAAAAATAAGGGCATCCCGGCAAACCAAAAGGGTTTGGGCAAAAATTAGGGATATATATAAAAAGATGTACACCCGGCAAGTCGAAAACCTGAAAAGGCGGCTTGGGCAAAAAAGGGTATCCCGGTGGATTGAAAACCTGAAAGGGCAATCCAGGCAAAAGTTAGGGAATAAAGCGTATGACTATGTCTCGTTTGGATCACCCATGAAACTGCAACCAATTGTACTACTTACTCAAGCTCGAACAGATAAAGCTCAATCCAATCGTTTCCATCTCAACAGCAGAAGATGAGATACTCGAAGATAATGGCAATAGTAGAATTGAAACTCAACAGGATTATTTCCCACATAGCTGATTTTCTTTGTTTTGTAACAACTTTATGACAAAATCCTCTTACTAGGGTTTATGTCTCCTTGTACAAACCTACCTATGTATAGGTCACTCTTTGATATAAATAAAATTCCATTTTTAAATCCTGATCTACTTTTACCCTATTTACATAAGCGAAACGTCCATTGGTTGTGTTTTAATGTATGTATGCTTTTGAATATGATTGATGTTTACCAGAAATGCATGTATGCTTAATATGATTGATGTTTACCAGAAATGCGTAAAAATGCAGTAATAGTATTTACTAAGGACGAACGAGGGAAGAATTTCAATGAAGCTTCGCCGGTTCACCTTTACAAGACAGTCACAAACCCTCAGTAGGACGAATCTATCTTCATAAAGTCTCATCTCCCCTGGAATTTATATCCATCTCTTTTATCCTCATACGGATATACGGGAATTTACTTTCCAATAAGGGGACGACGAACGAAGACGGAAGGTTATATCTGCCCTACTATCAAACGAAGACGAAGGTTATGTATACCTTATTATCCCCAGCAGACGGGAGGTGATATATACCTTATTATCCCCAGCAGACGGGAGGATATATATACCTGGCCATCCCCAGCATATGGAAAGTTATGTATAATATATTCTTCAACAACGAATCGGGATTTATTTTCCCAGGCCAGCAGTTGTTATACGAAGATATCCAGGCGTTTCCGGCAGTATCATATCATACATACATCATTTATATCATACCATAACATACATATCCATAGATGCATAATAC
Organism: Lathyrus aphaca; assembly: GCA_963966055.1. Lineage (NCBI taxonomy): Eukaryota > Viridiplantae > Streptophyta > Magnoliopsida > Fabales > Fabaceae > Lathyrus > Lathyrus aphaca. The sequence goes on along the minus strand of OZ014520.1, from coordinate 103,097,449 downwards.
ATTTACTTAGGTGCATCATACTATGCATGCATACAGATTGCATAAACTAACATTCTCCCTGCAGGATAGTTATATGCAGATAAAACAATATCAACAATTCACAACGGGTCGGAAATGATCCATACATTACTCAAGATGTCCTCGGAGAGTAGGCAAACGGTCTGTAAGAAGATCCATTCCCTAATCCAGGATATTTCCAGAAGATTTCATCTATCTGGTCTTGAATAGCAGGCAAACGGTCTGTACAAAGATCCATTCCCTGGTTCAAGATATTTTCAGAAGATTTAATCTATTTCCTCGGAGAGTAGGCAAACGGTCTGTACAAAGATCCATTCCCTAATCCAGGATGTTTTCAGGAGATTTGATCCTGACACTTTGTTTTCCTCGGAGAGTAGGCAAACGGTCTGTAAGAAGATCCATTCCCTAATCCAGGATACTCCCAGAAGATTTCATCTATCTGATCTTGAATAGCAGGCAAACGATCTGTACAAAGATCCATTCCCTGGTTCAAGATACTTTCAGAAGATCTAATCTAGTGGCCCTTGAATAGCAGGAAAACGGTCTATACAAAGATCCATTCCCTGGTTCAAGATATTTTTCAGAAGAACTAATCCTGACGTTCTTTTGACCTTGAATAGCAGGAAAACGGTCTATACAAAGATCCATTCCCTGGTTCAAGATATTTTTCAGAAGAACAAATCCTGACGTTCTTTTGACCTTGGAGAGTAGGCAAACGGTCTGTAAAAAGATCTATTCCCTAATCCAAGATATTTCCAGAAGAGATAATCGTCACGAAGATTTATTTCTACTGGTCTATTCAACAAATTCAAAGGATAAACGATTCAGAGACGGCCTATACAAAGACCTAGTACTGAAATCCAGTATCAACACAAAGCTATCATCACATCCAGTTCTTTAGATGGCATCTCTAAGCCCATCTCCAGTTCTTCCAAGTGGCATCTTTAAGCCCACTCAAGCATATACAACCAACCATCAATATCACTCTATGCACTGGTGAGTGCAAATTTTTGGGCTTTTGTGTTCAATCCCCTTCAACCTTCCAGGTCACGACTGGCAAATATACCAATCTAACCCCTCAGGTTTCAGAAAATTGAACAGGGGCAGCTGTTGCACCCTAAAATTTGCCCTCACAATACAAGACTTTGTGGTCTAAGAAGGTTCACAAGGTTCAAAAGATTCACAATGCTTTCAATACCTTTCATGAGGTTCATGAAGTCTACAAGTCACTTCATGAAGGTTCATAAGGTTCACAAGCCTCCCAATGCTTCCAAGACCTTTCATGAGGTTCATGAAGTCTACAAGTCACTTCATGAAGGTTCACAAGGTTCACAAGCCTCCCAATGCTTCCAAGACCCTTCATGAAGGTTCACAAGGTTCACAAGGTTCACAATACCTCCCATGAGGTTCACAAGAAATTTTATGATGGTTCACAAGGTTCACAAAGTTCACAATTAGTCAAAAGAGTTGACAATTCCCTCAAACAGTGCACCTCCTAAGCAGTGCATCCAAAACTAGGGTTTTGACTTTAATCAGGCTAAATGGACTTCCAAGACTTCAAGTGAGCTTCATAACATCTTATATGTGTATAAGAACCCCCATGACAAGTTTCAAGACTTTTCTCAAAAGTTTGCTCAGTCAGATGATCAGATAGGTCAAAATCAGTCAAAGTAGTTAAAAAGTCAAACTGAGGTCAACTGTGGTCAAAACAAAGTCAAACTTCATGATTTTTTGCCAACATCAAGTATATGAAGTAAAATTCATCATTTGATCAAGGTTTGATCATGATTCATCAAGGAGATTCCAGATCATCAAGAATCAGGAGTTTCTAAATTAGGGTTTCCTCAGTAAAAGTCAACTGAACTTTGACCAGCCATAACTTTCACATACTTCATCACCAAGTCTCCACTCAAAGCTCATTTTGAAGGAAATTGAATTCTCTACAACTTTGTGTCTCACAAGCCAAGCCTAAAAATGCTTCATTTGGAAGGTATGAGCTAAGACATTATAGGTCATTTTGAAAGTCAACAAAAAGTCAACAACTTCAAAAGGGCATAACTTGAGATTGGTAAATGATATGGACATGAAACCAGTGGGGTTGTTTAGAGGACTCTTCAAGCTTTCCAAAATGTCCAAGAACACCCTCCTAGCATTAAAATTGAAGGATATGTGCCCTTGCAAAGTTGGGAAATTTTGAGTTGGTTTATGATGAAAAAAGGGGTCTAAAACCAATTTCTTCCAAATGGGCTTGCCAAATAATGACCCAATCCATACATTGACTTCATGCACGACCCAAACCATTAAAAATCAGAATTTTTATTATTTTATTTTTATTTATTTTGATTTAATTCATTAAAAATCATTTTAAATAAAAATAAAATATGAAAATGTAATATTTGATGGAGATTGAGTTTCTAGAATGTCTTAAATGATGATTTGAATTGAAGAGGAAGGAAATCATAAGATTTGTCCAAAGATAGCAAGCCTTAATACATGAATATTTGGATTTTAAAGCATGATCATGGTGAATCTTTTTGAATCAAAATTTTCATACAACCAATCAATATTTTGACCTAAATTCAATCACTTATATATACTAAACATAATGCAATCATCAAGAGACGAATTTCAGCAGCCCAAAGGTAAGTTCACAAAGTCAAAAAATCATCCAAAAGCTCACATTCGGTTTCACATTTACAGGGCATTTGAAGGTAAAATAAGGACACAGCAAGATTCCTTAGACTTCATTGATCCTAAACCAATACTCATGTGCATCAAAAGCACTCCATAATGCATAATCCGAACTCTACATGTTCTTGAATATTTTATTTTCGGTTTCACTAATTTAATGCATCTCAATGAATTTTGTTTGGTTGATGATGTTTGTATTGAGTTTGTGAAGGTTTCTGAACAAAGAAATTGGAGTTTCATGCCCTGAATCAGAATCGGCCATAGTTAGGGTTTCATGGTCGTTTTAGGGTTCTTCAATCCATCCATTTTAAATGAATTTTAAAGACATGGTTGAGTTGTATGGATCTTGTAGAATGTAATGCACTAATCAATTTCACCAAATGTTGCTGTTTTGTCCATGTTTGAGTTTTGTAGGTGTTGCTGCAAATTTGGTTTTCGCAGGTACAATGGAAGCAAAATTCGCAGCTAATTTTGTAGGTCATGAGGTTGAAGAAGAAGCAGTTCGCGCGCTGCTGGAGATTTGAAAATTGATTATAATATTTTATTATATTGCTTCCATTCTTAATCACCAAAGCATGCTTGGCCCAGTGGAAAATGGCGTTTGTTTGTAACTTGATGGCTTGTGTTCGATACTTGGCTGCAACATCCTTTTTTCTTATTTTTCCATACAATTAGCAGTTATATTATATTATGCATTGTTGTTGATTTGTAACCAGATAGGCTCTCCCAGCCAGGTGGTCATGCGCGCGTATGTACATTCATGAGGTCCTGGGTTCAACACCACCCCAGGCCTTTTGTTTCTTTTATTTTTCCAGGATTTTTGTGACAAAGAACAAAACTAATTAAATCCCCCTCATTGCTGCCTGCGTGTAGGCTGGCCTGGTGTTATGTCTTGCTGCTTGTGAACCTGGTGACCTGGGTTCAAATCCCAGCCAGGTTTGTTTTGTCATTTTATTCTATTTTTTGTTTTATTTAATTTTATTTAATTTAAGTTTTGTTCATAATTATATATTATAAAAATAATCTTATAAAATGTTTATTCAATATTTTCTAATGTTCAGAAATTGTTTTGTAATTCAAAAATTATTTTCTTTATCATGTAATTAAATTATATGTATATTCATTAAAATAAATTTTGTACAATATATTATAAACCCTAAAAAATATTTTTCTAACAAACCCTAATCTTGTAAAAAACCCTAATTTATTTTCTAAATAACTATTAAAAACCTAATTTTTTTTATTTTCATTTTCTAATTTTTGCACATATTTATTTTAGTATAATTAATTTTAATAAATATAAATGTAATCAAACTTTTCTTTATGTAATTATAAATTGTCTATAATCTAAATTTTTATTCTTTTAATATATATATATGTTTAAAAATAATTAAATTTATGCTAATATTATGATTACAATTTTTATATTTAGAATTAATAAATTGCATATAATTTTAAAGTTTTATAATTAAATTGTTTATATTTTCTTAATAATGTCTAATTCTTACTTGCTATTTTATTTTGTTCACTAATCCATTATTATTATTTCACTAATATTATTTAACTTCTATTATTATTCACTAACCTTACTTAATTATTTTTATTATTATTATTACTAACCCCTATTATATTTATTATTGCTTATTATTTATATTTTGCTTCTATATTTATTTTTGCTATTTATTTTTAATTTGCTTACTATAATTATCATGTAATTGCTCCTTGGTGTAAATTTTGTAATATTTAATTATTTAATTTTTATGCTATGGTTAGTAAAATAGGGAGTGTAAACATGTATTCTCTTAAAATCAAATTTAGATCATTTTAATCAAAGATAAATTAATATTAAACACTCACACACGTAAGTCGATTTTTAATCGCCATCTTACATTTCTAAGGCTATCCCTCAATGTTGCCTAATCATAAGGTCAAGTAGGGTGTATAAAGCAAAGTCCCTTAAAAGAAAAGTCATCTAGTCCCTTCATAATCAAAGATCAAGTCCCTTAATGGTTGCCTTTCAATATGATCTTGTCCCTTTCGAATAATGATGACAGTCCCTCCCAAAATGCTTAATACACCCTACGGTTGCCTTCATTAAACAGATGTCCCTCACTTGTCCCTTACATCCAAGGTAATGACTACCTATTCCTTAATAATAGGGATAGTCTTACCATTCAAAGGATAAAGAACAGAAAGACTTAAACTTTAGGGTAGGTTCCTCATAGTTACTTGCTCATTATTTAAAAGCTCTTCAAAACAATTTCAAACATTCCACAATTTCAAACAATTTTCAAACACAAGTTTTTTACGCATCCGTACATGGATCATTATCAAACTCTTATGAAAATTTCTATTTACACACTTCACCTTTTCAAAAAAAAAAAACAATTTAAAGTGAGCTAAGTAACTAAGAGCCCATGGATAACCATGGATGTAAAGGGTGCTAACACCTTCCCTTTACATAACCTACCCCCCGGACCCAAAAATCTTTTAAAAGGTCTTTCCTGTTCTTTTATGCCTTTCCTTTGGATAAAATAAAAGTCGGTGGCGACTCTTGCTATCCGCAACATAACTAAAGTCAGTTCTCCCACCGTGTTACACCTTGTGGTCAAAGTCCAATTTCGTTTGGCATCCTTAAAGTCCAATTTCTACTTGGAAACAAAAAAATCAAAGTCCAACTCATTTGGCACCTATCAAAACAGTCGTGTATGTCACCATGTCTTTTGTGTTTATTACCCTTTTTCCTTCAAAATTGTCTGATTGATAAATTTGGCGTGAAATCTTTTTTTTCCCTTCAAACTGTGTTCAGTTTGGCGTGGAACCCTTTTCCTTCAAACTGTGTTAAGTTTGGCGTGGAACCCTTTTTCCTTCAAACTGTGTCAAGTTTGGCGTGGAACCTTTTTCCTTCAAACTGTGTCAAGTTTGGCATGGAACCTTTTTCCTTCAAACTGTGTCAAGTTTGGCGTGGAACCTTTTTCCTTCAAACTGTGTCAAGTTTGGCGTGGAACTCTTTTCCTTCAAACTGTGTTAAGTTTGGCGTGGAACCCTTTTTCCTTCAAACTGTGTCAAGTTTGGCGTGGAACTCTTTTCCTTCAAACTGTGTCAAGTTTGGCGTGGAACTCTTTTCCTTCAAACTGTGTTAAGTTTGGCGTGGAACCCTTTTTCCTTCAAACTGTGTCAAGTTTGGCGTGGAACTCTTTTCCTTCAAACTGTGTTAAGTTTGGCGTGGAACCCTTTTTCCTTCAAACTGTGTCAAGTTTGGCGTGGAACTCTTTTCTTTCAAACTGTGTTAAGTTTGGCGTGGAACCCTTTTTCCCTCAAATTTGTCTTATTGATAAATTTGGCGTGGATATTTTCTTTTCCTTCAAACTGTGTTAAGTTTGGCGTGGAACCTTTTTTCCTTCAAATTTGTCTTATTGATAAATTTGGCGTGGATATTTTCTTTTCCTTCAAACTGTGTTAAGTTTGGCGTGGAACCCTTTTTCCTTCAAACTGTGTCAAGTTTGGCGTGGAATTCTTTTCCTTCAAACTGTGTTAAGTTTGGCGTGGAACCCTTTTTCCTTCAAATTTGTCTTATTGATAAATTTGGCGTGGATATTTTCTTTTCCTTCAAACTGTGTTAAGTTTGGCGTGGAACCTTTTTTCCTTCAAATTTGTCTTATTGATAAATTTGGCGTGGATATTTTCTTTTCCTTCAAACTGTGTCAAGTTTGGCGTGGAACCTTTTTCCTTCAAACTGTGTCAAGTTTGGCGTGGAACCCTTTTCCTTCAAACTTTGTGAAGTTTGGCGTGGAACCTTTTTTCCTTCAAATTTGTCTTATTAAGAAAATTTGGCGTGGATATTTTCTTTTCCTTCAAACTATGTTAAGTTTGATGTATCCCTATTTCAAGTGACATCCCTTTTAATTTTTCTAGTTGAAGAGTTTGATGTCTCCATTGGTGTACCTTCGTAATTTGGGTTTCATTCCACATCTAGTACTTTTCTAGATGTTACGGGCGTTGATTTCCAAAATTGGTGTTTGTGCATCCATAGATTTTTCTGGATGTCTTTATTACTTTTCTCAGGGTTTATTTCTCTCATTTCAAGTATTTCTGACTATTCTCTGTAACCCAGACAAAGTTTCAGAAATGTCTTGTGTCCTAGCCAGTTTCTTATCTTTTCATTTTCATTGTTTTCTTCTCATTTCATCATATTCGCAGACTTTATGTCATCATGTTTCATATCGCATTCAAATTGCATTAATCCCTAGCTTTTACATCCATACATACATCTCATGCTTCACAATCGCATGGCATTTTGCATCGGCCAAATTTTGGGTATTTTTGTATCTAATTGACTTTTATCCCGGAATTTCAATTCTTCGGATTTAAGACAATTAGATAGGGGCATCTGTCATACCCCAAATTTGTCCTACCTGCATATTTATTTTTATTTACTAACCATTATACAAAATTAAAAAAAATGTATTTGTTGTTTCATTGATCTTGTTGTTTGTTTAAGCTTAGGCCATACCAAATGGCTATCAAGATCTAGCCGAGAAGAAAATTTCATTGGCAAGTTGTTGGGTCACATCTTTATCTCCAAAGGCTTCATGGCTAATGAATTTAGTTCATTTCTTTCTGAAGTTCATGTTTCAAGATTTGATTAATGGGCAAGTTCAAGTGTAAGAGAGGTGCAAGTTTACAATCCAAGGCCCATGTTCGCATTGATAAACAAAATTGGTTTAAACTTCTCAAGAATTCACTCCAAATTTGTTTTCAACAAATAAATCGAGGGAGATTTGAGATTGGTTTTTTTGATTCATGGATCTATTTCAAGCATGACATTTTTCAAGTGTTACAAGTATAGATCCATTTCCAATTAATCTTTGATACAAGTATGGTTACCATTTTTGTCAACATGCAAGTTCAAAATCCTTATTTTCAAACTCAAGGCTATTTGTCTCAAGTCTATTTCAAGTGTGGTTGCAAGATTGGGTTCCATTTTCATTACACTTAGTTCAAAGAAGTTCAAAGGAGAAAATGATCAAGATTAATGAATTCTAAGTTGTATTACAAACTAAACAAGTCACAGTTGAAGAAAATTATTATAAAGACATAAGATCAATTTATGTCAGGACATGATTGGATTCCAAGATTTATTTCAAATTCTGCCAGGCCATAATTATGAGAAGAAGTTGGCGTACTATGTTTGGATTAGTGCAAGCTATGGTGTCACGATTTGTTTCAAGTCATGATACATATCCATTATTCAAATTTCTAAGTGTTAATCCAGACAATGTCATTACAAGTAAAAATCATAATCTTCAATTTTATTTCATCCAAACTACTAAATACACAAGTTGTAAACAAAAGCCTAAATACAGCTAGTCAATACAAGTAAGGATTCAACGGAAATTCACAAGCAGCTTCAAGCTAAAGGCGTAATTTTCTGCGAAATCCTCATCAATCCCTCCAAGTTATGTCCCAAGAACTGTTCATGTGAAAGAAAAAAAGAGAAAACAAATGTTAATACAAACCAATACAAGCAATACTCTCATGTTCATGGGAACAAACCTACGCTGCCACATATGACAGCCGGTGGTAATTCATTTCCAGCTCACCAATATGCTGCATTTTCAGATCAAAGTAACACAAATGATGGACCTTTAGTTTCAAGACAGGATATTCAAGAAAAGAGCATGTTTGGACCTACTGCTCATGATATTAATAGTAAACTCAGTGTGGAAAACTTGCAGCAAAATGAATCATGAGCAAAGAATTGCATCTGCAAGATATTAACAAGAGACATTATGAGAAGATATTAGCAAAAGAAATTCTGAGTAAAATTAAAGCATACTTGAGAAATCTAATAATGAAGAACAAGTCAGTAGTGACATTATTACATTTGAAGTTCAACCTGAAGCATTGCCACATAGTTGATTCCAAAAATAAGGGCTCCTGTGGACCTGGCAAATGGTGAAAAGTTTCGCAAATAATCAGATCATGAGAGTGTAGATTGTTGCACTAATTAACCAAGGAACTAAGGTATATGAAAAAAAGCATACAGCAGTAAAATGCAGTGAAAAAACAGCAGCAAGAAAGGTCACAAAACCTGTCATATCAGGTGCACAAGTTACTATTGAACAGAGTTTCGTTTAGAATAAGTACTAAACAACATTGCAAGTCAATCACCTTGGTTTCGTATCAGAGTTTGCATTGAAATGGACCTGCTCATCCGTTGATACAAACAGAAATTCAGTAGTGTCGAAAATGGTAACCAAAGCTATAACTTCAAGTTCAAATCCTACTTCTGCAGCAAGAATCAAAGTTAACTGAGTTAATCCGAAGATTACTTTAATATTGGTAAAGCCCAGTCATTTTAATAGCGAGTTAAGGTTTTACCATAGCAGGAGAGTACGACGGCGAAAATAGAGTAAATGTAGTCAAACGCTGTTACAGGAACCAAACTTGTGGAGCCGCATTTTCACGTCAGCCTAGGTTACAATTGATCATCAACCTTTTGTTCCATCTTCAGAAAATCACCATGTTAATATCTTTACTGAGCTCTGATGCTTCTTGGAACAAACCCGAACTCAACCTAGCATCTCTGCACCCAAACGGAGGCCAAGCCTCTCCTATCTCTCAAAGGCTCCACTTTCAAGCTTGTCCACACCCTGGTTATAATGCACCTGATAAGCAAAAGAGATAAGTTAGAATGCAGTGTACACTTCAATGAATATAACAGGGAGAGAAATCGAGTCATAACCACAGTCTGAGAAGATTAGAAGCAATCTAAAATGCCAATTCATCAGTCCAAAATGAGTTTTTGCAGCAAGAGTTCATGTCAAATCTAGTCCAGCCTCACAACCATGCACATTAATACAAAAGAAGCCTGTCACAAACAAGGACAAATGAGAGTCTCACCAGCAAATTAATAATACAAGCATACACTTTTGAGTTAGAGTTAAAACAAGGTGTTATGACCAAAGTCTGTCAATCAAATTTGATCACAGGGGCACAAAACAAATGGTGCAGTGAAAAGGCTTTTACAGTACCAAGTTTACATTTTACTGATTTTTAGGTGAGGACGACAAGCATTCTAAAAGGTGTCCAGCTCACATAACAAACAAAAATCACCATCAGTTGGTCCCCCGGGATCACATAAAAGATCTTTCTAACGGTTTGCAGATCCTCTCACACGATTCAGAGGATATCCCTCTGAAATCCTCTCTCATCTCACACGTATGGGCATCATTCAAATCCCTCTATAAAACTGACTCATCATTCGGCAATCAAAAAGGGGAAGAACACAAAAAACCCTAACGTCACTCTGCAAGAATTCTCCCTAAACCCTAATCCGCAAATCTCCATTCAAATACCTAGATTGTTGAGTTTTCACACTAAAACTCAACAATCCTGAGCTAAGCCGTTCAAACAAAAACAACAATAACAACGAAGAAGGTAGATTCAAAGAAACTCGGAGAAAGAAGAAGGAGAAATCGGAGAAAGACCAAGCAAACAAAGCACGAACCTGTTGGTCAGCATACGAAGCTTCTCATTGTCGGTAGCCTTGAATCCTTTTTCTGTTACGTTTATGCGCTCCATTGATTTTATTGCGTGTTGTTACGTTTATCTTTCCTTATGAATCGTTGTTGACTGTTGACGCTGATTTCATGGCTTGATTTGGGATTTACGGACTCTGTTTGTTTTGTTTACGATTATGTGCGATGATGACGATGATACGACTCAGTTTGTGTTTCAAAGAACACTATGACTGATTTTTTGAGTTGAGATACAAAGTCTTTTGAAAAGATGATGAAGGTTCTCTGAGGCTCTCTTTCTTTTTATCTCGAAAACAAAAGAATGTGTTGAGGTTACACTAAATGCATAATTTTCTACCCTCAGCATGCGTTGTTAATTTTATTTTTTTTAAATAAAATTATTCTTAAAATATTTTAATGGTGTATTTAAAGAGAAGACATTGAGATTTTTTTGGAGTAGTGTATTTCATTTTCCAACTCATACCACGTGCCCTTTTTTCTATTAAGTCATCGATGTTTTGAACGAAAATCATTAGTGGCGGCCATAGGTTATGTTGTTTTATCAAAGCATTTAGTGAATAAGCTTTTAATAAAATATATTTGTGATTGTCATTTTGAATGTTGCCTTTAGAAGTGGGTCGGGTTTCGCATGAGTGGGCCCATTCAGCCAGGGCCAATGGTTGTTTTGGGCCTTGCTTCTCATTTCTTTTCTAAACTCTGGCCCATCAGACTGTGTTTTCTTGATTTTATTATTTTCCTTTCTATTTTTTTATAGATATTAATCTCATAACATTGATACCTTTTGTGTCATCATTCTTTTATTTTGGGCCAATGAAATAATTATGACCTTTTGATATTTGATTTTAAATCGACGTTGTCAAAGTTGTTATGAGGCCATTGTTATTCTTCGCTATTTATTTAATCGATTATTCGATTTATTCGGCTAATGATAAAATGAGATATTAGATTGTTTAATCGACGTTATCCATTAAATTGAGACCGATTTCATTTATTTTTTGTCCGTTATTTTTCGGGCCTATGATATAACTAATGGTTTATTGACATTCGATTTTTTAATCGACGTTGTCTAAACCGATTTGAGGCAATTTTTCTATTTCCTATTTATTTATCGATTTATCGATTTATTTCACATTTTTATTGTGGTCTATGATATTATTATCCGGTTTGTGACATTCGATTTATCGACGTTGTCCAAATTGATATGAGACCGTTTTTTATCATTTCTTATGGTTTCTAATTAATTTTAGATCCATTTTTATTTATCGACTTATTTTATCCGGCCAATGATAAATGGTGATATTCGATTTCTAATAAATCGACGTTATCCCCTAATTTGAGGCCACACGTTTATTTTCCTTTTTATTTCTCATTATCTCAATTTATTTTATTTTGGCCGATGAATAAATATTTAAATAGTCGATTTCGAATAAATCGGTGTTATTTAAATTAAATATGAGGCCAAATTATTATTTTATCATTATTTCGACTTTTATTTTAGTTTTATGGTCGATGATATAACAAACGACTTAAATATTCGATTTCAATAAATCGACGTTGTTTAAGTCAATATGAGGCCAATTATTTATTTTTATCACATTTCTTCTATTTAAATAATTATTCGATTATAAAGTAACGCTCGACTTCTCATAGAATGATTCTAACTTTGAATCGATTCTAAGATAGTTAAAGAGCTAAATTTCGACGCTTTCGGTTTAATTCGAGCTCCAACGGCTCCACCTTAGCTTAGGAATAGGAATCGTTCTCGCATAACCATTAACCTTTAACCTCCATTTTGCACTCACCCTTCGCGATCGCTTTATGCCTCGCAATCGACCTACCAAGATGTCTCTTTAAATCCAAACCCTTGATCCAACGTCAAGTGGTCTTAGGTATTAAAACACTTTAAAAATATGAGAGAAATTGTACGCCACGAGCCTTAAGTGGTAGAAAGGAGGATTTCGAGCTCTCGTTATTCGCTCTGATTATTTCGTCGCAAGACACTCGGCTTGTTGGTTCGGAATAAACTATCCATAGTCTTTAGTACAATTTGACTCCTAAAGAAAGATAAATAAAATTTGAATCCTTTTCCTCCTTTAGCAAGTAATTCATTAGGCATAGACATACTTTCGTGCGTGACAACTTAGAAGGTTCCCATCGAGTACGATGGATGTAGGGGGTGCTAATACCTTCCCCCTGCATAACCGACTTCCGAACCTAGGCAATGGTTCCGACGACCTTGTCTTTATCCTTTCTTCCCGGGTTTTATCTATATTTTCCCTTTCCCTCTTTGGGAATAAATCAAAATTAGGTGGCGACTCTCAAGTCGGCCCAGCCGCGACCGCATTCGCGAGGATCGTATTTTTCGAGGTACGACAGATGGGACTGCTGTTAACTCATCCAGGGTGGGTCGACCAAGGATGCAGTTGTAGAGTGAGGGGCACTCGATCACCAGGAATTGGACTTTGATTTCTCTAGATGTTTCCTACTCTCCGAATGTGACGAGGAGTTCTACATATCCCCATGGTCTTGTGGTGGTCCCATTAAATCCTTGGAGGTCCGGCCTGACATAGGGGGACATGTTTGTCTTGTCCAGCTTGAGAATTATGAATAGATGGATGTACATAATGTCCACATAACTGCCTTGGTTGATGAGGATACGTTGGAAGTTGAAGCGAGCCATTTTGGCCCTTATCAGTAGAGGGATGCTCGAGTTGGGTGATCTACCCGGTAGTTCCTCGAGGAAAATAGATATCAGGTTGGATCTTCCCCGAGACTTTGTTAATGTTGCCAATTGATCGGGTGCGGTTAACAGGAGCTCGTCGAACTTTCACTTCATCGAAATGGCGGCGTTCTCGTTGTTTACTCCTCCTCCAGAGATGACCAAGGCCACAGGAAAATTTTCCCACGGGCTGTGTGCAGCAAGTTGCCCTCCCGTGTTGACATCGGGGAGGTGGAAATCTCCAGGTCGTGATATGCACATAGCCACCTGAAAGGGGGGCTGTCGGCCGGAGAGTCTTCGCAATTTCTTTTAGTGAGTTGTTCCTCATGTCGGGGAGTCTTACTTTTCTTGGTGTATTGTTTGAGGTAGCCCTCTTTGATTCGATCGCGTCTTTCAGGTGGACGCAATCTTCAGTCACGTGCCCGTGGCTTTTATGGAAGCGGCAGTACTTGGACTTGTCAGTGTGGGGCTTGGGTGCTATAGATTTGGGGAACCTTTCCCTGCCCTGTTTAAACTCAGAGTTGATGCATTCAGCGAGGATGCGCTCGCGGGGAGCAGTCAACAACGTATATTCTGAGAAGTGCCCAACTGGTCCTCTTCCTTCACGGACTTCACGAGGCTTGTCGTCTATTCGCTTCTCTCCGATACGACGAGGAGCATTGTAGTCTTCGTGTTTGGAACTTTTGGCATCATCGTGGCCGCGGTTGCTCCGGACACTATGAGTGACATGTTTCTCTTCGTACCTGGTGTACGCTTGAGCTTTGTGAAGAAGCTCGTCAAGGGTGCGAGGAGGTTCTATCCTGACTGCTCTACTGAGTTTGCTTCCAGGGAAGAGTCCCTTTTCAAGGAGATACTTCTTCATGTAATCGGTCATATCCACCTCGACGGCCTCCTGGTTAAATCGCTCGATGTATGAGCGAAGTGTTCCGTTCTTCCCTTGGACGATGGCTTTAAGGGTTGCTTCAGTCTTGGGGTGGATGCCTTGTAAATGCCTTGTGAATGCTGACCGCATGCTTCTCTAGGACGTAATAGACTCGGGGGCCAGACTTTTGTACCATGCCATGGCTCCTTTCCTGAGGGTCGTCAAAAATAATCTGCACTTGACGTTCCCTGTAATGTCGTTATGGTAGTCAAGCATCGTGTTGATGTTGTCGACGTGGTCATCAGGGTCAGTTGTTCCATCATACACCACCAAGTTCGGGGGTTTTTCCATGCCCTTAGGGAGTGGTGCCTCCATAATAGCCCGGGAAAGGGGCAGTGAAGGTCGTCTTCATCATTCCTCAGAGGGGAATAATCCTCGTTCACAGGGCTTTGATCACGTCGAGGGGAGCTCCTCGACTGATTGTTTCTTCGTTCAGGATGCCCCCTGGACTTATTCTTCTTAGGTTCGGGGGAACGCCGTCCTCGGCGAGGAGGCGAACGCCCCGCTTCTTACTCGCCTCTGGTTGGCGTCTCTCGGGTTGAGGTCCACGTCCTTGTCGGAGAGGTCCAGTTTGACTCTCAGCCTCCAACGCTATTATCCTCTCATACTGTTGAAAGAGCATATAATTATTCTGGTTCTGAGCATGCACTATGGCTATCATGGTGGGGTCTCCGTCGACTGGCACTGAGATGGGTTGGAAGGGAGTTGTTGGCTGAGGTTGAGGGAGGTAATTGTCCTCGGTCTCTGGTGATGGAGTGGCGGGTTGTCTGTCGCGCACGTCAGATTCGTGGTTGACGACCAGGTTGTCCTCCGTGTTGTAGTCGACAAGGCCAAAAGGTTGGTTGGCATCGTGTTCGTCGGCCATGCTGTAAAGGCAGAGAGTAAATAGGATCTTTGATCTTTTGTTTCTGGAAGAAGGGGAGAGCTATTTTCCCACAGACGGTGCTACTGATCTTACCTGATCAGAAGGGCCTTCTAGGTGTTGGGCCTACGAACGTGGTTGAATGAGAGAGAAGATGGGGGGTGTACCTGCAAGGCACTCCAATGCTTAATTGAGTTTGGGTACAAAAATACGGTAAGTGATAATAAGTTCAGAATACCTAACCCTCTAATAAAAGAGGGTATTTATAGTTTGCCCCCCTTTCATGGGCCGGATCCGCTAGGCCCAAGGAAGAACTTCCAAGGAACGCGTATGAGCGTGTAAGATCTAGCATGTGGTCTCCCTAGCTATTGGGTCACGTGTGTGCCCAAAGATCCATCTCTCTGCTTGCTGGATTGGGCCTTTGCCCGACACGGTCTTGAAGGCCCAGTCCGGAACAGTATTCTTGTTGGTTTTTCTAATGTAGATTATGAAGGAGGTAAGACGGGCAGGAAAAACACAAGTGGAACATGTCATATTTTTGGAAATGACTTAGTCTCTTGGTCATGCAAAAATAAAGCAAGTGTGGCTCTTAGCACTGTACAAGCATAATATATCACCACTGATAGTTTTTGTGCACAAATACTTTGGTTGAAGAAATAACTTCATGACTACAATGTGATTCTAGGAACAATCTCTCTCAAATGCAACAACACTAGTGCAACCAATATTTCAAAGAATTCAATCATGCACTCAAGAACCTAACACATCGATATTAGACATCACTTCTTAAGGGATCATATTCTAAAATGTGACATTGAAATTTCCTTCATCAATACTCAAAATCAACTAGCAAACATCTTCACTAAGTCTCTTCCTCGGGACGCATTTTACAAAATTCGAAGAGATCTTGGTATACTAAGCGAAAGTGATATTAAACCAAGTTAAGACTCTTGAAAACTTCATATGAATAAAGTCACAACATCTCATAAAGAATCACAAGGTACATGTATTCTTCTTCATTAAAATTAATTTATAAGTAATATGTTTATTTACATTATTGTATTTCCATTATTTGGTTTAATTGTTTTTATGATGTTATTATATGTGTTATATTGTTTGTGTTCATTATGTTTGTATACTTTCAAATACTCTTTCACATATTATTTTTCCTTCTTTTTGATAATTCCAAAGGGGGAGAAGAAATCATATATTTTTTGCATGCTTGTACACTAATAATTTTTAGGAAAAATCAAAGAAAGTATGAATTGTAAAATTTAGGGGGAGTTTCTCTCAAATATATGGACATTAGATTAAGAGGGAGTATTCTCATGATCTTTAGCATATATGAAGACTTCAATATCGTGATCATGCTTCAAAAAATTGTACTTCTTAAGACTTCATAACTTTCATGGTTGTCATCATAAAAAATAGGGAGAATGTGAAGACGAGCTTCCAATGTGTTTTGATGAAGACAAGCCTATTGATGAAGACATGTTCAACAATGATATCATCAAAGAAGGAAAAAGAATAAATGAATACGACTTGACTACTCTTGCAAGATTGGATTGATCAAACTTTTAGGTATATGAAATTTTTTACTAAAACATTTTTTAGTGCTCAAAATATTTATTATCTTGCATTAGAAAAATTATTTTTCATGTTTAACCATATTATATCACTTTCAAATATAATCTATTGACTTGGATAAATCAATAGATGTTGCATAAGATAGGTTCAAATACTTAGACATTTTTTCAGAATTTTCAAACATCCAATTTTTGGTAAATTATGGCCTTTTGAACTGTCGTAACAACACAAAAATCGGCATAATTCACACCGGTCTGAAACAGTATTTTAAATTTAAGAATTGAAATTGTTGCGAACTTTTTAACTCATGTATCCGTTTTTCCGACTTAACAAGTACAGTAGCAGAATTTAAAAATATCTTGTTTGAATGCACTTTTTCATCATATCTTTTCATGACATCCCTTACATCATTTCTCTTATTAAAATTCATAAATTCTCTAACCATTGCCATGACTTTTGAATGATTGTTTTCATCACTATAAATACATTTCATATTTTCATTTTTCACTCACCTCTTTCATACAAATATTAAAATCTCTCTACAGTTATTTTCATCACAACTTTCATACTTAGATATTTTTTTAAAATACATTTTCACATTATCATCATAAAAAGTATCTTGAGCGCTTAGAGAGAATTTGTCTTGAATCTTCATACTTGAAAGAGAAGAAGGTTTTGTTATAAGTCTTAAAGAATTCTGAAAACTTCATTTATTGATATATATTGTAATTGTTACAAGTTACTTAGTATCAATGATTGTTTGGTACTAGGAGGAATTTATAGGAAGGTAGATGTATAGGAAGACTAGGATTGTCTTATCTATAAGATCTAATAATACTGAAAATCTCTTACTGCATACGGGGACTAGAATACTCTGGGATTGTGAGGGGAACCATGATACTTCTAGATTTTCTTTATATTTTGCATTTACCACTTTCATCACTTAGAAAATTATCAGGAAATTAATCAGAACATAAGTTTAAAACCAGAAAAATTTCAAAGTACTTAATTCAACCCCTCTTATGCACACTTAATACTTACATTATATAGTACTATTATTTATGAACTTCAATGTTTTGAACTCTCAAAGTATCAATTATATGTATGTTATCCCTCTAGTAGTATGTCAAAGCTTTCATGTCATAAAAAGTATAAAAGAACTTCAAAACTTGTACTTCAATATAGGGAATTCATTTTACTAAAGCATGCCAAATGATGAAGTAAACAAACATATATTAAAAGTGAAAGACAAGTTTTATTCCAGGATCTTATCATACAAAATAATAACCCCACACAAACTAAGTCCTACCAAAAACAAGAAAAATCTAAAAATACAACATAATTTACTATGTTGCAACCTGTGATCTGGAGGGAAAAATAATAATTTGGTAAGTTAAAGAGTCTCAGTGTGAGCATAATAAACAAAGTTTGTCAAAACTAATGAGCAAAATAACCCACTAAATTTAACCTTTTTTATACTAGTTCACAACAGTGTAATCTCCCAAGAAGTAGCAAATAACATATATGGCTATCAGCTCAAAATCACCGTCGGCCACCAGACGTATCGATGAAGAACTGCTTGCCGCCAGCTGTGCTTCCTTTTGCTCCTTAGTGAACCTGCTGTCAAGGACGATTGAATCGACACGAGGGAGTGGCTTTGGCTCCTCCGAACTGCTGGGAGAATAGTCCTGGCTGCTGGATTTGGCTTGGTAGCTATGGCATTGAGCCCTTTGGACGCTGCTTCGAAACATCGACAAGCAACTTTGATGTCCCCGTGAAGGGTAGCCACCTGACCTGACAAAGTGTAATACTTCATATTTAAGTGTACCGTGGACGGTACCGCGATTAGCTCAGGTAGTGTTGGACGACCCAAGATGCATTGGTACAACGACGGGCGGTCTATGACGAGGAACTGGACCTTAACTACCCTCGTAGTCTCTCCTGCTCCAAAAGTCACTATCAGGTCGAATACCCCCATGACCGGGATACTGATCCATTGAACCCCTACATGTCAGACCATACATAGGGTTTCAGATGCATTTCATTGAGTTGCAGGGTCGCAAAGAGCTGAGAGTACATGATGTCTACCGAGCTCCCCTGGTCGACCAAGATTCTCCGAACATCAAAGTTGGCCATATGCGCCCGAATGAGCAGGGGATGCTGGCGTTAGGCGCGCCACCGAGAAGCTCCTCCTTGTAAAAGGAGATGGGTGTTGACCCTCCCCGGGAGGATTAAAAGTGGAATTCTGATTGGATCCCGTGCTGATCATTTGGTCGAAGCTTCGCTTCACTGAGCTCATAGCGACTTTGTTGTAACTCCCGCCTGAGATCACCATAGATGAGGGGAAAAACTCCCATGGACTATAGGAATCAAAATAAGCGGGGCCAGTGAATGGTTCAGGGACATAGAAATCCTCTGGCTGTGTGATGTTGAGAGCAACTGAGAGGTTAGTGTCTGCGGCTGGAGGGGAAACCTCTTCGACCTTTTAAGTTTCTTGCACCTCCTGTTAGGGTGCCTCCTTCCCCTTAGTGAACTGTTTCAGGTGGCCGTCCCTGATGAGTATTTCGATGGCATCCTTCAAATGAATGCAATCGTCAGTATTGTGTCCATGGGATTTGTGAAATCTGCAGTACTTCGTCTTATTCGTATTGGCCTTGGACGACCACTGCTTGGGGAACCTGAGGCCCGCCTGACGGAATTCAAAGTTAGCACATTCGGACAAAATTCTCCCTCGACACAGTGAGGGGCGTGTATTCATGGAATCTCCCTGATGGGCCTTTGTGCTCCCACGGCTCATGAGAGTGATCTTCCTTTCTTTTTTCACCGTCCCGACGTGATGTTGACGGGTCTTCGCATTTGGAGGTTTTGGCATCTTCTCGATGCCTATTATCATATGCAATATTGGCTGTCTCCTTCTCCTTATATTGTATATACGTCTGGGATTTGAAGAGAAAAGTATCAAGTGTGGTCGGCGTTTCAATGCTCTCGGCCTTGGCAAAATCACTACGGGGACGAAGCCCGTGTTCGAGAAGGTATTTTTTCATGTCGTCGGTGGTTGAGACCTGGACGACTTCTTTATTGAACCTTTAGATGTATGTCCGCAAGGACTCGTCCTTGCCCTGAATTATTGCCTTAAGGGAGGCCTCCATTTTAGGATGTCGGCGCAGTGAGATGAAATGTCGGGAGAAGGTCCTCCCGAGCTACCTCCACAAGGTGATGGACTCATAAGGGAGGCTTTTATACCAAATTCTTGGCTCCCTTTCTGAGTGTTGTGGGAAAAAGACGACATTTCATGGCTCCCTAGACACCTCTATAGTCGAGGAGAGCGACAATGTTCTCTATATGCTCGTCGGGGTCCGTTGTCTCATCATAGGACCCTAGAGAATGAGGCTTCTCCAATACCTTCGGCAGTTTCGTGGACATAATCTCATGGGAGAGATGTCCACGAGGCTCATCCTCGTTGCTAGAGTCATAGGAGACGAAGCAGGATCGGTTGTCTTTGTGTCATCGAGGGGATAATGATCTTGATCGATTTCTTGCATCTTCCGGTGATGGTCGCCTTCCCGTCTGGAGGGTCCTCCTGGTCTTCCTGGTATCCGGGGACTTGTGTCGTTGAGGAGACAAACGAGCCCGTTTCTTGATAGACCCAACTTCTTCTGGGTGTTGCCGAGTCTTTCTTTGTTCAGGTGAACGGCTACGGACCTGCGGAGTCTCTTCGCAGGGGAGAGAGACCTGGTACGTCGAACGTCTTCCAGAGCTTCTAACCTTTCGCCTTGGCGCAAGATCGGAAGGTTGATGTTGTTCGTAGTCTTGAACAGTGCAGCGAGGGTCTCATTGGTCCCCTCGGGAATGTGAATGAGAGGGAGATCAGCAGGGATGATCTCAGGTTGAATAAATAGTTCTGGTGATGGGGAGACGGTGAGCCCGTCTTAAAAATGGTTAGGCTTCCCAAGTGGAGGATTGGTTCCATCACTTTCTCGTTGTTTGACAAAGATGTTGGTGACAATCCGTGCATTAGCAAAGTCGTCACAGTTAGCCATTGAGAGAGTTTGAATTGGGATGTTTTGGTTTTCACGATCCGAGGATGAGAAACAGGGTAACACGAATTCCCACGGACAGTGCCACTGATCCTTCCAAGTGATCAGGATCTGAGGTGAGCCAAGGATGTTGGTGAGGATGATGACGATGATGATGGTACTCGGTCGTCGAGGAAAATGGGGTGTACCTGCAAGACACTCTGATACCAAAGTAAGACAGGGCAGAAGAGTGAGCAAGTACGAGTAAAGAGAGTAAAGAGAGTTAAGAGAGTGAATATTGGATATATGGCCCTCTCAAGTGATAGGGTTTATATAGAGCCCCCAACGCTTGACTATTGGTTCTTATTTTGGGCATGGATCGTGGATCTCTCGAAAATAAATAATTGTCATAAACTAGTCGTTACACCGAGCATACCTAGTCGGATGGTTGAGCGTCAGGCAGAAGGATACTCGAGCAGGAGCTACCATTGGAGGAATCTAGATGGCTTCTTCGTATGTCGGGTAGAAGCCCGAAAGGAGCAGAGGAAACCAACCAGGGGTAACCGTGGTCGACAAATCCTCCTCGGTTGAGGGGCACGAAGCCAGTGGGTTTCTTTGACATTGAACTATTGGGTCGTCCTGGAAGCATCAATGGATTGGGTCATGTCTAGTCATTGGGACAGTCCGGAACAACCTGTTGCGAACTTTTTAAGTCATGTATGCGTTTAGCCGACTTAACAAGTACAATAGCAGAATTGAAAAATACCTTGTTTGAATGGACATTTTCATCATATCTTTTCATGACACCCCTTACATCATTTCTCTTATTCAAATTCATAATTCTCTAACCATTGCCATGACTTTTGAATGGTTGCTTTCATGACTATAAATTTATTTCATATTTTCATTTTTCACTCACCTCTTTCATACAAATATTAAAATCTCTCTATATTTATTTTCATCACAACTTTCATACTTAGATATTTTTAAAAATTACATTTTCACATTATTATCATAAAAAATATCCTGAGTGCTTAGAGAGAATTTTTCTTGATTTTTCATACTTGAAAGAGAAGAAGGTTTTGTTATAAGTCTTAAAGAATTCTGAAAACTTCATTTATTGATATCTATTGAAATTGTTACAAGTTCCTTATTATCAAGGATTGTTTGGTACTAGGAGGAATTTTTAGGAAGGTGGATTGTATAAGAAGATTAGGATTATCTTGTCTATAAGATCTAACAATATTGAAAATCTCTTACTCCATATGGGGATTAAATACTCTGGAATTGTGAAGAGAACCATGATACTTCTCGATGTTCTTTATATTTCGCATTTACCGCTTTCATCACTTAGAAAATTATCAGGAAAGTAATCAGAACATAAATCTAAAACCAGACAAATTTCAAAGTACCTAATTCAACCCTCTTAGACGCACTTAATACTTACATTATACAGTACTTTTATTTATGAACTTCAAGTCTCAAAGTATCAATTATATGTATGTTATCCATCAAGTAGTATGCCAAAGCTTTCATGTCATTAAAAGTATAGAAGAATTTCAAAACTTGTACTTCTATATAGGGAATTCATTTTACTAAAGCATATCAAACGATGAAGTAAACAAGCATATATTAAAAGGGAAAGACAAGTTTTATTACAGGATCTCATCATACATAATAATAACCCCACACAAACTAAGTCCTACCAAAAATAAGAAAAATCTAAAAATCCAGCATAATCTATTATGTTGCAACCTGTGATCTGGAGGGAAAAATAATAATTTGGTAAGTCAAAAAGAGTCTCAGTGTGAGCATAATAAACAAAGTTTGTCATAACTAATGAGAAGAATAACCCACTAGATTTTACCTTTTTTATACTAGTTCACAACAGTGTCATCTCCCACGAAGTAGCAAATAGCAAATGTGGCTATTAGAGAAGCACCAAACACTGTCAAGAATTCTGACCAATTCTTATGACACCTAATAACAAATCTTCATCAATAGTTTTGGAAGAGACATAAAATGGACCTACGTGAGGTTGCTGAATTCGAATGGTTCCATCATCACCTTTAGAGGCCTGATCATACAACTTAAAAATTATCCTTGCAAGAAAATGAGGGTTTGAAACAGCCATGGATTTGAGTAAAAAATAAAGGATTAATATAAACCAGAGTTTATTAACGTTTTCTTTTAAATGAATACATATTTTTGTTAATATTTTTAAAGTTTTAAATAAAGAACTAATTTAAATAACTTAATTATTTTTAATCATTTAATTCTTTTATAGTGACTTTTTAATATTAAAAGTGTAAGAAATTATTAAAAATAAAATTATTTTGAATAATTTTTTTTATAACAATTACTTGATATAAAAGCAAGAAACCTTAAGTTAATAAATGTTTTTTTTTTAATGATATAAAAGCCATTTCCAAGAATCTATCAAAAGTCATTTTACAGTACAACATTATTTTTAAATTTATTTAAATATATTTCATATGGAATTATTTAAATTTTATAATACACATATAAGTAGAATAATAGTAAAAGTGTGAAGAATATAAAATTTTATATTCGCTTTATATTTGCTTGCCTTTGAATAAAATGAATTCTGTAAATTATATTTTAATTAGGTAAAAGTTGATATTGGTAGATTAAAAATTAATACTTAGATTTGAACTTCAAATTTGAGTGTTTGTGTATTTAAATTTGTATTATTTATTATCATCTTGTTAAGTCAAAAACTAAAAAAAAATCTAATAGTTTTCCATCAAAGAAAGAAGGTCCTTGCATTTTACTATAAGAAACTTAAATTCTCAGCCTAAAATAATACATAGAAGTCTTGTCTTTTTTCTTTTTCTTTTTTTTCTGTTCAATTTTGGTAACAGTATTTGTGTTATCAAATGTCTATGGTTTACCATTTTATTTAAGGTATAGACAGACACATTTTTATTCTGGATAAAAAAATAAATATTAATTTAAAATTATATTAATAATTCACATTGATAAATTAATTATTTAGGGTCATTAATTTTAAGATATGTATGTAGACAACTTTAATTGTTCTGCTGATATACCAAACCAGCAATTTCAAGGGAGCTGAAATCTGTTGTAGTGAGAAAATGGAAACATTTTACTAAATAAGTCGGTTTATTTTATTGCAAAATTCTACCTTACTTTACAACAAATCAGATACAAACAGTTAATGGTTATTCCATTAACCGATTACACTCAAGCAAGCCTTAGCACTGCCACTACTAGCAATGCTGCAGCTCTAAAGTAAACCTCTTTTAGGCTCTTATCCACCTTTTGAATCATATCTTCATCTTTCAATCTCATCTTTCCGGTATTCTTGCTTATCTTAACAATTGTATTCCTCAGTTTATTTACTCCGCAAGAAAGCCAAACCAGCCCGAAACCCAACACCGTGTTGAAGACCTTAGATGCACAAAAGGGGACCCTTCCGCAAGCTAGCTTGCAGATCACAGATAGCACAACAGCAAGGCCAGTACCTGCAATGCCGACAGAGAATTGGGTGAGGAGTTCAGGAAGCTCTGGGCCAGATTTCTTCAGTGAAAGAATTGCTGTTTCCCGATGATGACTTTTATCGGTCATCAAAAACAGAAGGCTTTCACATGCATGAATGTAGTTCTTCTTGAACAGATCCCTCTCCCTAGCTACTTTCTTGTTCTTTTTTCGTGATGGCTTGACTTTGACTTTCTCAGGACTGCCAAACAAGAGAAAAACATTAACTTTTGCTATAATTCTTTAGCAAATATGGTGATTGCTGTATGCCAGCAGTCGCAGATGCAGTATTTGCATCATATGAAGGAAAAAAAGTGCACAAACTTAAAGTGGGGCATAAAATTAAACCACTTTTAAATGGTCCATTTGTTTTGCGGAGAATAGAGTGATTATGAACAGTTTTTTTGGATTAAAACAACTTCCTATATGGTGATTGCTGTATGCCAGCAGATGTAGTATTTGCACCATGTGAAGGAAAAGAAGTGCACAAACTTAAAGTGGGGCATAAAATTAAACAACTTTTAAAAGGTCCATTTGTTTTGCAGATAATAGTGCAATAATGAACAGTTTTTTTGGATTAAAAGAACTTCCTATAACAGTATTTTGCGTATATCAAATTCAGGAGGAGGCCAATTGTCATGGAAAGCATATTTTGCATACCTTTTTAAAGGAATGGTGAGTGTAGAGTGTATATCCAATGTAGAGGAATGACTTCTGGCCTCTACTTCATTTATATTCAGCCTGTCCACATAGTTTTTTCAGAAAAGGTCAGTTGCTTGATACATTACAAAAATAGAATATTCAGCCAGGCATGTATGTGTGCAATTTCAAATGCTAATCGAAATATCAGAAGGACCCAAACTAACACAGCACTCTCAGTAATACAGAACTAGCGCGAGCAAAGTAACTTTTCAAAGTGACCAAAATAAGTACTACATTTTTATTTGATCATGCAGCAAATATTAATTACGCTGGATATATCCTAGAAAAAAAACACATCTTTGTCAAAATATTTAAAATTGATGTTGAAATTATAATTAAATCTGTTGTTGATCAAGAATTCCCTGATTATTCTTTTCTACTATGAAAAAGTAATTCAAAGTAGCCAAAACAGATAGGGTTTCATATGATCAAATTGAAGATTAAATAAAATGGGTGCACATGTACATACCTACTGAAGTGTGGAACAAGCATAAACTGTTTTTCACCCTTATGTGTGCTTTCTGATAAGTATGACTCAGTAACTAAAGCAAGAAAATCCTTCATCTCAATTTCTGTACCCATAAATGTGACTTGGCCATCTGGATGAGCAATAATTCTTGAACTTAGAGCTGAATCTTGAAAAATATCAAGCAAAGGCTTCGAGATATAGAATGTCCTATTCGGGTAGATGAGAGGATGCAATGAAATTTGAGGTATATCAATGCCTGAAAGTTGCAGACTCATCAAGTCAGACAACAAAGCTTTACGAACACCGCCTATACCTGCTTCAGCAGCCTCAGATGTGATACAATGCAAAGCTTTATCATGCTCAGTGCATTGATCAACGGCGCCAAAGCTGAAAAGTGCTGTGCTTGGACAAGTTGCTGCAACCAAAGGATAAGTGAAATTACTTCAGAGTAAGAAACATAACATTAAATCAAAGGAGTTACCAACATGAATCATCTTAGAAATTCATCTCAGACTCAATAATAATTAATAAATATACATATACAGGCTCAATAATCAAAAACCTACCACCTGCTTTCTAATTACTCACAATATTTTAGCAAATAACAACACCCTATATCTAAGAGAGAAAACCACCCTTCAAGATCACCACGGTTACCTTTCTAGTAATTGGCAACATTTCACAATTTAAATAGTAAGTGAAAGAAAGATGCTTAATAAATGAATAAGAGAAATACCTGTCTATATAATGGTAAAAGTTGAAAGAAGTAAAAAATAATGAAGAAATTATTTTAAAAAGGTGGACATCCAATGATCCATATGGATGAGTACCCATCTCTCTAAGTAGTAGTCTTTCTAGGTGATCATCACTTCTTGAGGAGATACGCTGGTTCTTATGGGCAACTTGAGTAGCTTTCTAATAGAAAGCAACAAAAAAAAGTCCTCACAGACAATCTTCGACATGGCCTTGATTGATATAGTGATGTTCTTAGAGTAATTTGAGTACTGACATATTGCTCATAAAAATTAGAGAGTTCCCTACGATCAACGAGGATTACAAGTAGTAGTCTTCAAGTCTCAACTCTCACACCATAATCCTCACACTTGCTAAAATTTAGAACAATAACTAACCTAACTACTGATATATAAACACATATTGGTCCATATTTCACCACACGTCCTGAAAATCCTTTGTCTTGTTGCACCACTGCATGAATTTAAGGTGGGAGGACACTCTTGAGCTTTGAGCAACGAAATCGAAACCAATGCTCAGAGTACTAAATTTACACCTAAATACATGAGGAAACAACATAGAATAACAAAAGCAACACAAAGCAAAGTAGGTTAAGAGAACGAAGACAACATTCAAAGGAACGGTTCCGCTCACAAGACCCAATAGCAAGCACTGCAAGGAGGCGTGAGGAACTGGTCCGACCTCACTCAAGCACAGGACACTTAATTCCGACTTTCTGTCAGCTTCCCACCATCAGACCTAATTGGACTGTGAACCGCACGAAACGCTAAGCGGAAGCAGTTCTAAACCATCTTCCATATATAAAGCTCTACACGCGCCAAGATCCTGGTATTCTATTCACTCTCACATTCTAACCACTTCACATTCTCTCACTGAACTGGGCGTTTTGAGTGTTAACCTTGCGGGTCCACCCCGCTCTGCTGCCGCATCTCAACCCCATTTCACTTTTGGTCCCTGAACCGAACAGGAACCATTCAAGGAAATAAAGGCAAAAATAGATAAATAAATAAATAGGACCTTATAAAAGGAGTTAACCATCAAATAGTAGACTCAAATACACAACTCAATGAACTATCAGCAAACACACCTTTAACATCAATAACCATTGGCTTTAGAGCTGACAACTCCAAATTGACAAACTGATTAGAACCGAACCACTCTTTCGATCTCATTCTCGATTCCTCAGATGAATTTAACCTAACATTAGGACACTGATATCGAACAATTTCTGGTTTAGCTACATGATAAGGCACCAACTGTTGACAACCCTATCATACTCAAAAAAAAAATCAATTAAACCAAACAAACAAACAAGAAAACTAGTTCAGTAAGATTAAAATCAAAAACAAAAATTTAACCTTCATAACAAATTCTTGTTGGAAACCAAGCTCGGAAGGAAATCCATAAGAAGCCATCAAACAAAATTTCTGCAACATTTTATTTTCTGAGGGGAACTAGGTTTGTGTAAACCAAAATTCCCCTCTTTTGGTGACTCTATCAAAACCCGATTTTTTTTCTAGTAACTGAAATTTGGGTGGTGGCAAAGATATTGGAAATATTTTTTTAAAAGAAACTAGTTTTTTTTTTTGTGTGTGTGAGATCCGTTTTTTATTGCGCAAACTTCCGAAACGGTAGGTGTCAACAACTCGTGCTGATGTGAAAATCCAGGTGGGATTCCACTAAAGGACAAGAATGAGGGTCGTGGACTGGATTGTTTACCTTATCTTTCCTAATTCATCTCAACCGTTCGTGATTTTTGGGTGAGATATTTGTGTTTCTGGAGAGGTGGTCTTATTGTGGGTTTATTTGAGTTTGTGGTTGTGTGTGGCTTATGTGTCATAGTTAATTGATGTAAAGTGGACCTATAATGTTGGTAGAGTGAAACAAGTAGAGGTGGTACATACAAATACCTTGTATTAGATTTCTGATTGGAGTAAGGTACTCACGTTCGAGCTCTACCTTGTATTAGATTTCTGATTGGTCGGGTCCACTAATAACGAGGATGTTACGGTTCCAAAGACAATGCAGATGCAAGTTTGTGGGGCATTCATAGTGATGCTCGGATCCTTTCTTACAAAATTATAAATGCTTTTAAGTATAGAAATGTATTATCGGATTAATTCAAAAGTTCATACAACGTGATTTATAATTTAATTAATAAGGTATTCTTATTTTGACATAAATTAATTCAAAAATGTATCTATATAAACTACGAAAAGTATATCTTTAAATGTATTTTGAGTGATACCTTTGTCCTTTCTCATTTTTATATAAACTTATTTTGCACACAGAAAACGTGCTCGTAAGAAATTTCATTTGTTGAATGTTTTCAACTAATTCAAGTGTTGTAACTGATTAACACGGAGTATAACTGATTACATCAAAGTTAGCAACTCATTCCAGTAGCAGAAAAAATGAAATATTTGATGTTGTAACCGATTTAACTCGTTACCACTGAGTTGAATTTAATTCATTGTCAGGAATAACCGGTTAACCAAATGGTATAACCGTTTACGAGTCTGATTATTGTACTTTTATGTCTCTCTCTCTCTCTCTCTCTCTCTCTCTCTCTCTCTCTCTCTCTCTCTCTCTCTCTCTCTCTCTCTCTCTCTCTCTCTCTCTCTCTCTCTCTCTCTCTCTCTCTCTCTCTCTCTCTCTATATATATATATATATATATATATATATATATATATATATATATATATATATATATATATATATATATATATATATATCACCCTCCATATTCTAAATTTTTCCACTATTGTTCATGAATCTTGTGGTCCATAGTTCCAACATTTTACATCAATAGTCTGGTTCTGATCCACAAACACCTAGTGTGCAACATGAATTTTGTCTCCAATGAAAGAATCCCTACAAACCTACCCATCTTTGATGCGAAGAATTATGACAAATGGTGCAAGTAAATGAAGGTGTTGTTTGCCTACCAAGGTGTTCTTGAAGTGGTCAAGAATAGGGCTACTCCTCTTGTCCAAGATGCAACAAATGTACATCAAGCAACGCATAAGGAAGAGAAGAAGAAAGCCTTCAATGCACTGTTTTTTTTATCTTAGAGCAAGCGTGGGAGATCTTAGAGAATGTTTATGCAGGAGTTGACAAGGCAAATGTAGTGAGGTTACAAACTCATAAATGTTAGCTCGAATTGATTCAAATGGAAGAGAATGAGACAATCAACGATTTCACAATGAGAATCACTCAGTTGGTGAATCAAGTAAAGGCATGCAGTCAAACTTTTACGGAGCAGTATGTTGTCGCTAAAATCTTGTGTTCTTTAACATCAAGATTTGACAATGTAGTTATGGCGATTTTGGAATTGAAGAATCTTGTGACAATAAGCAAAAAGAAGTTGTAATACTCTCTTAAGGCTTATGAGCAAAGGATGGAGGAGAGAAATAATGGTAAGGAAAAGGTGGAGATCGCTTTGCAAGGTCCATTCAATGAGAAAGACAAAAGATCGAAAGGAAAATAACCCATGAAGAGCAAAGGGAATTTACAAAATTTTGGTGGAAGAGAATCTCAAAATTCAAAGAATTTGACTTGTCAAATGGGTGAGAGAAGTTGCAACAAAAATAGTGGTCAATGTAACTTTAAAGGTGAAAATAAGTGGTTTGACAAGAGCAAGAAGCAATGTTTTAAGTGTCAAAGGTTCGATCATTTTGCAAAAGAGTGTAGTGAGAACAAGAAGGAATCTCAAGAGGGTGAGGCCAAGGTTGAAAGACAATAGTTTTATGAAGAGGATACACTTTTGGTCATGATCACGGAAGGAGAATGCAACAACAACAACAACAAGTTGCAGGACAGTAGCAGCAGTTCAAAGAATTCTGCAAAATTGAGTTGTGACTAGTTGAATGATATGGTTAACCGGATACATGAAGAGGAATACGCTATGATGAGTATGAAAGGAGTTCAATGCAGCAAGGAGTGGTATTTGGACTCAGGTTGTTCAACTCATATGACGGGGAGGAAGGATTGGTTTGTTAAGATCAACTGTGCCATGAAGAACAAAGTAAAGTTTGCGAATGACACCACTCTAGTGGCCGATGGGGTCGGTGATGTTTTGATCATGAGAATAGATGATGGACATTCCTTGATCAAAATTTTATTGTACAATCCAGGAATCAAATGTAACCTTCTAAGTATTGGTCAATTATTTTATAAGTGTTACAAGATTCACATGGAAAACAAGGGATTGCGCGTTATAGATGTAAAGGGAGTTTTGGTCCTTAAACCGCTTATGGCTACCAATAGAACCTTCAAGGTGGAGCTTAATATTATGGAGCATAAATGTCTTACTACTGCAACAAGTCGTGAAGAATGGATGTTGCATTATCGTCTTGGGCATCTCAATTTTAAAGATCTCAAAGAATTGCAAATGAACGGAATGGTAACAGGGCTGCCCTCGATCAACTTACCATCTGAAACTTAAGAAGAATATGTGCAAGTGAAGCAACATAAGGGTAAATTCAGCAAGGATGCAAACCATAGAACTAATAATCACCTTGAGGTGGTGTATTCGGATGTGTGTGGGACGATGCAAGTAGATTCCATTTGTGGCAGTATGTATTTTGTCACATTTATCGACAATCATATTAGAATGCTATGGACATACCAAATCAAAAGAAAAGATGAGGTATTTGAAATGTTCAACAAGTTCAAGTCCATGGTTGAGAGGCAAAGCGGTGATAAGCTCAAAGTGCTCAAAACGAATGATGGATGCGAATATGTCTCAAAAGACTTTAACAAGTTTTGTGATAAAAAAGGGATTGTACATGAGGTGTATATATATATATATATATATATATATATATATATATATATATATATATATATATATATATATATATATATATATATATATATATATATATATATATATATATATATATATATATATATATATATATATATATATATATATATATATATATATATATATATATATATATAGAGAGAGAGAGAGGAAGAGGAGGAGGAACATTGAAGTATTGCATTCCAATGCAACCCTCGAATGATTGATCCCAAGGCACACGTTTTGGGTTAGCCATTCATTCATTCTTTTGCTCTTAAAACACTTAATAAATTTTGAATTAAAACACTTAATAAATGGAAGATAGCTTTTGGAGTGGCTTCCATTAGTTTGTGGTGAGTTGAATAATACAACTTTTTTTGATGCGTTGTGAAAGTTGAAGTTTATGAGACTAAATGTCGTGGGTTGCAATATTGTGTTTATTTGAGTTAATAGTGATTCCACTGCGATGATACCCTAAGAGAAGGTGAGCATGTGATGACAGTTTCTAAATTGTCATGTTATAACCTGAAATGATTGCATTTTGTTTAATTAAATTCCATATTAATTTGTATGCGGGGTTTAGGGTGTTACATGATAAATCTAGAAAAAAGGTGTTTTGATATGCCAACAAAAAGGGCTAAGATGGAAGAAATAACTCCTGTGAGATTCTAAGATGGAAATAACTTTTCAAATACCAAGAATTTAAACAACCATCTTAAAGTATGGTTCAAGATTCCTTTGGGATATGTGCACCACAGACCTTCAACCAAATATTATGACTACATCAACACATATCAAAAGTATATGTTCTTATACATATTTTCTGGAACTAAGATGAACTTACCCTCTATTCTCTTTAAATATTTAAGGGAGTTGGTCAAGGAGACCAGAAATGGAAGTCCAAAACCTAGAAAGTGGATTCCTCTAGGAAGACTTATTTTAGGCGTGCTTTTTAAAAGCAATTTGGTTCAAACTCTGATAGAGGTAGGTTTGAACAAGGAAGTTGATATCGATGTTGGGAAAGTATTCAATGGGAAGAATCTGAAGAATATGTCTTTAATATCTTCAGTTATTAATCCCTTAGAAGCTCTAGATAGAAATTATGTAGCCACCAGAAAGATACATATAGATGATTATCCACTATTCACCAAGGAGGATCCCATAGAAGTTATGGAGTCATGCATTGTTGATTATCTAGCCACAGGTGTCAGTCTTGTAGCGTAATCATTCGACGAACTTCTAGAACATCCTTTTAATGGTCTTCCTCTCAAGAAAAAAAAAGGAAATTTAAGAAGATGGATGGTGGACCCTCTAGTTCTGTTAAGTCTCCAGCCAAGATGGTCAAAACTTCAGGACTTTTGAAAATGACTTTGGTAACTATACTAGAAGCAGAAGATACAGGCTTTGAGAGTTCTATGCAATCTGAAGTTCCTCAAGCTAAGAAGCAAGAATCTGATAAGTCTTTTATATTTGAGACCTAATTAGCTTATGATAATAGTGCTTTTGCTACTTCATCTTTTAATCCTCTCCAACCTCGTCCAATACCTTCTTTATTTGCACCTTTTGGAACTATCACTAACCCCAAACAAAAACAACCAACTACAACTCTTATACTTGAACCATCCAGACAATATAAAACATCTAACCCTAATATTTTTGAAATCATTGTATCTGAACAACCACAAATTCCAAAAACACTTCTCTCATAATTCTAAACCAATCTGATGATACATCATCTGACCATCACACTATTGTAGAAACTGAACAACTATCTGAAACCACACATCCACAAGTTTCTGAAATTGTCCCCTTAGAACCTCAACCAAGCCAACCTCAAAATCCCCCTTCAAACAATGCCCATTCCATACACATGTCTTTTAACATTATCATTCCTGAAGCTCGTGTTTTTCTAGAACAAACGCCAACACCACAACCTCAACCTAATGTCATTAACATCTTGGCCATAAACAATTTTATTAATTGTATCCTAAACAATGAATCATCAACCCCTGAATCCTCAGACCAGATTATCAATATCTCATCTGAAACTGATAAAATTGAATCTCAACCTAAACCATCTGAACCTAAAACTGAGATATAAAAAGAACCTAAACCTGAACCTAAAATTAACCTTGAAAAGGTCAATGAATTAACTAGGCAGTTTGAGTTTAAAGTGAATGAGTGTCCCCAAATTGTGTAAATCCTATTGTGAGTGATTCTATATAGGTTGATTTAAGAAGATTGATTAACTCACATTATTAGGAGTTCAGACTACTCTATTACAAATCTTATGAGACGAGATTTAATGACAAGCTTTATGGGGTCATGGAACCACTTATGTAGATGTTTACTCCAAAACCTCCATCTACACCAGAAGTTGAACTAGAGACAGAAGTCACTCATCCACTTGAAGTTGAAACTGTAACTGAGACTAGAATTGTCCTAGATGAAGCCCTTGGAAGAATCTGAATCCACTCTCTTTTCAAGACCACCACCCCCAACCTAGAAACCAATTTTTTTTATGTTGTTTTCCTTAGTTTTTTTTATTTCTATTTCCTTTCTGTATCTTTATCCTTTTGAGTTTAATGAAATGTTCTTTGTATTTTTTAATCTTTATCTTTTTGATTGATGACAAAAGGGGAGAATTATAAATACGATTTTAATATATTTATTTCCCTTCTATATCTCAAACATTTCTGACTCTGATGATTCTTTCTGAGATTTGATTTTGAGAACTAATTCATCTGGGAACTTTGATAAAGTTTACCAATGATACTACAAAAATCATCTTTAGTTAACCAAACTCTCCAGGAGTTTATCTAACCAGGCTATCCAAATTTTAGCTATATAATTAACCAAGCTAACCAAAAAGAAGAAACTGAGATACAGTTCTTAAAATAAAATTTGATATAAGCTAGCTTCAAATAAGGCTCTTATACAAGGAAACCATAACTTCTAATCAAGTTCTGATACAAGGAATATGCTTCATAAAGATATGATTAAACCAAGCATAAAAGTTTAACCATGACTCTTGTACAGAAAGAATCCAGACAGGTCTTCATGGCCCTCACCTAGGACTGTGGTATGCCGATGGAGAAAATGGTGGGGTACCTGCAAGG
The DNA here is from genome assembly GCA_963966055.1 of Lathyrus aphaca. Lineage (NCBI taxonomy): Eukaryota > Viridiplantae > Streptophyta > Magnoliopsida > Fabales > Fabaceae > Lathyrus > Lathyrus aphaca. Next base: position 103,063,714 of record OZ014520.1, on the reverse strand, counting down.
TACTCTGACGCTCAAGTCAGTTTAAGAATGAGGACTAAAGCGTGAGTAAAAGAGAGTAAATAGTGAATACCCGACTCTCCAAGGATGGAGAGTTTTACAGGGGCATATGGCCGCATGGTATGGGCGCGTAATCTTTGATTAAGCATAACTGCCTCCATAAATCCGTTGGGTAGTTGGCCGCGTGGAAGGCGTTATGGCGCGTGAGGAGGAAGTCCTCAACGACTATATACCAATGACTCTATTTCTGTAACGAACATATCCTCTTGGATCTCATAGTGGGCTGGTCCCCAATTGTCTGCTGGACTGGGCCTTGATTTGGCGCAGGGCATATACTGGGCCAGTCTAGAACAGGAGCCCCCGAGTCGTTGTGCCCGGAGGGAGTAGTGACTTAAGGCGCCGAGGTCATGTTCGACAAGTCTCTGATGAAAACACAAGTTTCCTTGATTTTTTTTTCTGTCGGGCGTCTGCTCGCGGGAGGAATTCAGACAGATACAAAGATTCTCTTTTTTATGAGAAGATAAAACGTTTTAGGTACTTCTGACACGCGTAGTAAAACGCCGTCACACATTTATGACACCTGGGGGCTAACCCTAGGTAATAATTATAGTGGCCTTTGCGCTTTCCCATGTATACTTAGGATATTATAAAAAGGGAGAAGACACTCATTTGCCCATTTTTCACGATCGCTTCCTCTCACTGTGAATTATTGTCTGCAACTTTCCTTCCCGGAGCTTTTACCGTCGTCGTCGTCGTCTTTCCCAGCAATCTTCATGGATCCAGGTGAACATTCATCTCCTTATTTGATTTCTGGGTTTTGGATGGTGAACATTCGCGAATTCTCCATGAAGTTCATGAGGTAACCATGGTTTTCCTGGATATTTTGATGAACTTCTTATAAATGTATGAACATTATTCATAAGCATAAGAATGTTCATGAGTTTCCATATTTTACAACATAGGCTAGGGTTAGATCCAAATTATTTTTGAGTAATGGTAGTTTAGTGTTAATGGGCCAAACATAGGTTTGTGGAAAGGGCTTATCCCCGACGACACTAGTTTAAAGATACCAGGAAATTAATTCAGCATGGCAAATTGATCCTCACAATGTTTTCTTGACTAAAGGGATAACTTGGGGGCAAGTCCTCAGGTTTTTTCTAAGCCCTTTCACTTGAACTGCGGTGGAAGGGTGGATTTGAGTTCGTCGAATTCACTGTGTCTCCTCTGCTTTTCAAGTGAATATAGTCAAAAGAATGCTCGCAAAGTCGAGGAGATACCTGCCCCTGATAACGTGGATATCCTTGCTCAGGATCGCATGTAAGACATCTTAAGACATATTGCAATCATGTTTGATCATTGCATCCTTCATTTGCCATGTTTTTGCTTTCATTTCATGTCATATGCATTCATGAACTTTCATGCTTACTTTCATATCTCATTTGCATCTTCATTGTTTGTATGATCATTCACATCTCATGACATCCATTTGTGTCATCTCTTTGCATCATTAGCATCATGAACATGCTTCTGACTTTGGGTTTTATCTTTGCATTTCATTTCATTTTCATGTCATTTCTTTTCCTTTTGCTAACTTTTCAGGTGGTAAGTGTTTAAGAAGTGAATTTGCCTTCACTTCTCATAATCCCTTCTCATCTCTCTTATGCATTCATTGCTGCATTTTATATTTGCCTTAGAGTGAGCTTGCTCATCCATGTTCCCTCCCCATCTTCTTTCTTCAAGCAACTTATCTTCTTAAGTGAAGTAAGTTGACTTGCTTCTTTCTGCTTCTCTTCCTTGCATCCTGCTTCTTCCATAGTGGCTTTTCCTTGAAGATCTCTTGCAAGCCTCATAAACCCTAGGAATACCCAAGCATGATCACAATTAGGGTTTGATTAGTCCCCCCATTAAGTTTTACCTTTGTGTCATCTTTGTGTCTTCTCTTCTCATCTCTCAATCAAGGACTAAACCTTAAAGGTTTTAAGGCTTTGTGATTAAGGTTATGCCTGTATCCTTCTCTTAGGATGGAGTGTATAACTTTAATCCCAAGTGTTAAACCCTTAATGTGTTTAAATCCTTTAATCAATTCATCTAATAAATCACTAAGACATCAAGCTTGTAACTTGGGCCTTGCATTAGGGTTCTAATTCTTCCTTAATTGGTTAAGAAGGACTAACCCTAGTGTTAATGGACAAGTCCTCCTCAAGTTGTCTTAATAACCATAAAATCCACTTCTTAATCTTATCATTAATTAAAATCCACTTTAATAAAGGCTTTGTTTTGTCATGAGGTTAATCCCTAATCATGGATTAAGTCGAGGAGCCTTTCTCAGCTTAAATGTTCTCATCTATCATCCTTCTATTAGGATGGTGTAATGGGTCCATTAAATCCTTGATTATGGCTTAAACTCATTACTTAACACTAAACAAAAACTCCAAAAAGCATCTAAATAATTACAAGTAGGTTAATGATTTTAATCCTACATCAGGGTGATTAAGTGTGAGGTGTTTACTTCATACTTAACGTATTCTCATTACCCCTAATCAGAGGGAGGATGTGATGAGTTTACTAACCCTTGGTTTAGGCTTAAGCTCATTTTCTTATGACAAACTCCAAAAGCAATAAAAGACTGAAAACACAAAAACAAACAATAATCGTCTCCTCCGGGATTCTTTTCTCACCTCATTCACTCACAAACGAGAACTTGCTTCTTCCGTCTAATGCAAGACAGTTTGCATTTGAGCCAGACAGGTCATACACTTGAGCATAGACAAGTAAGCAGTTCACAAGTCAATTTATCTTTCAGTCTCTTTGAGTCGAACTACGGTGTTCTGACTTCCTCATTGCACGAGAGGATACGTAGGCATAACTTAACTGTTATCGAACAAAAGTCTCTGTTTATCCCCCTTTCTTCCAGCATTATTCTTTAAGCCTCATTGTCTTGAGCATTGGACTCTTTCCTTACACTGGCACTTCTTCATTTCACTTCACACTTCTTTTGCACTGACACTTGTATTCTTTTCCAGCTTTTGCACACATATAGCACTGACACTACCCCTTTAAGCACAATCTTTCAAGCGTGGATCCCGTCGAGTACGGCGGACAATTTGGGTGCTAATACCTTCCCATGTTGTAACCAACCCCCTTTCTCAGTTTCTCTGGTTCGCGACCGTCTTATCCATCCTTTCTTAGGTTTATGTAGCATTATCATTCCTTCGGGATAAAAATGCCTAGCTGGCGACTCTTTTCTTTTCAGTTCACCCTTGTGTGTTCTCTCTTTTCGCCGATCGTCCGCGTCTGTACCCCTCTTGGCCCTGTGTCATCAGGTGGGAGCGACATTTACCTTTACGTCATATTGATGTTGTGCTTGGTATGAACTGGCTGGAGTTCAATTTTGTGCATATCAATTGTTATGCAAAGACGATAGAGTTTCCAGAGTTTGGTGATTGTGGGGAGAAGATTTTTTTATCCGCGAAGCAAGTGGATGAACTACTAGAGGATGAGGCCTAGATGTTTGCTTTGTTTGCGGCGTTATAAGTTGACCGTGAACAAGTGAGTGTTGAGTTACCTATTGTCAGAGAATTTCTTGATGTGTTTCCGTATGACATTAGTGATTTGCCTCTAGAGCATGAAGTAAAGTTTACTGTGGATTTGGTGTCAGGTACTTGTCCAATGTCGATGGCTCTTTATCAAATGTCAGCTTTAAAGCTGAGTGAGTTGAAGAAAAAACTTGAAGAACTTCTTGAGAAGAAATTTGTTCGTCCAAGTGTTTCTCCGTGGGGTGTTCCTGTGTTATTGGTTAAGAAAAAGAATGGTAGTATGAGGTTGTGCGTCGATTATCGACAATTGAATAAGGTGACTATTAATAATAAATATCCACTTCCAAGGATTGATGATTTGATGGATCAGTTGGTGGAAGATTGCATTTTTAGCAAGATTGATTTGAGGTCGGGTTATCATCAGATCGAGTTAAAGCAAATGATATTCCGAAAATAACTTTTCGGACGAGGTATGGTCACTATGAATATACTGTGATGCCTTTTGGTGTATCCAATGCACCTGGTGTATTCATGGAGTATATGAATCAAACTTTTCATGAGTATTTGAATAAGTTTGTTGTGGTTTTTATTGATGACATCCTAATTTATTCAAAGTCAGAAGAAGAACATGAAGGACACCTGAGGGTTGCATTACAAGTGTTGAGAGAGAAGAAGATTTATGCTAAGTTGTCGAAGTGTGAGTTTTGGTTGAAGGAAGTGAGTCTCCTTGGCCATGTGATTTCTAGTGGTGGGATTTCAGTGGATCCTTCAAAGATTGATGTTGTGTTAAAGTGGGATACTCTGAAGTCTGCTACGGAGATTAGAAGTTTTCTTGGTTTGACTGGTTATTATCGAAAGTTTATAGAGGGTTTTTATAAGTTGGCATTACCTCTGACTCAGTTGACTTAAAAGGGTCAGGCTTACGTGTGGGATATTACGTGTGAGAAGAGTTTTGTTAAATTGAAGAAGAGGTTAACGACTGCTTTAGTTTTGATTTTTCCAAAGCCGAATGAATATTTTGTGGTATACTGTGATGCTTCAAACATGGGTCTTGGTGGTGTATTGATGCATAATGGTCAGGTAGTTGCCTTTGATTCTAGACAACTACGTGTTCATGAGAGGAATTATCCTACCCATGACTTGGAGTTAGCGTCTGTAGTTTTTGTGTTAAATATTTGGAGACAATATCTGTTTGGATCGAGGTTTGAAGTGTTCAACGATAACAAGAGTTTGAAATAATTGTTTGATAAGAAGGAACTAAACATGAGGCAGAAGAGATGGTTAGAGATGTTGAAATACTTTGACATTGATTTGAGTTACCACCATGGTAAAGCTAATGTGGTTGCAGACGCTTTGAGTAGAAAGACTTTCCATATGTTGATGTTGATGGTAAAAGAATTTTAGATGATTAAGAAATTCAGAGACATGAGTTTATTGTGTGAAACTACAACTGAGAGTGTGAAGCTAGGTATGCTGAAACTAACAAATGATATTGTGGAAGAGATCCGCCTAGGACAACAATCAGATTTGAAGTTGGTTTACCAAATGACGTTGATTAACCAAGGTAATGGAGGAGAATTTAGAGTTGATGAAAATGGTTTGATGAGGTTTCGAGATTGTGTATGTGTTCATGATATTCTAGAATTGAAGAAAAGTATTCTAGAAGAAGGTCATCGAAGTAGATTGAGTATTCATCCTGGTGCTACTAAAATGTATCATGATTTACAGAAGTTGTTTTGGTGGCCGGGTATGAAGAGAGATGTTGCAGAGTTTGTGTATGCGTGTTTGGTTTGTCAGAAATCAAAGGTTGAACATCAAAAGCCTTTAGGTATGATGAAACTGTTGAGTATTCCAGAATGGAAATGAGATAGCATTTCTATGGATTTTGTGACAGGGTTGCCAAAGACGGTGAGGTAAAATGATTCCATTTGGGTGATTGTTGACCGATTAACTAAGTCGACACATTTCTTACCGATGAAGATTAATAATTCCATGTCAAAGCTAGCAGAGATGTATATTGATAAGATTGTGAATTTGCAAGGGATACCGCCGAGTATCGTACCGGATAGAGATCCGCGGTTTAAATCGAGATTTTGGAAGAGTTTACAAGATGCTTTGGGAATCAAGTTGAGGATGAGTTATGCTTATCATCTACAGACGGACGATCAGACATAAAGAACTATCATTCATGGCATTGATTTATGAGGGGACTTCGGTCCATTAGTAGCTTCAATCCCATTGTGCGGATTGAAGTGATATGATGTTATGATATGCTCCCTTAGTGGATGATTGATGGCCCAATGTCCATCCATGAAGATGTTTTGGTACCACATGCATAATAAGAAATTGCATATCATTCTAAATGACATATAGCATGATTTTCATTGATGTTGTGTGGTGATGTGACGTACTTGATGTTGTGTATAAATGAGTTGTGATGATAGATGTTGTGATGTGACGTAATTGACGTTGTAGATGATTGAGCTATTGATGATTGATTTGTTGTTGTTGCTTATGTTTTTAAATTCTTATTTATATGTTACTTTATTGAATGTGAATTTACTCACCTTGACTTCCTTCTGATGATGGTCTATTATGCCATCCTGCAGATAATCAAGGTTAGCTCGGTGCACGCTTAATTCGGAGTTAGCGAGTCGTATTGTTAGTTAGAGGTGGAGTCATGCTCGGTGTCCAGTAACATCGAGATGAGTTTCGCTTGAGTTGTTTTTATTCATTTGAATTAAAATGTTGCTTCTTTTTTTATTACTTGTGGTTAAACGATGTTTGCATTAAATTACGAGGTTTTATTTTATTGAAGAGGAAAGATGATGTTTTGTTTTCCGTTGCGTATTTGTTGAAAAGAGATTTAAAGTGTTTCATGATTTTACTAACCCGTGTTACGGGACAAGACTCAATGAGATGTTCTATGATGTTTTTCTTGAGCTGTTTGATTGAATGTGATACCCTTTGTATGAGGGAAACTCTGATAATTATTTAAAAATGCATGTCATTTGTGATGGGGTAGAAAGGGTGTTATAGTGGTCGTGGTACAATGGCAGCATGGACAAATCTGATGGACCCCCTAGGAAACCCTTTGGCTCAGCAACGTTGTCATTTGAAACCTCTCCCTCCGGAGGTGGGACATCACCCTCCAGTTGTGGCACCATACCAACAACAACAGGTGGCATAGGTGCATCCCGATGACGCCTCGAGGAGGATGGGGGGAGTGATATGTCATATGCAGAATCCCGACGTTTGCATGAAGAAGTAGAAGGTGGAATGGGATGAGATGTTAAAGGAGTTTCTTGAGGCTGAGGTGAATGTCGAGCACCAGGAGTGGGATGAGATGCATAAGGTGTGGCTTGGATGTCAGAAGTAGGTTATGCCTGAACAAATGTAATGCTAGCCTCTGGAACAGGTTAGCTCCGCTCACGCTTGACGAATGTGTGTTGTGCAACCCGTCCATGTCTCAAACGGTCGGCTATGTCGACCATAATGTCTGCAATGTATAACCAAAAAAGAATATTACATACAAAGAAATTATTAAAAAAAACAAAGTTTGAGGTAATTCCGGAGATATATCTACATAATAATTCCATAGATGCATCTCCGAAAGTAACTAAAATACATTAACGTAACATTTTTCTGTAGATGTATCTTTGAAAATATCTACAACTTAGAGGTTGCGAAAATAACGTCCTCTCACTATCACATTTGGATTTTTGATGAATTAATCGTCTTTTTTAAGCAACAAACAGTACATAAACTATATATAGACTATGTTTCAACTAATATCTACACATTTATATCCCTATTAATGCATTATAACTCAATTACGAGAAATACTCGAAACTTTATCAGAAACTCAAAGCTTACCCATATAAATAAAGGTTTGAAGGATTCAGGATTTGTTGATCATTGAAATGAATGCTCCTTGTTGAACTCTGACGAAAAAAAATCATGTTTTGTGAATTTTGATATATGAGAGAATGAGAGAGATGAAGAGGTTTTGTGAAAAATGAAGAAGTGGGGGAGAAGAAAATTCTGACACAAATATAGTTCCAAACGGTTTCAGAGATATATCTCAGGAAAAATCCAACGTTTACTAAGTTTGGTACTTCCACAGATACATATCCGGAAAAATCCAATGTTAATTAAAAAAAATGTGTGTCAGGAGATACATCTCCGAAACCTAAGAGCATTTACGGAAACATACTAGATGCCTAAGAGATCCAAAGGGTGAGATAAAAAATCCTGAGAAAAATGGGATCATATAGGTGCCTAAATATTAGGGTGTTATAGCAAAATATTTTTTTTACCCCTCTAGAGAGATATGTTGCATTTTTTTTAATCCTAAAAAAAAAATACAAAATTGCCCTCACCACTCATTCCCTACTAATTAATTCCATTTAACTCCAAAAATCTTAATTTTACCAATTATAATAATTTAACTAATAATACTACTGTTAAATTTTCAAAAATCTCAATTTTACCAACTATCATAATTTAAGTACTATTATCAATCAAATTTAAAGTGTTAAAGAAAATTTGTTGGTCCATACTTTCTTTACAAAAATAAATAAACCTTCTATATCTAAATTAATAGTATTCTTTTTTAATATGGTTTATAAACCATAAAAATATAATAAGTAGTCTATAAATCATATAATATTATATAACTCATCGAGTTAGTCCCTTAATTGGATTAAAAATTGGAGATTAAATGAAAATTTTAAGAAATAGAAATAGTTTATAAACGAGTATTTATTATATTTACATATTTGATGGACCAAACTAAATATAAAATTATAGTTTAAAAACATAATTGATGATTTATTATTTGAAAAATTGAAGCATATTTCTTAGAAACATAGCTTGGAGAGTCAAGATTACTTAGCAATTTGATGTATCTAGTTTTCAAAGAAATTGTGTATTTAGATGAACTTAAGTAGAAGGTTAAGTCCTCATCAGAAAAAGAAAAGAAGTAGAAGGTTAAGTTTACGAGGACAGGTGACATATGTTATATAAAATTTATAGTTATGTGTTAGAAAATAATGTTTTAAAATTTAGACCCTCATTTATTCGGTCAAGTTATTGAATAATTGAATTATTGGTTGGATCATATAATTTTTAATTTAATTTATATAAATAAAACATTTATAATAAAATTCTTGACATAATTTCATAACTATAAAATCTATATAAAAAAAATTCTATGAATTTATCCATGCAGACAACTCGAATTATTATCATAAATAAAATTTCAACTTTCAAATATAACAATGAGTTGATGCTCATAAATTATCAAAAATTGAAAAAGTAATCATTCGATATAATAATACCGTAAACTAGTAAATTAATTTAGAACATAAATAAATATTAAATATTAAGCTCTATATAAATAAAAATAAAGAATAAAGTGAAAAATAAAAATCTATAAATAAAAAGTTAGTAAGAATAATGTACTTTTACTTAAAAATTATAATGAGATTTATAATAAAAATAAGAGTTAAATATGTTTTTAGTCCCTATAAATATCTCAATTTTCATTTTTAGTTCCTATTAAAAAAATAAGATATTTTAATCCCTATAAAATTATTATTATGCATATAGTTTTAGTCTCTCCTGTTAAACTGATGTGTATTTTTAAATGATTATCTTACAAACATCTTTAAAATGTTATAAAAAGTTTCTCGAAAAAAAAACTCAAAATTTGATTTATAAATCGAGGTTTTCAATACTTTTATCAGTATATTTTAAAATTTAAAAAGTTTATATTTAATTCTTCTCATTTTAAAAAATTCTAAAATTTAGTAAAGAAATATGTTATAGTATTATAAATATGGATGAAAAAAATTATTCAAAAATTTAAAAGTTTAAGGGTAAGTAAACAATTTTCAAAATTTTAGAAAACAACTGAGACTAAAATTGCATGCATATAAAATTTGTAGGGACTAAAATTTTTTAATTTTTTAATAAAGACTAAAAATAAAAATTGAGATATTTACGGGAATCAAAAACGTATTTAACCCTAAAAATAATGTGAAAATTTCGTTTTTCGATAAGATATTTTTTCTCAAATAATAAGATCATGAAAATAATATGAAAATATAATTTCATTATTCTTTCATAACATGTTTTTTTTCTTTCAAAATATTTGTTAATTTATAATATTATTATATCGTATAATTAATTTTTTATTTATTTTTATTTATTATATTTTATAATTAATAATAAATTTTTAATTTTTAATTTTTTTTCTTCTCTTTGACCAAATTAAACATCAAAGGGATTCATGATATGTTGTCGATAAAACAATAATTCTAATAGTTTTGAAAGGTTACATGTCTGATTTTAAAATTAAAAAAAAATCATATTTGTAATTTTAACATTATTTAATTATTATAAATCATTAGCATAATTATAAAGATTAATAAAAAAGGATTTGAAAAAAATGAAAATAGGAGATTAAATTTATAATTAAGCTAAAAATAAACATAAAAAATCAAACCTTAGATCAAGAAACTCACTGATTCACTGGTTTGTTCAGTGAACCAGATAAATCACACCAATTGTTATTGGATCAATTATAACTATGGTTCGATGATATTACCAAACCACTATATCCTCTAATTCACAGTCTAATCGATCTGACCAACTGGAACGATTCAGGTTTTAAAACATTACTAGAAAAACACTATATTTAAAATTAACTTACCATTATAGACTATTTTTAGTTAATATATTGTACATCGAAGAGAATTTGATAGAGAAAATAGAAAACAATAACTATAAAACAACGAAGACAGATATCAAGATATAAACTTTATTTCACGCACTAAATTATTTTTCTAAATAATTTTTATTTAAAAAACTCAAGCAATAATGTTCCATATCTAGCTAGAAGCGGGAGATTTGGATGGTGAAGTTGCAGTTGCAGTACTACAACCCTGAGCAGAGGAGGATGGTAAGTTGAGGTCGAAATCCATCATATTCCCCATCCCATTTGTTGATCTTCTATCGTTAAACAACGGAGGCTCATCTTGTTCATATGTCACCGAAGAAACTCTTTCAGATTCAGAGTTTGCAAAGGAAGCAACCATTAACACCACCGAGCCCAAAGCCTTCAGAGGGGGAATCACAATCCCTCCAACCACTTGTCTTGTAGTTCCTGACAAGTTAATCATCAACCCTCCATCATCCCCTGGCATTGTCTGTGAGTGAATTGTTCCAGATATTGAAATAATCTGGAACCTTCCTTGGAGAGTTACAACTTTTCCTGTGGATTGACGAATACTTACTTTTTCCACCACTCCTTTTCCACCGAGGATGAATATTCCCCTTCCTCGGTGATGAACATAACCGAAGAGACTACTTACTATGTCAGATCCATTAGTGATCTCAAGCTTATGAGAATAAAGTACATTGTCAGGTGTTTCAGTGATAGATGTCTTGGGTTTGTTCTTGGATCCAAGTGGACGACCACAAGGACGACGAACAATGTTTGAGGATGATGGGTGATTGTTGATTTTTGTTATGGTATTAGTGTCTAGTGTTTGGTGTTGCACGTTTGGTGCCATGGGTAGTTGAAGCTCTTGGATTCTCTCAGTATTTTGATCAGACATGATCTCTTTTTTTTTTCTCTACTCAAATGAATTTGTTTGTCTTGTCTAGACCTCCCCTTTTTATTAGTGATGGTGAAGAATCTAAAAGTATTATTTTATTTATATTTTGACTTAACTCTTAAGAAACTATAATGAATTTTGATGATGAAATTGGGTAATGACAAATTACACCCCAATAAATTAATATATAATACTAAAGAAAATGTTTATATTGACTTATTTATTTATTTATATATTTTTACCATCCAGAGACTCGCGCACTTATCTCAAATCCACCAACTTTATCTTCAACTCTATCTTTTCGTATTATATTTAATTATTCTTTTTGACCCTTTTCAATTCATCTTTGCATTCGTTCACTGTATATACAAAATTAATTATTCGGTCAAAATAATAATAATTGGATTCACTTAATTACTAGTATATATTAAGTTATTAAAATAAAATGTATGAAATTGTTGGTAATTGATTGACAGATGTCAAAATAGTAATATAAATTGTTACTTGAATATCGATCTCGAGGACTGCGTTACATTTTAGAGTTTGTATTTTAATTCAGTTGAACAAAAAGGTATTTGGGAAAATAAGATAAATCTAATAGAGAAGAAAATAATAAGATAAGAACGTGATGAGAACAAGGATTTGGACTTAAACTCGTTTGATATCTTAAATTGACCTTTATCCCTACAGATGACTGGTTCTTAATGGTATTTATTCCAAACTCCTTAGTGAATAAACATTTGACTATTTAAATCAATTCATATGGCCATAGTTGTAGCTTATGGGTTATAAGCTAGTGTTATAGAAAACTCTGTCAAAATCGAAGATGTGCATGTCGTAGTCGAAGTCTGTTCTTGCATACAAAATTATGTTAGCTTGTTGTTTAAGTTTGCGTATTGAATTGGGTCAGCCTGTTGGGTCAATTGTTTAAATTAACTTGTTTCTTAAGTTAGCTTAGCATTCTATAAATAGATAGTTTTCTCAGGTTTTTGCGATAAAGTCTTGGTTGTTGATATCCACTTGTAATCTTTAAATCCTAATAGAGATAGTGAATAGTAAAACAGTTATAACCAATTTTGATTCTTCTTTTTCCTTCTTCTTTCTCTTTCGTAAAACCTAATAGGGTTTTTTGTGTTTGATAAAAAAAACTCAATATTTCTCATAGTTAGATTTTATCTTGACGACATTGATTCACAAAAAACTGATGCGGTGAGCGTGAATGAGAATATGTCTTCAACAAAGTTTGAGATTGAGAAATTCACTGAAGTGAATGATGTTGGTTTGTGGCGCTAGAAGATGCATGCCCTACTGGTTCAACATGGTTTGTTAGAAGTGTTAAAAGGATCATATAAGATGGATATTTCCCTAACAGAGAAGGAGAAGATGATGATGATCGAGAAAGCCCACAATGCCATCATATTAAGCCTTGGTGATACGATTCTCCGAAAGGTTTCAAAGGAGAAAACTACAACAGGTTAGTGGAAGAAACTCGAAGGTTTGTACATGAAAAAATGTTGGTCAATTGTGTCTACCTTAAGAAAGTTATGTATTTGTTCAAGATGAGTGAAGACAAAGTCTTGGTTAAATAGTTGTATATGTTCTATAAGTTGATTCTTGATCTTCAAAATACCGAGGCCAAGATTGATGATGAATATCAAACATTTTTGTTGTTGTTGTGTGCTTTACATAAGTCTCTTGCTTATTTCAGCGAAACTCGCTTGTTTGGAAAAGATTTGTAGACCTTTGAAGAAGTTCAATCAGGTTTGTACTCTAAGGACTATAATGAAAGAAAGGAGCATAAACCATCTTCTGTTGGTGGAGGATTTCCCGTCAAAGAAAAATTCTTGAAGAAATATGGTAGGATTGAGAAGAAGAAGGGTAAATTTCTACATAATTATTATGGGGGTAATACTCCTAAGATTAGGTGTTATAATTGTAAGAAGGAGGGTCATATAAGAAAAGTGTTCCCTGATCGAATAAATAATCATGGTGGAAAGGATAATGGTAATGCAACCATTGTGAAAGATGGTTATGAATCATCTGATGTCCTGGTGGTTTCAAGCGGCGACTCTAGCAAGGAGTGGATTATGAATTCAGGTTGTACTTGGCACATGACTCTAAACAAATACGTGTTTGAGGAGTTATGTGATAAAGATGGCGAATCAATGTTGTTAGGAAAAATAAAGCCCGCAAGATTTCAAGAATTTGATCTGTTAGATTCAAGCTCCATGGTGAGTCAATAAGGCTCTTGAGTGATGTCAGGTATGTACCTGATCTTAAGAGGAATTTTATTTCTCTTGGTGAATTCAACAAGAAAGGATATGTTTTCAAAGGAGATCAAACTATCCTAAGGGTAATGAAGAGATTGAAGGAAGTCTTGAAAGGAATGAAGAAACAAGGCTTGTATATCCTTGAGGCTAAGGTTGTAAGTGGGTCAACATATGTGGAGTCCATAAAACCTATGTCGTAAACTACAGAGAAAGAGGTCGAAAAATTGGTCAAATTTTTGTAACAAAATATGTTATGTGATGACAAGGTCGAAAAACTGGAGTTTTGTGAACCTTGTGTATTTGGTAAATCTCATCTGGTGAAGTTTAACAAAGGTAAACAAAGAACACATGGATCCCTTGATTACATTCATGTTGATCTTTGGGGATCTGCAAGGAATCCTTCACACTTAGATGCAAAATATTTCCTATCCATAGTTGATGATTATTCTATAAAGTTATGGGCATTCTTCCAGAAGACTAAAGATGAGACTTTTGAAAAATTTAAAAGTTGGAAGACTCTGGTCGAAAACCAAACTTGCAAGAAGGTCAAGAGGCTGAGGACCAACAATGGCCTTGAATTTTGCAATGAAGATTTCGACAACTATTATGTTACGTCGGAATTGTAAGGTAGGGGTGAAAAAATGGGCCCCTAACACCCGCCCGCCTTAAGCCCGCCAAAAAGGGCGAGGCGCGAAGGTGTGAGAAAAACACAATAAAGGGGGGATTGAGTTGAGATTTTCACTCTTGGATACTTTTCACACTTTGATGAGTTGCGTCAAGCTATGCTATAAATGTGTTGCGGAAGCATAAATAAATAAAAGCATAAAGCAAGAGTAAAGAACATACGATATATCCTGGTTTACTTGAGAGCTTCTCAAGCTAGTCCAGTCCACTCGCCAAGGTGATTGCGCCTTAAACAAGGAATTAATCAACTATAACCAAGATCCATGATTACAATCACACAACAACAATGTGACTAACTCGGTGAACCATTCAGGGATCCTTCCGGATATAATGTTCATTGACCCAATAGAACCCCTGCCATGATTTCCTGCGCGGCCTATAGTCGTGACTAACTGCACAGAACATCTGCGATTTTAATGAACCGTTCAGGGATCTTTCCAGTTATAATGTTCACTGACCAAACAGAACCTCTGCCAGGATTTCATCTCTACTCATAACTAGACCGTTCAAGGATCCTACCAGATATAACGTCTACTTGAGGAGTCTCAACTCAAAGTTGGACCGTTCATGGATCCTACCAGATATAACGTCCACTTGAAGAGAATTAATTCATTAGGTAGAATTGACATACTAGAGCTAACTAAGGAGTTTCTTTGCAAGCATATAATCCTCTATTTAAGTACAAAGTAACTCTTCAAAGCTACAACAAGATGAGCAACCAGCTCCTTGCAAACTACATGATTCTAAAATGTTCATAATATTACAATTCAAATTACATCTTCAGAATTCTTCATATTCATTGATGAGCAAGATACGAGTAACAACTCTTTGATTTAATCTTCAATGAGCTCCAAGATGATATAGTTGGTGTTGATTGATGACTTGCTGATTTCTTCTTCTTCATCTTCAGTTCATTAATGTCTGATCGTTGTTGTAAATGATGATCTTGATGTAGAAACACGAACTCAGATTCTCATATGTTGTATTGTTGATGTATGATATGATCATGATTGAGAAACAATTGATATATCAACACTTTGATTGTTGTGTTTATGGTTTTGGATAATGTATCATTTTGTTCCAACAACCTATTTGTTTTTCTTTAGAGATTCACATACACAATCGGCTGTGTTCGATAAACCAACAATGGTTGAGATCATAACATGACCTTCAACAGTTGGGTTCACTCGCACCAACAACATCATAAAACATGTGATGTTTTCCTTTTATAGCCAAACATAAAGGAGTTGTTACAACCAAATTCGGATACTAAGGAATTCATTACACAAGGAATAAAATAGTACAACCACATATTGTCCATTTCTACAATTCAAAGATAATGGAGACGTAGTGGGATAAATCATTATTATATTGTGTACTATCTTTACCAACGGTAACATTTTCATCTGAACTTCAGAGGCTTCTGATTATACATCAATAAATGAAGCATGAGTCAGAGACAATGATACTTGGGTATTCAGAGAACCTAAGTCTTTAGTATTCAGAACTTTTTCAGATAGAACTATGTTCTTCAGGACTTCAGCACTTGGCTTGAAACCCATGGTCTTCGGAACTTCAAGTCTTAGAGTCTTCAGAACTTTGTTCATATAGAACATTGTCTTCAGTACTTGGTTCTTCAAAACCATTCTTCAGAACTTTAAGTCTTAGAGTCTTTAGAACTTTGTTTACATAGAACATTGTCTTTAGAGTCTTCAGAACTTAGTTCTTCAGAATCTTAATCTTCAGAACTCGTAAGTCTTCATAATCTTTCAGGCACTTGGTCTTCAGTCGTTAAGTCTTCAGAACTTTAAGTCATCAGAGTCTTCAGAACTTAGTTCTTCAGAAGATTAATTTTATAAGCTTTGCTTCACTATCTGATAAGAACCACGTTCCGAACAACATGCACAAGAGCATTGCCAACGCAACATCCGCATCTTTAGATCTTTCTGACTGTGTTCAAATTCAGAAGCATACTTACTTCTTCAGCATGCTTGCGACTAATATTACACTTAGTAACTTCATATAATAGTATTTGCATACTCATTCATAATGTTTGTTTGATCTTAATATATAAAATATTCATGATCCGCACTTTAACAAACATCAGAACATAAAATAGTTCTTTCATAAATACTCCATTGTTATCATCAAAACATAGAGATGGAATACAGAGACAACTTTTGTTCTTACACTCTCCCTTTTTTTTATGATGACAAAACCATGTATTTTGATAGAACATTTTATATAGGAAATCACCAAACGTAACAGGGTAATGTAAACACCCCAAATTTGCCCTCACTTTTTCTCACACCTTGGCTTGTGATCTTTCATATTGCATTTGCATAAGCATATCATCTCCCATTGCATATTTGTTTCACTACATAAGTTGCACAATTAGGGTTTGTGATCAGGAGAATCCAAGAAGTGATCTGAGCCATCTCAAAGGCCTTGAAGCTTGTCAAGAAGGTTCATGTGTGTTCCATGATCATAATATGATCCCCAGGGTTCTTAAAAGTCAAGAGATCACAAGGCATTGCAAAGGTGTTCAGGGAGACTGAAGATTTCCTGCACAAATGACCTAAAATTAGGGTTTTGGGTTTTAGGCCCTTAACCTCAAAAGTTTTGGTCATTCTTGATTCTAATGGTCTTAATATGTTATAAGGAGCATGTGTACCAAATTTGATGAGGAAATTCATTGTGGAAGTCATCTGATCAACATGTAACTTATTGTGCAAGAAAAGTCAGAATCAGGGCATCTGAGACCACCACCAATGGTACCAAAGGGTCATCTTCATAAATTTGAGGTTCTATGATCTTTATTTGATCTTATAAGTGGTTAGAAGTTCACAAGATTGAATAATTTCAAGCCATTTGCAAACTTTCCATTTTTGGACATGACTTGTAATGAAAACTTTCCATTTTGGGAAAGATTTTCAACCTCCTCTTTCTTGATCAAAAAGGATTCAAATGAAAAATCTTCAAACATGAAAGTTGTATGTTGGATCTTCCCCTTTTCAAAAAGTACAAGAACTCCTCTTGATTCATCCTAGAACTCAGGATATGATGTTTCAAAGTTGGTAAAATCTTATAATTTCCAAGTATGTGCCAAAGAGGGAATTTTGCAAAATCAAGTTTCAAGACTTCTAATGACCTCTAATTGACTTCTAAGCATCATAACATGATAATGCAACATTGCTTGATCAGAATTGTGCCAAGAAACACAATTTTTCATGCCTTGCACTTCAAGAAAATCCAAAGAGGGAAAATTGCAAAATCCATGCTATCACATGAATCAAGCCATCCAGTTAATGAAATCTGATCCAAGGGCCACCCTTGAATGAAGCTGAGGCAGGACAAGCCTTGAAAACACCTCTGACCCGTGCCATACTCATAGTTGCCAACTTTTGACTTTTTTGCAATTCACCCATACCAATCAAACTGAGCCACAACAACTCTCTGGACCAATCAACATACATTATGTGAGACCTAAGGACCTCATAACACACAACATTCAAGCCTGAAACAAGCCATCAAAACTCAAAACTTTCTTCACCATTCATCTCCACATCATTCATAGAACACAAAGCACCCTTCACAATGCCTTGAAAACCACTGAATCACAAACACGATTCCTGCACTATCAGAACTGAAACTCTCAAACCAACTCATATAAACTCCATATAAGCCTTTCAGAAGCACAAGGGGATCCATTGGAGTGGCTTTGCACAAGAGGAGAGGCCAGAAAGCACCAAACTAAAAAGCTTCAACTCAGGTAGTCACCAAGAACATTTTTTCAGAACTCTCTTTTTAAGTTATAATATTAATCTACATGCTCCTCTGATCATCATGATGTGTTTGGTTTTGAAAATGAGTGGAAAATAAGAATGTATTTGATCTTCTGAAACTTTGCTCGTGTTTTATTGTTTGCTTCGATTCAGCTGATTCAGGAAAAATAAATTGTTTTTGTTTGTGGATTCTTGTTGTAAGATGTTTGAGGGTTGATTCTGGAGAGTTTGGGACGTTTTTTTGGCCTGTGGAGAGAGTTAGGGTGAGAGGGCTACCGGAGAAGACGACCGGAACACTGTTCCGGTCGTCTGAAAAAGATTAGGGTTTAATTTAGGGTTAATTAGCCAGGTTTGAATTCTGACCCTAGGATCTTGTTTCTCGCGTGCGTGAATGGCCCAGATCAACCCACTTAACCTTAATCCTCATTTAATTAAATTAATTAAGTTAATTAATCAGAGTGAATCCTGACCACCCAAACACGCGCCAAGTCACCTCAGTTTCAAATCCTGGCCTTTGATCTTGCATACTTTTATTTTCTTTTAATTATTTCATATTTCTTTTCATATATTTATTAAAAATAGCAAAAATATTTCTAAAAATCTCATTTTTTGCATTTTTACTTTAAATATTTTTCTAAACTCAAAAACATTTTTTTTTTAATTTTTTCATTAAAAATGTATTTTTAAATAATTTAAATGTTTTATTTAATTAATTAATTAATTTTAATTAATTAAAAATACATTTAGGTATCTAAAAATCACAAAAAAAAATCATGAAGCATTCTCATAAATTTAGAACAATTTAAAAACTCACCATACAAATTTATTTTTAGGTTTGATCATGTTTTCACAATTTTCTTTGAATTAGGGTTCCTAAAAATCACATTTTTCTAACCCTAACTTGAAAAAATCATTTTTGATCAACCATGATGAGTTTGCATTTGGTTCTTTTTGCATTGTTTCATACTTTGCATCTAGTATCTAGGTTATTTAACTCATAATTTTGCATTGCATTTTCAAATTGTTTGGCATTTTTCATGAAGAATCACCCAAAAACCCTAGTTAACTTAGGAAATTCATAACTTCCTCTAGGTTTAGCTTCTGACCACCACCTTTGGGTAGTGTTCTTGTATATGTTTAGGGTTTGTTTGAGTTCATTTTCAAATTTGTATCATGATGTATGCTTCTGTTTTGATCACATGCATCTCATACATTCATAAAACCCTAATTTCTCATGTTCATTTGCATTCATCTTTGCACATCTCAATCACATGAACTTTCCATGACATTCCATGCTCTTGTATGCCATCTTAGACATCTTAGGACATGTAAGAACATTGATTGATCATTTCTTCATTCATTTGGTATGCTTTGCATTCATTACATTTCATGTTTGTTCATGTGTTTCTAAGCTTCTAACATGCTTCTCTTTGCATCTCATCCTTTGTATGATCATACATAAGTATCTCACATGACTTTGCATCATCTCATGACACATTTACATTGCATGATTGCTTCTGGTCTTGGTCATTGCATCATTACTTATTGCATTTCATTTCATTTCTTTCCTTATGCATTCACACTAACATTTCAGGGGCTTATGGTAAGTTGTTTGGGATGTGAATTTGCCTTCACATCCCACCTCTTCTCATCTTTTCATTTGCATTCTTTATTTGTATTTGAAGTGAACTTGCTTCACTTGTGCTCTCTTGCTCCTATCTCTTTCTCTTAGGTTACTTATCTTCTTCAGGAAGTAAGTAACATATTCCCTTTCTTCTTCTCTTTTCATCTGCTTCTTCTTCCTTGGTGGCCTTCTGAAGATCTTTCTTTAAGCCTCACAAACCATAGGAACATCCAAGCATGATAATTTTAGGGTTGTATATAGTATCCCCTAGCTTTTTACCTTTGAGTCTCCTTGAGTCTCTCTTCTCATCTCATAATCAGAGGCTAAACACTTAAAGCTTTAGGACTTTGAATTAGGGTTATGCCTGCATCCTTATCTTAGGATGGAGTGTATAACTTTAATCCTTAGTGTTAAACCTTTAATTTGTTTACACCTCTTAACCAAAACAACTAATAAATATTAAGACTTAAGCTTGTAACTTGGGCCTTATATTAGGGTTACATCTCTTCCTCTTGGTTAAGAGGGACTAACCCTAGTGTTTAATGGACAAGTCCCCCTCAAGCTAGTCTTACAAACATAAAATCCACTTCTTAATCTCACCCTTTAATTAAAATCCATTTAATAAAGGCTTGTTATATAATGAATTTAGTCCCTAACCATGTATTAAGTTGAGGAGTCTTCCTCAGCTTAAGTGTTCTCATCTATCATCCTTCTCTTAGGATGGTGTAATGAGTTCACTAATCCCTGATTAGAGATTAAACTCATTACTTAACACAAAACAAAAATCCAAAAACACTTAATAATTACCAAAGTAGGTTAATGATGTTAATCCTATATCATCATGGTAATTAAGTTGAGATCTTCATCTCATGCTTAAGTAGGCTCATTATCCCTGATTAGGGATGATATAATGAGTTTACCAACTCTTGATTTAGGCTTAAGCTCATTATCCTATGCAAAACACCAAAAACAATAAAAGACTGAAAACACAAAAATAAACAATAAACGTCTCCTCCGGGATTCTTTTCTCATCATACTCACTCTGAAAACGAGAACTCGCTTCTCCTGTATAATGCAAGACAGTTAGCACTCGAGCCAGACGAGTCACACACTTGAGCATAGACAAGTAAGAAGTTCACAGCAAAATCATCTCAGTCTCTTCGAGTCGAACTACGGTGTTCTGACTTCCTCATTTCACGAGAGGATACGTAGGATAACTTAACAGTTATCGAACAAAAGTCTCTTTGTCTTCCCCCTCTCCTCCTCCCAGTTTCTCTTTCCTTAGCCTCAATTTTGAGTATTCACTTTCCTTTTGCACTGACACTTTGTACATTCTTTTCTCCCGAGCTCCTTATGCATAGTTGAGCACATATACTATCCCCCTTTTAAACACAATCAAGTAAGCGTGGATCCCGTCGAGTACGACGGACGATCTGGGTGCTAATACCTTCCTAGGTCGTAACCAACCCCCTTACTTAGTTTCTTTGGTTCGCAACCGTCTTATCCACTTTTTTCTAGGTTTATGCAGCATTAACTTTCCTTCGGGATAAAAATGCCTAGCTGGCGACTCTATTCAACTTCAACCTCCAACATCGTGGACCGTCCGCGTCTGCACCAGGACAAGAGTCCGGGGAGCGACAGCTTGGCGACTCTGTTGGGGACCTTGCAACCAGGGCTTCTGGTTCTCTTGAGGGTTTCTCCTAGCGCTTGTTTGTTTGTGTTTATGGGGGTGTTATGTGCTATATGTGTTTTTGTCTTTGCTTTATTTTTTTACTTTCTATACATCTTTATTTACTGCATTTACTTTATTGCTTTCATTTACTACTTTATGCATTTCATTGTATTATTATATCATGTGCTGGTTTACTGGTTTGCTTTGGTGGGAGGGGTAATCCAGTGAGAAAGGTCCAACACAAAGGCTTGAGTGACAGACATAGGATTAGAGTGGATTCATATTCTTTCCCATTCCATTTCGGTCTGGTGCGGGAATATGAAAACATGGTTCAGACATGGGTTTCTTCTTGAGAACTCTGTGCTACAGATCTCCTGTAGTGCTAGGACTATCTGGGAAGCCTGCTAAGTCTGGATGACCTTTTTAGATGACCTTCAGTATCTGAGGTGAATTAGAGGAGGATCCTTTATGATTAGGGTAAACACTGTACCTCCGGGTTAGAAGTGTTTACACTTCTCATAATATATCCGAACCTGAGGATCCTTGTTCTAGAACAATACATGTGAGTGGGTGGGGTTGTTTACAGGTTTGTAGGAACCATTGGCCTCAACATACCCTGTTACTGGATATTGTTTTAAGGTTACACTATTTTGGACTGATTCTATGAAACCCTGGACAAATGACTCTTTATTTGGGTCCCCCACCTGGTTACTGGTTCTCAGACCTTGATCCGGAATTCTGAACACTCATGGACCCTATCAAAAGCAACTGACAATCCAGCACCTGATCAAAAACCCTTGCATATCATTCAGCATACATCATACTGCATCATTTAACATTTGTCTATTTGTTTTACAGGGTATCCACATCTTCTTTGGTTTGGTTTTGACCGTTCTTCTGCTCAGACATCTTCTCCAACACTTCATCAGCTACCTTCTTCAGCTATCTACTTCCGCTGTTTTCTTTAGTTATCTTCATCAGCACCCATTGTCAGTATGGATTCAACCAGGAAGAGCAACATCACTTATCATTTCTTTGAGTACCCACTAGCAGGCATCAGGCAGATACAAGCTCTTATCACTCCTGATCATGTTCCTTTACTCAGAGAGCATTATGGTGGTATCTTGGACATGATCATGGACTTGGACACATCACATAAGAGCATGATTCACACTGTCTTCAGTTCTATGACCCTCCTCTCCATTGTTTCACTTTCCCGGATTTTCATATAGGCCCTCTGTTGGAAGAGTATTCTATGTTGTTGGGTGTCCCTATCAGAAGAGGAATTCCTTTCAACCCTGAGATGACTGCTCCCAAGAATGAAGACATGGCTAAGGCTCTGCATTTGGAAGAAACTATCATTGATGAGCATATGACCACCAAGGCTGGAATCCCAGGCCTTCATTTGGACTTCTTAATCACTCAGGCTACCAGTCATGCTGCAACAGGAAAGTGGGAAACTGTTTGTGCTCTCCTGGCCCTCAGCATATATGGTATCATTTTGTTTGCAGACGAGCCTAAGTTTGTAAGCAAGAATGCTATCCATATCTTCATGCTCAAGAATCCAGTTCCCACCTTGTTGGGGGATTTCTACTACTCAGTGCATCAGAGGAATGAGATGCAGAGAGGGAGACTGGTCAGATGTTGTTCACCTCTCTTCTACAATTGGTTGATAAGACATATGCCGAAGACGGAAGCTTTCCTAAATCCACATTAGTCAAGGAACTGTGCTAAGAGGATGATTGTCCTTACTTCAGAAGACATCAGGTGGTGTACTCAGAACACCAAGGGTAGGGACATAATTATAAGCTGTGGAAAATATCCTAATGTACCTCTTATTGGAGTGAAGGGTTGCATCAATTACAATCCTTTGCTTTTCAAAAGACATTTAGGGTATGCCCTGGTACAACCACCTCGAGAGCAGGACTTAGCAGAGTCCCTTTATTGTGACTTTCAGAATAATCATGCCACCGTCCGACAAGCAGCCTGGGCTTGGGACCACATACAGACAAAAGGGATTGCTATTCTGGGGAAGTGTAAAAACATAGTTTCAGCTCAGTACACTGAATGGTCTCGTATCATAGGACAAATCACCCGCATGTCATTCACCCTAGAGGATGTTCCAGGGCCATCAGCAGTAGAACCCAAAGCTACAGTGATTCTAGAGGATTTTGAGAAGCTAAAAGATAGGAATGCCCAGCTTTCTGAAGCTCTGAAGAAGATCCTTTGGGAAAGGAATGACAGTCGTCTGGACAATGAGAGGTTAGAGAAGCTCCGAATTGAGCATATAACCAAGATAGAAAAGACAGAGGACTTCATCAGAAAAGCCCGAGCATGGGAGTTGGTATTGAAGAATGCTTGCAAAGAAGCCAAGATTCAGAAGGCCAGAGTTGAACACTACCTAGAGGAGAGTCAGGCTAGATGGATCAGAATAACTGAAGCTCGTTTGCAAGAAGATCAGAAGACACATGCTAAGATAGAGCAGCTGGAAGCCAATGAGAAGAAGAGTCAGGAAACCCTGTTAGCAGCACAGAAGGAAATCTCCGAGCTGAAACTTCGGGCGGGGTTGAAGAGATCAAAAGAACAAAACAAGTACCAGAAGATGACAAGTGCCATTGCAACCAGGAACCTTCTTATTAGGACCATCACATAACATCCAATTGGACCAGTGACTGATGCTCTCCTGAAAGAAGTCAAGGAGGATGAATTTGGGCTGGATGTTTGATTTCTCTTTTACTTGTATTTTATATTGGTTGTACTTTATTTCTCCATGGTGATTTTGTTTGTATTCTTGAATTGATTGTATTCTGACCAACCATGGGAACTTATTGTAATCATAAACTACGTATTTTGGCATTTTGTAATGTTATGATTTATGTATTACCTGGGTTTTCTCTTGGACTTCGTGCACTTGAACATCTTCATCATTCTCAGAGGTATGGAAGGTCAAAACCAAAAACCAAACCAGGATACCCTCTGAAGACAAATAGACATACTGCATTGCATACTAACTTCATATTCTTTGTGTTGCAGGAGTTTTGTTGTTGTTTTCTCACTTTGTTGCTTGTTTCAGGAAATATTTCTCGCAAGAGAGTCTTTCCCGTCAATCGCATCCACAGATATCTGACCCGTAACAATCTTCTGAGTTTACAGATGGATCAACTTCAGCAAGAACTGACGGATGTGAGGACACAGATGACTGATGTGAGGACAAAAGTGAGGACTTAGATGAATCAATTCATGGCTGTGATGACTGGGCTAACACAAACCCAGGAAAGATTGAGGGAGTTAGTCAAGCGGCAAACTCCAGAAGATAACCATGCGGGTACTGGGGGTACAAGTAACAACGCGCGCGATTAGCCGCAAGAAAATCCACCAGAGTTTGGGCCCCACATCAACCCTGAAGTCAATGTTATTGGAAATACCCAAAGAAACACTGGAGATCGTGTTCTACAGGAAGATCCTCAGGACGAGCAGTTTACAGTGTTAAGTGTTGGGGCTGATGAAGTTTATGATCGTCGTCTGGATGAAATATCTGAGAAGCTGAGATCCTTGGAGTCCCAAAACTCTCTGGGATTTGATGTGATGGATATGGGTTTAGTGGAAGGAGTCAGGATTCCCCACAAGTTCAAACCTCCTTGCTTTGAGAAGTATAACGGTACCTCTTGTCCTCGTACCCATCTTCAATATTTTCTGGGGAGATTGAAAGCTTATACCATGGATGAGAAGTTGTGGATGTTCTACTTTGAAGATAGCTTGACCGGGGCATACCGAGAGTAGTATTCACACCTATCAAGGGCTACTTTCAGAAACTGGAAGGACTTAGCCGAGGCCTTTATACGCCAATATCAGTACAACCTGGATATAGTTCCTAATAGGACCCTCCTGATGGGTTTGTCCCAATCGTCAAGAGAAAGTTTCCGTGAATACGCTCAAAGATGGAGACAACTTGCTGCTGCTGTCCAGCCACCTATGTCTGAAAGAGAAATGGTTGATATGTTTATGAACACCTTGCAAGGAACCTACATTGATCGGCTTGCTGCTTTCTCTTCTACCAGTTTTACTGATGTGGTTATAGCTGGTGAGAGAATTGAGATTCTTTTAAAGATGGGTAAGATCTCTGACAATGGTGCTAGCTACAACAATGCAAGGAAACCTTTCTCTGGGCCTAGAAGGACAGGTGAGAGCAACTCAGTGCATATGGGAAGAGGTAGGCCTCAGTACTTGCAAAGATAAGTGGCCGCATTCACCATCCCTGCTCCAGCACCTCAGCAACAACAATATCCTCAACAACAAAACTTCCCACAGCAACAACAGTTTCCTCAACAACAAAGATCTTACAACAATAACAATCATCAACAACGTCCATTCCAGCAAAGGACTTCACAAATCAACAGGGTTATCGATTCTATCCCGATGCCCTATGCAGCTCTACTTCCACAGTTATTGAAGCTCAACCTTATTGAATTGAGAACCTTGACTCCACCTGATCCTTTGAATCTTCCAAGGAACTATGATGTCAACGCCAGATGTGCTTTTCACTCCAATGCACCTGGGCATACAATAGAGAAATGTAGGGCCTTTCACATGAAAGTTCAGGACTTAGTTGATTCTAAAGCTTTGAATTTCGTACCTCCACCTAATGTCACAAAGAATCCAATACCGAATCATGGTGGGCCGAGGATTAATGCTATCGAAGAGGACCAACCATCTTTTCTGATTAATGACATTGCAAGTATTCAAACACCACTGGCCGAAGTTAAAGCTCATCTATTGAAGTGCCAAGTGTTCCCGGGTTGTGAGGCCCATTGTGAAGCTTGCAAGATTTCTGCCAATGGTTGTGCAAATATGAAGATTGGTATCAGTAGTCTTATCAGAGAAGGCATCCTACAAATCACTTCAATAGTTCCAACTCCTACAACTCCAACAAACATCTCTCCTACAAACACCATTTCAGAGGTATCTCCTACAACATCAGCAAACATCATTCCAACGGAGTCTACTACAACAACAGCAACCATCAATGACGATATCTCAATAGTTACCATTTATTATGATCCGACAACAGTTCATGTCCCGGATTCTTTCAACAACTTTCAGCAACATCAACAACTCCCTGCAACTGCATCACCTGCAACCAGACCTTCTGTCACAATCTATTATGATCCACAAACTGTCACAACTCCTTCTTCCAAAACAATCAGTCTGGTTACTATCACGGTGCCTGGACCAGTTCCCTATGACAGCAGCAGTTTCGTGCCTTGGCATTACAGCTCAGATCTTTATTGCAACGGAAAGAAAGTCACTCTTGACTCTTCAACCTCTACACCACAAATTGATAATGTAGGGGGAGGCTTCACTCGAAGCGGACGTCTCTTTGCCTCACAGGTTCCGAGAGTTAATGCTGAAGCAGAAGCTACTGCCAAGGCAAAAGGCAAGAGTGTGGTGCCTGAAGAACCAATTTCCAAAGAGACTCAGAAGACACCCTTTGATCAGGATGTAGACGAGTTTATGAGGATTATCAAGAAGAGTGACTACAAAGTTGTTGATCAGCTCCATCAGACACCCTCCAAAATATCTATACTATCTCTGCTCATGTGTTCTGAAGCTCATAGGAATGCATTACTCAAGGTCTTGCACACGGATTACGTGCCTGAGGAGATAACAGGTAATCAGCTAGAGACAGTGGTTTCAAATGTCAATACTAGTCATGGACTAGGGTTCACCAATGCTGATTTGACTATGGAGGGTCGTAACCACAATAAGGCTTTACATATCACTTTGGAATGTAAAGGTGTTGTACTTTCTCATGTCTTGGTTGACACTGGGTCATCTCTCAATGTTCTTCCAAAGAAAGCCTTGGTCAAGCTAGAATATGATGGTCTTGCACTCCGTCTGAGCAATCTAGTTGTGAGAGCCTTCGATGGTTCTAAGAGATCGGTTCTCGGAGAGGTTGAGCTGCCTGTGGTAATTGGCCCACAGATCTTCAAAACTACCTTCTATGTGATGGACATTTAGCCTGCCTACAACTGTTTGTTGGGTCGACCCTGGATTCATGCCGCTGGCGCCGTAACATCGACCATTCACCAGAAGATAAAATACGAGTGGGAAGGCCAAATTATCACCATCTGTGGAGAGGAGGACATCTTTGTCAGTCACTTGTCCACTTACAAATACATTGAGATGGATGGGGAGATCCATGAAACAATGAGTCAGGGTTTTGAAGCTCTTAATATCAATGAAGCAACAACTGAAGTGTCTGGTACTTTAATTGCTTCTTACAAACAGGCTCGGAAGGTTGTTGAAGACGGGAATGCCCAAGGCTGGGGCAAGCTGCTACAAGTTCAGATAAAGGAAGACAAGTTCGATTTGGGTTACAGACCATCCCGATAAGCTCGAGAGGAGGCTGCTGAAGCTCCCAAGTTCATAAGTGGGGGAATGCTGACCCCAGATGCTATCAACAATGTGGAAGACGAGGCTGAAAGCGACTACAACCTGGAAAGTTGGATTCGTCCAAGAGTCCCGGGCCAACAAGTCCTCAATTGGACTTCTTAGGAAATTATAAGGGTTACTGCTACAGAGTAATTATTATTTCCTATTTAAGCATGCATCAAGTCCTACATCTTGCCCAAGGTATCAGGACTCATTTTGTAATAGGGCCATATATGTATTTTGTGTAAATGGAAATTAATGAACAATGGACATCTTTTGCAAACAATCTTTTCGCTCATTGTCTTTTCATTTTTGTTTTTCGCACAAAACAATAAATGGCAATGTTTTCTTAATAAACTTCATTCACTTTTTCTAAATAAGATAAAATAAATCACTAAAAGGAACAACTCTCAACCCTTGCAGAGATAGCCCTCTAGAATGCACCGACAACGACACTGCTATGACCTCGTATGACTTCGACAATCCGATTAATCAAGCAGATGAAGGAGTTGATGAAGACTATGATTTGCCTGAAGAGTTGGCCAGGTTATTGAGACAAGAGGAAAAGGTGATTGCTCCTCATTAGGAGGAGGTTGAGACTATCAATCTTGGTACCGAGGAAGATGTGAAAGAGTTGAAGATTGGGGCTAGTCTGCAAGCTTCAGTGAAAGAACTTCTCATTAGTATGCTTCGAGAGTATGTCGACGTCTTTGCTTGGTCCTATCAAGATATGTCGGGTTTGGATATAGACATTGTCATGCACAGACTGCCATTGAAAGAAGATTGTCCCCCAGTTAAACAGAAGTTGCGTCGTACTCGCCCAGATATGGCCATGAAAATCAAAGCAGAAGTGCAAAAGCAGTGGGACGCCGATTTTCTTGCTGTAACTAGTTACCCGCCATGGGTTGCTAACATTGTACCTGTGCCTAAGAAGGATGCAAGGTGCGTATGTGTGTCGATTATCGGGATCTGAACAGAGCTAGCCCGAAAGTTGACTTCCCATTACCTCATATTGATGTATTGGTGGATAACACAACTTAGTTCTCGGTATTTTATTTTATGGATGGATTTTCTGGATACAATCAGATCAAGATGTCACCTGAAGACATGGAGAAGACAACTTTCATTACACCTTGGGGCATGTTCTGCTACAAAGTAATGTCGTTCGGTCTGAAGAACGCCGGTGCATCATATCAACGGGCTATGGTAACATTATTCCACGATATGATCCATAAAGAAATCGAGTGCTATGTGGATGATATGATTGCCAAGTCCCTTATAGAGGAAGATCATTTGGTGAATCTAGTGAAACTGTTCAAGCGTCTGAGGAAGTATCAGTTGAAGTTGAACCCCAACAAGTGCACATTCGGGGTACGTTCTGGTAAGATATTGGGTTTTATTGTAAGCGGAAAAGGAATTGAGGTTGATCCCAATAAAGTCAAAACTATTCCGGAAATGCCTGCACCTAAGACCGAGAAAGAAGTTCGAGGGTTTTTAGGTAGATTGAACTACATCTCAAGGTTCATATCTCATCTCACTGCAACCTGCGAACCCTTGTTCAAATTGTTAAGAAAAGAACAAACGGCCAGGTGGAACGATGATTGTCAAAGAGCTTTTGACAAGATCAAATAATATCTACAAGAACCTCCAATTCTCATGCCTCCAGTTGAAGGAGACCTTTAATCATGTATCTGACAGTATTAGAAGAGTCAATGGGGTGTGTGTTGGGCCAGCATGACGAGTCTGGTCGAAAAGAGTATGCAATATACTACCTAAGCAAAAAGTTTACCGACTGCGAACAATGTTATTCACTGCTCGAGAAAACTTGTTGTGCTTTAGCGTGGGCTGCTCGCTGACTAAGACAGTATATGTTGACTCATACTACCTTGTTGATCTCAAAGATGGATCCAGTCAAGTACATATTTGAGAAACAAGCACTTACAGGAAGGGTCGCCAGGTGGCAAATGATTTTAACAGAGTATGACATTCATTACACATCTCAAAAAGCCATCAAGGGCAGTGTATTTTCTGACTATCTGGCTGAGCAACCCATTGATGATTACCAACCTATGAGATTTGACTTCCCTCATGAAGACATCATGCTCTTGAAGTCTAAAGATTGTGAAGATCCTATTCACACTGAAGGTCCTGATCCAGAAGAAGCATGGACTATGATGTTTGACGGGGCAGTTAATTGCAACGGTCGTGGGGTTGGTGCAGTGCTTATTACACCTAAAGGGGTTCATATGCCTTTCTTAGCAAGGCTCACCTTTGTCTGCACTAACAACGAAGCAGAATACGAAGCTCGTATCATGGGTCTTGAGGAAGCCATTGACCTCAGGATCAAAACCTTGAATGTCTTCGGAGATTCGGCTTTGGTAATCAACCCGAGCAACGACAAGTGGTACACTCATCAGGAGCATCTGATTCCTTACCGTGACTATACGAGGATATTGTTGACCTTCTTCACAAAAGTTAAGCTTGAATACATCCCTCGAGACGAGAATCATTTTGCAGACGCTTTGGCTACCATTTCATCCATGATCAAAGTGCAGACAGCCAGCTATGTACCTCGGATTTTGGTATCCAGATTAGACAGACCGGCATATGTATTCTCTGTGGACACTGTCAATGATAATAAGCCTTGGTACCATGATATCAAATGCTTTTTGGAGACTCAGACATACCCACCTGGGGCATCGTCAAACGATAAGAAGACATTGAGAAGGCTAGCCGGCAGTTTCTTCCTCAATACTGATGGTTCTTTGTACAAGCGAAACTTCGACATGGTCTTGCTCAGATATGTTGACAAGAAGGAAGCAGACCTACTGATGCATGAAGTACATGAAGGTTCATTCGGTACCCATGCCGGAGGACATGCAATGGCAAAGAAGTTATTAAGATCGGGTTACTACTGGATCACAATGGATGCAGACTGTTGTGCCTATGCCAGAAAGTGTCACAAATGTCAGATCTACGCAGATAAAGTGCATGTGCCTCCGAATCCTTTGAATTTAATGTCTTCACCTTGGCCCTTCGCCATGTGGGGCATTGATATGATTGAAAAGATTGAACTGACTGCTTCAAATGGTCACAGATTCATCCTGGTAGCCATTGATTACTTCACCAAATGGGTTGAAGCAACTTCGTATGCAAATGGTAGCTCGATATCTGAAAAGGGATATCATCTGTTGATATGGAGTTCCCGAGCGAATCATTACTGATAATGGTTCCAATTTGTACAACAAGATGATGTCAGAACTTTGTCGGGACTTCAAAATTCAACATCACAACTCTTCTCCTTACAGGCCAAAGATGAATGGCGTTGTTGAGGCAGCTAACAAGAACATCAAGAAGATTGTGCAAAAAATGTTAGTCACCTACAAAGACTGGCACTAAATGCTACCATTTGACTTGCATGGGTACCGAACCTCTATCAGAACATCTACTGGAGTAACACCTTATCAGCTTATGTATGGTATGGAAGATGTCCTACCTGTTGAAGTTGAACTGCCCTCCTTACGGGTAATGATGGATGTGAAACTGGATGAAGCAGAATGGGTCTGATCTCGATATAATCAACTGAGTCTGATTGAAGAAAAGAGATCAGCATCCATATGTCATGGGCAGTTATATCAAAAGCGAATGAAGAAAGCCTTCAATCAGAAAGTCAGACCTCGGGAATACAAAGTGGGAGAGCTTATTCTGAAAAGACTTATTCCTCCTCATACAGACCACATGGGCAAATGGACACCAAACTACGAAGGCCCATTCATAGTAAAGAAGGTTTTCTCTAGTGGGGCACTGATGCTCACTACTATGGATGGCGAAGATTTCTTATCTTCTGTGAATTCAGATGCAGTTAAAAAATACTTCGCATAAAAGACCCGCTGGACATAAAAACAAAATGTAAGTCCAGGAAAAATAGGGCATCCCGACGAGTCAAAAACAGAATAAAATACTCGAGCAAAAATAAGGGAAAATATTTAAAAAAATGTGTACACCCGCTGAGTTGAAAAGCCACATCGGACAGCTCAGGCAAAAATGGGTATCCAGGTAGATTGAAAACCCGAAAGGGCGATCCATGCAAAATCAGGGAATAAGCGAACAACTGCATTCTGAATTCATCTGTATCGCTCACAACATGGCAAGCTTCGAAAGGATAAATCGTCGGTCAGAATAAACCTTCTTCAGAAAGCAAGATAAGAAGAACGTCAAAGTCATACAGGTCATAACAAAGGAAGCTCACTGGAGCGTCGACTTCAAACATTGCCAATACTTTTATTTTCTTAATTTACAGCAATCTCCTCCTTTCAGGGATTCGCTTCTTCACTCTACTTTCCTATTCAAGGCACACAAATCAATAAAATCAGAATTTTCAGTCACACTTTGTTTTGTACATTTTTGTTTCGTTTGCAAAATGTCCAAAGTTCATAATACAACACTCGCATAAAACATATAATCCATTTTAATATATGCTTGCAGGAAATGTGCACTATTGCGCAAATCTAACTCCTATGACGGAATCCGGATGAGGATTCCTCGGGACACTTGTGCGTTTCTTTTTTAACAGGTTGCAGGTACTCAAGGCAGACAATCTTTCACAGCAGGGGGCATATCAAGCATTATATCCCTAGCCAAGTCAGCAATCGCCTCATCAGCAGGGTTACTTGACAGAAGTATCTCCCCATGAAGTTGTCATCCCCTCAGAGGATCCTTCGAGAAACTCATCAAATCCCCAACGTGCCGCTTGGACGAAGGAGTTACGACAGATTACTTCCCAGAAGTTCTCTTCTCCCCAAGCAGAATCTCCCGAGCAGTGCTTGGACTGTTGTTCCCCATCAGAGTGGCCAAGATTTTCTCATCCTCAGCAGAGTCGGCAGAATCGCTTTCTCGCGGAGTTACCAATTTCTCCCCATTATAGTTGCTAGAGTTTTCTGTTCCCCAGCGGTTCGCCGAAGCCTCCTCATCACCAGCATAAGTTTCTTCAACAGAAGCTTCCCCAGCCGGGATCCCTCCAGACAGATCCCCCAGAAATCTTTCTCCCCACAGAGTTCCCTAGAAAGATCGTTCAGTGATCTTTTCTCCCCACAGATCGACCAATGATCTCTTTCCCCAGCGGAGTTCTCCCTCCATGCAGATCGCCCAGAGATTTTTCTCCCCGTAAGATTCGGATCTCGGATCAGTTCTCTCATTTGCATAATCATAGCATTCACATCATTTTTCCCAAAAATAAGCGTATCATTCCATCTAATACGGAGCATTACGGAAAAAATCAAACATTTGCGTGATCATGAGCCAGGTTCGAGCCAGTCACATGTAAATACAAAATCACTTCACCAGCAATATACAAAACTCATATTCCCTGCAGACAAAGCCAAAATCCTTTTCGCACTCTCAATACAGATACTTGTGCATACTTATACATAATCATCTGATACTCGTCCGTATCTTGTATATATCATTTCCCCAGCAGATCAAACACTCGTCTGTGTTCCTTGCTTAACCGATTGATACTCATCCATATCATCATCCTTAAACACGTGTCAGCGTTTGCTTCTATCGATACTCGTCTGTATTGTGGTCCTAAGGATGCTCGTCCGCATCTTTAATCTATACACTTTGTCAAACACTTATACCTTTTATTTCAACGCGTAACCACTCGTCCGTGTTTACCATTCCCCAGTAAGTCACCAACAATCTCTTCCTATCCGACATTCGTCCTATGTCACGATTGTAGAAGCACGCCTTTAACCTCGAAGATTTTGATTAAGACAACACGGCACATGCTTTTCAGATCTGCAAAAAGTCAAGAGCTCCAACTGATCAAGCTACAAGCAACCGGCTTTGCGATCAAGCTTCTTATGCATCATCGTTCTACTTCATGCTTGGACGTTTTTGTTTAGGTATATCAATCCCTCTTTTAAATTGATGTACAAGTGTTCACTCATTCAATCATATGTTAGCATATTGCATACTTTGATTAATTTTTCAAACCGTTTAACACTTTTTGAAAACATTCTGTTTCTGTTTTTAACAGTGTTAACCGGTTAACCAATTGGTTAACCGGTTAACGGGTTCAAAATTTCAGAAAACTAGTTAACGTTTATAGGCGTTAACCGGTTAACCATTTGGTTAACCGGTTAACACTGTAAGATTTTTGAAAAATATTTTCTTTGAATTTCAAATTACACCTTTTGATTATATCTCTTCATAAATTATTTTCTTTCATAATTTTCATACCTTTTCAAAAGGGTGTCTTGATTATTATAAAATCTGAATTTTTTCAAATTAAAAAAACACCTCCTACAATTTGTATGAAAATCACTTAAATCAAATTCACCAATATTCAAATATTTTTATTCTTCTAAAAGTGTTCATAAGATCTTCATCTTTCATATTGCATGTTTGAACACTTGTATTGATATTTTAAAAGTGATTTGTGTACATAGGAGAAGATCATTATTGATATCCAATCTTTGTATTACTCACTCAATATTACAAAAGTATAGAAAAGTATTTCTATTTGTGACTTGTGTTCCAAGGATTGTTTGGACATAAGGGTAAGTGTGGCAAGAGGATTGTTCTTGCACACTTGTTTATATAGTTTGTTAGAAAGTAGGCCTCACCATTGAAGGTGTGATAGGTTGTACTTTTTCTAAAAACTAGTGGAAATCCCTTTCAAATTGAAAGGGGACTGGATGTACCTTCGGACTGTGAAGGGAACCAGGATAATTCTCCGTGTCACTTTTATTTTCTGCCTTACTGCTTTCCTTCCATACACACTTAAAAGAAAAATTCTATCCATCAAAGAAAAAGAATCGAGAAAAATTATAACACCTAATTCACCTCCCCCCCTCTTAGGCGCATTCTGATCCTACAATTGGCATTAGAGCCGGTTTAGGTAACCTGTTCCTATAAGATCCTTATGGCTTCCGCAAACTCGAATCCTGTTTTCAAAGATGGTGGAAGTAGTAACAAGCCTCCGCTCTTCTACGGAGAATACTTCGATTTCTGGAAAATCAGAATGAGGGCACATCTTGAAGCCCAAGGAGAAGGTATATGGGAAGCAATCGAAGAAGGTCCGCATAATCCCATCAATGTGATCAACGGCGTTGGAACCGCGAAGTTGAAGAATATGTATGATGAAGATGATAAAAGGAAGATCCTAAATGAGAAGAAAGCAATCAACATACTTCAAAGCGCTCTTAGTATGGACAAATGTTTCCGTGTATCACAATGCAAATCGGCGAAGGAGATTTGGGATACTTTGGTAGAAACACATGAAGGAACAACAGAAGTTAAAAGATTAAGGCTTAACATGTTGAGTCAAGAATATGAAATGTTCCGCATGCAGCCTGGAGAATCATTGTGGCTTTACAAAAAAGATTTGTTCATCTAACCAACCATTTGATTGCACTCGGAAAGACCTTCACCAACGATGATCTTAATTTGAAAGTTCTAAGGTCTTTGACAAGGGAATGGCAACCGAAAGTGACCGCGATATCAGAGAAGAAGAGTCTCTCAACAATGACATCCGCATCTCTATTCGGAAAACTTCGAGAGCACGAATTGGAACTTGGAAGGCTCGAGAAGCATGAAAGTCAAGAGAAAAAGTCCAAAGGAATTGCTTTGAAGATTGACACGAAGGATGACAAAGATGACGAGATCTCCGAAGATGAGAACTTCATGCTTCTTGTTAAGAAGCTTGGTAAGTTTTTTAACAAAATAATAATTCTTCTTTTCCTAAAAAGAATAAACATTTCAGGAAGAAGGATGCATCCACATCGAATCAAGAAGTTACATGCTATGAATGTGGAAAGCAAGGTCACATAAAACCGGATTGTCCAAGACTTGCGAAGAAAGGAGGATTCAAAGGCAAGAACCGGATTGTCGCATGGGATGACAATGAAGTTAGTTCCTCATCAGAATCGGAAAGCGATGAATGTGCAAATATGGCATTAATGGCATCACATCACTCCGATGAAGAAAATGACGAGGTATGCTTGAAAACAACTTCTACACAATGGTATCTCGATAGCGGTTGTTCAAAGCATATGACTGGCGATATCAACAAATTTTCAAGTCTAACACTTAAGGCCAAAGGATACGTTACTTACGGTGATGATAATAAAGGAAGAATTCTTGGAGTTGGAACCATTGGTGCATCTCCTCATACAATCATCGAAGACGTCCTTTATGTGGAAGGCCTTAATGTAACACGGTGGGAGAACTGACTTTAGTTATGTTGCGGATAGCAAGAGTCGCCACCGACTTTTATTTTATCCAAAGGAAAGGCATAAAAGAACAGGAAAGACCTTTTAAAAGATTTTTGGGTCCGGGGGGTAGGTTATGTAAAGGGAAGGTGTTAGCACCCTTTACATCCATGGTTATCCATGGGCTCTTAGTTACTTAGCTCACTTTTGAATTGTTTTTGAAAATGTGAAGTGTGTGAATAGAAAATTTTCATAAGAGTTAATAATGATCCATGTACGGATGCGTAAAAACTTGTGTTTGAAAATTTGTTTGAAATTTGTTAAGTGTTTGAAAATTTGGAATGAAGTGAGCAAGCAACTATGAGATACCTACCCTAAAGTTTAAGTATTTTCTGTTCTTTATCCTTTAAGTGGTAAGACTATCCCTATTATTAAGGAATAGGTAGTCATTACCTTGGATGTGAGGGACATATGAGGGACATCTGTTTTGCGAAGGCAACTGTGAGGTGTATTAAGCATTTAGGAGGGACTATCATCATTATTCGAAAAGGGACTTGATCTTTAAAGGCAACCATTAGGGACTTGATGACTTTTCTTTTAAGGGACTTGCTTTATACACCCCACTTGACCTTATAATTAGGCAACATTGAGGGATAACCCTAGAAAGTGAGATGGCGATTAAAAATCGACTTACGTGTGTGAGTGTTTAATTTAATTTATCTTTAACTAAAATGATCTAAATTCAATTTTTAAATATAATACATGTTTACACTCCCTATTTTACTAACCATAGCATAAAAATTAAATAAATTACATATTTACAAAATTTACACCAAGGAGCAATTACATAATTATGATAAGCAATTAAAAATAAATAGCAAAGATAAATATAGAAGCAAAATATAAATAATAAGCAAAATAAATAAATAAATAATAAGTAAATATAATAGGGGTTAGTAATAATAATAATTAAAATAAAATAAGGTTAGTGAAATAATAATAATAATCATAATTAAAAAAATAAATATATTAGTAATAATATGGTTAGTAATAATAACAATAAATGAAATAAATAGAATTAGCAATAATATTATAACATGATGAAAATAATAAACACAAAAATTAGATTTTTAATATATAGACATTTATTTAGAAATAAGAATAATTAAATAATTATTGTAACATTTTAATTTATGTACAAATTTTTTAAATTATTTTTAAACATAATATAATTATAAAATTTAATCATTATAGATTTAATTATTTCTAAACACATATTAACAATTATTTATATATAACAAATAAAAAAAAATATTTACATATTATATGGAGAAAACAAGTTATAATTATATTTAAAGATTATATTTACAAAAATTAATCATATTTACAAAATTTTATATTAAGTATTATATTTACAAAAAAATTAATTATATTAAGTAAATATGTATATAATAATTATATTAAAAATTAGCAAATAAAAATTAGGTTTTTAATGATTATTTAGAAAAGATAAACTAGGGTTTTTAAAATTAGAGTTTTGTTAGAAAATATTTAAGAGTTTATAATATATAAAATTATTTTAATTAATATACATATATATTATAATTATATAATAAAAGAAAATAATTTTTTGAATTAAGAAAATAAGATTTTTAGAATATTAGAAACTATTAAACATGTATTTGTACAATTATTTAATCATATATGTATTTCTAAATCAATTTAACAAAATAAAATAAAAATATAACCAAAACATACCTGGCTGGGATTTGAACCCAGGTCACCAGGTTCACCAGCAGCAAGACATACCACCAGGCCAGCCCACACGCAGGCAGCAAGAAGGGGAGTTTAATTAGTTTTGTTCTTTGTCTGGAAAAATCAGGGAAAATAATGAGAAGCAAAAAGGCCTGGGGGAGGATTGAACCCAGGACCTCTTTGAACACAAACGCGCGCATGACCATTCCAGCTGGGAGAGCTAATCTGTTAACAAACTAACAACACATGATAATATAATATATCCAATGTAATAATGAGAAAAGCTCAAAAATATTTGTCACAGCCAGGACTCGAACACAAGCCTTATGACTACACACAAACGCCTCTTTCCACTGGGACACATGCACCTGCGTGATAAATAACCAGAGTTATAACATAATATTTTTAATCAGAATTTTAAATATGAAACTCGCGCCAGAATGCCTTCTTCTTCAACCTCATGTCCTGCAAAATTACTTGCGAATTTTGCTTCCATTTTTCCTGCGAATTCTAAACTGCAGCAATACCTACGAAAATCAATGACCAACAAAACCATACAATTTCACAAAATTGAACACAACAATATGATCCAGACATTCATGCGGTTCATTCTATGATTTTAGAATCCATTTATATTCCTTAAATCAGAAATCCCTAAACCTAGGTCCAAACCCTAACAATGGCGTTTCACGGATTAGCCATGGTTTCTTTGATTTTCTTGCCCAGAAACGTTCTACATCACATGATAAACAAGATTAGCCAAACAAAATTCATTGAAACGCAATAAATTAATGAAATCGAAAAAATTATTTTCAAGAACAAGGGGGATTCGGGTTGAGCATTATGACATGTTTTCGATGCATATGGGTGATGGTTCATGATCAGAGAAGTCCAAGGAAGCTTGCTATGTGCTTGTTTTACCTTCTAATGCCTTGAATCAAAGAATACGAATGTGACTTGTGGAGAGGTTTTTGAACAAGGTGAACTTACTCTTGGGCTGTAGAATCCGTGTCAATGCAATAGGGTTGTGTTTAGTATTTATATGTGAGTGAATTTAGGTCATAAACTTGAATGGTTATGTGGAAAAATTGATATGAAAAGATTCAAATTGATCATGCTTTGAAAATCAAATATTCTTGTATGATGGCTTACTATTTTTGGACCAATCTTGTGATTTCATTCCTTTTCAATTCCAATCAACATTTAAGACATTCTAGAAACTCAATCTCCATCAAATATTACATTTTCATATTTTATTTTTATTTAAAATGATTTTTAATGAATTAAATCAAAATAAATAAAAATAAAATAATAAAAATTCTGATTTTTAATGGTTTGGGTCGTGCATGAGGTCAATGTATGGATTGGGTCATCATTTGGCAAGCCCATTTGGAAGAAATTGGTTTTAGACCTCCTTTTTCATCATAAACCAACTCAAAATTTCCCAACTTTGCAAGGGCACATATCCTTAAATTTTAATGCTATGAGGGTGTTCTTGGACATTTTGGAAAGATTGAAGAGTCCTCTAACCAACCCCACTGGTTTCATGTCCATATCATTTACCAATCTCAAGTTATGCCCTTTTGAAGTTGTTGACTTTTTGTTGACTTTCAAAATGACCTATAATGTCTTAGCTCATACCTTCCAAATGAAGCATTTTTGGGCTTGGCTTGTGAGACACAAAGTTGTAGAGAATTCAATTTCCTTCAAAATGAGCTTTGAGTGGAGATTTGGTGATGAAGTATGTGAAAGTTATGGCTGGTCAAAGTTCAGTTGACTTTTACTGAGGAAACCCTAATTTAGAAACTCCTGATTCTTGATGATCTGGAATCTCCTTGATGAATCATGATCAACCCTTGATCAAATGATGAATTTTACTTCATATACTTGATGTTGGCAAAAAATCATGAAGTTTGACTTTGGTTTGACCACAGTTGACCTCAGTTTGACTTTTTAACTGCATTGACTGATTTTGACTTATCTGATCCTCTGACTGAGCAAACTTTTGAGAAAAGTCTTGAAACTTGTCATAGGGGTTCTTACACACATATAAGATGTCATGAAGCTCACTTGAAGTCCTGGAAGTCCATTTAGCCTGATTAAAGTCAAAACCCTAGTTTTGGATGCACTGCTTAGGAGGTGCATTGTCTGAGGGAATTGTCAACTCTTCTGACCAATGGTGAACTTTGTGAACCTTGTGAACCATCATAAAATGTCTTGTGATACTCATGGGAGGTATTGTGAAGCTTGTGAACCTTGTGAACCTCATAAAGTGACTTTGTAGACCTCATGAACCTCAGGAAGGCTTTGAAAGCATTATGAATCTTGTGAACCTTGTGAACCTTCATGAAATGACTTGTAGACTTCATGAACCTCATGAAAGGTATTGAAAGCATTGGGAGACTTGTGAACCTTGTGAACATTCATAAAGTGACTTGTAGACTTCATGAACCTCATGAAAGGTCTTGTAAGTGTTGAGGGACTTGTGAACCTTGTGAACCTTCTTAGAACACAAAGTCTTGTATTGTGAGGGCAAATTTTGGGGTGCAACAGCTGCCCCTGTTCAATTTTCTGAAACCTGAGGGGTCAGATTGGTATATTTTCCAGTCGTGACTTGGACGGTTGAAGGGGATTGAACACAAAAGCCCAAAAATTTGCACTCACCAGTGCATAGAGTGATATTGATGGTTGGTTGTATATGCTTGAGTGGGCTTAAAGATGCCACTTGGAAGAACTGGAGATGGGCTTAGAGATGCCATCTAAAGAACTGGATGTGACGATAGTTTTGTTTTGATACTGGATCTCAGTACTAGGTCTTTGTATAGGCCGTCTCTGAATCGTTTATCCTTTGAATTTGTTGAATAGACCAGTAGAAATAAATCTTCGTGACGATTATCTCTTCTGGAAATATCTTGGATTAGGGAATAGATCTTTTTACGGACCGTTTGCCTACTCTCCAAGGTCAAAAGAACGTCAGGATTTGTTCTTCTGAAAAATATCTTGAACCAGGGAATGGATCTTTGTATAGACCGTTTGCCTGCTATTCAAGGGCCACTAGATTAGATCCTCTGAAAGTATCTTGAACCAGGGAATGGATCTTTGTATAGATCGTTTGCCTGCTATTCAAGATCATCTAGATGAAATTTTCTGAAAATATCCTGGATTAGGGAATGGATCTTCTTACAGACCGTTTGCCTACTCTCCGAGGACAAAAAGTGTCAGGATCAAGTTTCCTGAAAATATCCTGGATTAGGGAATGGATCTTTGTACAGACCGTTTGCCTACTCTCCGAGGAAATAGATTAAATCTTCTGAAAATATCTTGAACCAGGGAATGGATCTTTGTACAGATCGTTTGCCTGCTATTCAAGACCAGATAGATGAAATCTTCTGTAAATATCCTGGATTAAGGAATGGATCTTTGTACAGACCGTTTGCCTACTCTCCGAGGACATCTTGAGTAATGTATGGATCATCTCTGACCCGTTGTGAATTGTTGATATTGTTTTATCTGTATATAACTATCCTGCAAAGAGAATGTTAGTTTATGCAATATGTATGCATGCATAGTATGATGCACCTAAGTAAATGTATTTATGTATCTATGGATATGTATGCTATGGTATGATGTAAATGATGTATGTATGATATGATACTGCAGGAAGCGTCTGGATGTCTTCATATAACAACTGCTGGCCAGGGAAAATAAATCCCGATTCGTTGTTGAAGAATATGAGGAACTCGTTCCCGTCTTGTTTGGTAATATCTTATACATAACCTTCCGTATGCTGGGGATAATAAGGATAGACGTAACTTCCCGTCTGCTGGGGATAGTAAGGTATATATATAACCTCTCGTCTGCTGGGGATAGTAGAGTATATATATATAACCTTCGTCTTTGATAGTAGAGTAGATAGAACACCCGTCTTCGTTCGTCGTACCCTTGTTGGAAAGTAAATTCCCGTATATCCGTATGAGGATAAAAGAGATGGATATAAATTCCAGGGGAGATAAGACTTTATGAAGATGGATTCGTCCTACTGAGGGTTTGTAACTGTCTTGTAAAGATGAATTGGCGAAGCTTCGTTGAAATCCTTCCCTCGTTCGTCCTTAGTAAATACTATTACTGCATTTTCATGCATTTCTGGTAAACATCAATCATATTAAGCATACATGCATTTCTTGTAAACATCAATCATATTCAAAAGCATACATACATTCAAACACAACCAATGGACATTTCGCTTATGTAAATAGGGTAAAAGTAAATCTGGATTCAAAAGATGGAATTTATTTATATCAAAAAAGTGACCCATACACGGGTAGGTTTGTACAAGGAGATATAAACCCTAGTAAGACGATTTTGTCATAAAGTTTTTACAAAACAAAGAGTATCAGCTATGTGAGAAATAATCCTATTGAGTTTCAATTCTACTATTGCCATTATCTTCAAGTATCTCCTCTTCTGCTGTTCAGACGGAAACGATTGGATTGAGCTATATCTGTTCGAGCTTGAGTAAGTAGTACAACTGGTTGCAGTTTCATGGGTGATCCTAAATGAGACATAGTCATACGCTTTAATCCCTAACTTTTGCCTGGATTGCCCTTTCAGGTTTTCAATCCACCGGGATACCCTTTTTTGCCCAAGCCGCCTTTTCAGGTTTTCGACTTGCCGGGTGTACATCTTTTCATATATATCCCTAATTTTTGCCCAAACCCTTTTGGTTTGCCGGGATGCCCTTATTTTTGCCTAGGCCTGTCAACCTAGCGGGTCTCTTTTTATGCGTAGTATTTTTTAACTATGTCTGCATTTACAGGCTGTGGAAAGTCTTCAC
This sequence comes from Lathyrus aphaca, assembly GCA_963966055.1. NCBI lineage: Eukaryota > Viridiplantae > Streptophyta > Magnoliopsida > Fabales > Fabaceae > Lathyrus > Lathyrus aphaca. The sequence continues at coordinate 103,021,284 of OZ014520.1, read as the reverse complement.
CATCCATTGTAGTGAGTATCATGACACCTCCTGAGAACACTGTCTTGACTACAAATGGTCCTTCATATGTTGGAGTCCACTTGCCCCTAGGATCACCTTGTGGTAATATGATACGCTTGATTACCAAGTCACCAGCCTGATATACCTTTGGCTTAACCTTCTTGTTAAAAGCTTTGATCATTCGTTTCTGGTACATCTGGCCATGACAAACTGCTGCTAACCTCTTCTCATCAATCAAATTTATCTGGTCAAGTCGAGTCTGAATCCACTCATCTTCATCCAAGCCTGCATCCTTCATAATTCTCAAGGAGGGAATCTGAACTTCAATGGGCAGAACTGCTTCCATACCATAGACCAAGGAGAATGGGGTTGCCCCTGTTGAAGTACGTATTGTAGTATGATAACCATGAAGAGCAAAGGGTAACATCTCATGCCAATCCTTATAAGTAACAATCATCTTCTGTACAATCTTCTTAATGTTCTTATTAGCAGCTTCAACTGCCCCATTCATCTTTGGACGATATGGAGAAGAGTTGTGATGCTTAATCTTGAACTGCGTGCAGAGATCAGTAATCATAGTGTTGTTCAGATTAGAGCCATTGTCAGTAATAATCCTTTCAGGGATGCCATACCTACATATGAGATTATTCTTAATGAACCGAGCCACAACATTCTTGGTAACAGATGCAAATGAAGCTGCCTCCACCCACTTCGTGAAGTAATCAATAGCAACCAGGATGAAACGATGCCCATTAGAAGCAGTAGGCTTGATCTCACCAATCATATCAATGCCCCACATGGCAAAGGGACAAGGAGCAGTCAACACATTCAATGGTGATGGAGGTACATGGACTTTATCAGCATAGATTTGACATTTGTGACATGTTCTGGAGTGTTGATAGCAATCAGCTTCCATGGTAGACCAATAGTAACCTGCTCTCAATATCTTCTTTGCCATAGTATGTCCACTAGAATGAGTGCCAAAGATCCCATCATGCATATCTTCCATAATCTCAATTGCTTCCTTCTTATCCACACAACGAAGCAAAGTTGAATCATGATTGCGCTTGTACAAAATGCCATTACTCAAAAAGAACTTAGCAGAAAACCTTCTCAGAAATTTCCTATCTTTGACAGATGCCCCTTCAGGGAACTCTTGAGCTTCAAGATATCTTTTCACTTCATAGAACCAAGGCTTCTCCTCTGCCCCTTCTGTGTCAATCTCATTGCAGTATGCAGGCTTTTCAAATCTATCAATAGTAATCTTGGGAGCTTCATCATCCCAACTGATCTCAAACATAGATGCCATGGTGGCCAAAGCATCTTCCAACTGATTCTCTCTTCGTGGAATATGTCCAAAGGTAATCTCTTTGAAATGTGGGATCAAGGACAACACATGCTCTCTGTAAGGAATGAGGTTATCATGCTTAGTATCCCAATCTCCTTTGATCTGACTTACTACCAGGGCTGAATCTCCATATACATCAAGGAACTGAATCTTCATATCAATAGCAGCTTTAATACCCAGGATACATGCCTCGTATTCAGCCATGTTATTGGTACAATAGAAACAAAGTCTGGCAGTAATCGGGTATGACAACCTTCAGGGGAACTAATCACAACACCAACACCATTACCAAGTGCATTAGAGGCACCATCAAAAACCATAGTCCATCGGGATCCTTGTTCAGGTCCGTCATATTGTCCAGGTTCTTTGGTAATAATCATAATGTCTTCATCAGGGAACTCAAAACTCATTGACTGATAATCATCCACCGCTTGATGAGCCAAATGATCAGCAACAACACTTCCTTTAATGGCCTTCTGAGTAGTGTACTGTATGTCATATTCTGTCAAGATTATTTGCCATCTTGCAATTCTTCCGGAGAGAGCAGGTTTCTCAAATATGTACTTGATTGGATCCATCTTCGAAATCAACAAGGTAGTATGGGTCAACATATACTGTCTTAGTCGGCGAGTAGCCCATGCCAAAGCGCAGCAAGTTTTCTCGAGCAGTGAGTATCTTGTTTCACAGTCGGTAAACTTTTTGCTAAGGTAGTATATTGCCTGCTCTTTTCGACCAGACTCGTCATGTTGCCCCAATACACACCCCATTGAGTTGTCTAACACTGTTAAGTACATAATCAAGGGTCTTCCATCAACTGGTGGCATCAAAATTGGAGGTTCTAACAGATATCTCTTGATTTCATCAAAGGCAGTCTGGCACTCATCATTCCATTCCATCACCTGATCTTTCTTCAATAACTTGAAGATTGGCTCACAGATGGCAGTCAATTGGGAAATAAATCTTGCAATATAATTCAATCGTCCCAAGAAGCCTCTAACCTCCTTCTCAGTACGGGGAGCTGGCATCTCTCGTATAGCTTTCACTTTTGCAGGATCCACTTCAATACCTTTTCCACTGACAATAAAACCCAGGAGCTTTCCAGATCTAACCCCAAAAGTACACTTGTTTGGATTCAATCTCAACTTGTATTTCTTCAACCTCTCAAACAACTTGTGCAGATGATCAAGATGTTGCTCTTCATTCTGAGACCTGGCTATCATATCATCCACATATACCTCTATCTCATGATGAATCATATCGTGAAACAAAGCCACCATAGCACGCTGATACGTTGCCCCTGCATTCTTCAAACCAAATGGCATCACCTTATAGCAAAAGGTGCCCCACTGTGTAACAAATGTTGTCTTCTCCATGTCTTCAGGTGCCATCTTGATTTGATTGTAACCAGAGAAACCATCCATAAAAGAGAATACCTTATGCTGAGCAGTGTTGTCTACCAGAACATCAATATGAGGAAGTGGAAAGTCATCTTTGGGGCTAGCCTTGTTCAAATCTCTGTAGTCTACACACATACGCACCTTACCATCTTTCTTGGGAACCGGTACCACATTTGCAACCCACTGAGGATAAGAAGTCACAGCTAAGCCCTGCATCAAACTGTTTCATTACCTCTGCTTTGATCTTTTCTGACATCTCAGGACGCATACGACGAACCTTCTGCTTCTTTGTCCGACAATCTTCTTTTACTGGTAAACGATGAACCACAATGTTTGTATCTAACCCTGGCATATCTTCATAAGACCAAGCAAAGATTTCCACATAGTCACGTAACATCTGAATCAACCTGTTCTTGACACTATCTTCTAAATCAGCCCCTATCTTGACCTCTTTCCTGTTTTCTTCAGTTCCCAGATTCACAACTTCGACTGGCTCTTCATGTGGCTGTATAGCTTTCTCTTCTTGTTGTAACAACCTAGCAAGCTCTACAGGTATTTCACAATCGTCCTCATTTCCGTCTTCAGTTTGATAGATCGGATTCTCGAAATTATAATTGGCAATAGTAGAACTGTTATCAACAGGATCCAGAGTGGATGAGGATCTGCATTTTAGTGATGTGGGTGTGTGTAAGAACACATAGCTGATAAAACAAAAATAAAAGAAAAGAAAGACAAGGAACACAATATTTACGAAAACGAAATGTCCACTGATTTTATTGAATGAAGTATGCAAATGAAATGACAGCCCGTAACAAGCACACCATTGTGCCCCGGGTAAGGCACAAGGCTTAAGAGTTCAATTGTTTTAAAAAAAAAAATTACAAACTTAAAAGCAACAATACAGTAATAGTATTTACTCCTGACTAAAGGAGATAGGGATAACATCTTCAGCTTTCCAATTATTGAGTCCAGCACCCACGGTAGGAAAAATCCAAGCATCCAGATTGTAGTCTTCATCATAGTCTCCCACAGCATTGATCTGATCTTTCATAACCCCTTGATTGGTGATACGAACAACACGAGCACGACGAACAACTTTCTGGGACTCTGCAGTGAAACCCAAACCAAACTTGTCAGACTTGTATGGAATATCAGGAAGCTGACCCCAAATAGTACAACCACCTTCATCCACCACAGCTCTAGCATCATTGAGGGAGGCCATTGCCATTGTTGGAGGTTTTCTGGTGACCACAGGAACTTTCTTCGCAACAGGAGGAGCTACATAATCATTAACAACCCAGGGAACCACTTCAAACGTCTGACACGGAGTTTCAATGTATTCACCTTCCATTTCCAGATACTTGAAAGTGTTTACATGGCTGACAAAGTATTCTTCTTCTCCATAGACAGTAACAACCCTTCCATCCACCGGATATCTCAATTTTTGGTGTAATGTAGAGGTTACAGCACCTGCCCCATGGATCCAGGGACGACCAAGCAGACAAGAGTATGAAGGACGAATATCCATCACATAAAATGTAGCAGTAAAAACCTGGGAGCCAACTTTGATTGGAAGATCAATTTCCCCATGCACTACTCTTCTAGAACCATCAAAAGCCTTTACCACAATATTACTGGGCTTCAACACAGCATCTTCAGGACTCAGCTTGTTCAGGACTTCCTTAGGCAACACATTTAGAGAGGAACCATTGTCTATCAGCACATGTGACAGGGTAGTGCCCCTGCATTCAATTGAAATATGCAGGGCCCTGTTATGATCTCTCTTGGCAGGGGTCAAATCAGCATCAGAAAATCCTAACCCATTATCATAGGTCAGGTGGGCAACACAATTCTCAAACTGGTCAACAGAGATAGCATTGGGTACATGAGCAGTCTTCAGAAACTTGATCAAAGCTTTTGCATGAGCTTCAGAACATAACAACAAGGACAGTATAGAAACCTTAGAGGGAGTATGCCCCAACTGATCAACAATGTCATAATCACTCTTGCGAATGATTTTCAATACTTCTTCCATCTGCTTAGAGAGATCATCAGCAGCTGGCACATCAGTAGATACAGGTTCAATAACAGGACCCTTGCCCCGAGCATCAGTGGTGGAAGTAGCAGCAGGAGCAGCTGTATTCTTGGAAGTAACTGGAGGTGAGAAGACTCTTCCACTACGTGTGACCTTACTAGATCCAGCAATATTGTCAACATCAACAGGCACATCAGCTAAGGGTTCTTGCTTAACACCATGGATGTAAACATCAGATCCATAATGCCAAGGCACAGCTTTGTCAGAAGTATATGGAATAGGACCAGGAGTAGTAATGACCACAGGAGCAACTCTGGCTTCAGCAACGACTCTCACAGGACCTTCAGCAGTAATTTTGATTGGACCCTGATGAGTGATTTTAATGGGACCTTTTGAAGTGATTCTTATTGGTACTTTGTCAACCATGTCAACCTCTTCAGTCTTCTTACCCTGCGTAATATGATCTACCATACTCTCCACAGAAGATGGTCTTCTTTCAAACACTATGGTGTAATTATTCATGAGACGTTGAATTCCGTCCTTCAACCTCCAACACTTTTCTGGATTATACTCACAATAAACACAATCTTCACGACAACCTGGAAAGAACCCAGCTTGCACTAACTTCTTTCTGATAACAGACAATGGTGTGGTCAATTCATCAACTGAACGGATATGCAGATCTTCCTCAATGGCATTGACAGTCTTCTCGTGATTTGGCATTGGAGCAGTAATCACATTTGGAGTACCCGGAGGATCAAACTCAATTTCTCCAGCATCAATCATATCTTGAATTTTGTTCTTCAAGACCCAGCAATTATTAGTATCATGTCCCTGGCAATTTGAATGGTATGCACACCGTGCATTGGGATTGTACCTGGGAGAGGTAACATTGGGATTCTGAGGAGCCTCTTTCAAAGTAATAAGTTCAGCCTTTAACAAATGTTGCAATGCCTGAGCCATTGACATGTTGATCTTCGTGAACTGTCTTCTAGCCCTCTGTTGGTTGCCCTGTGGCTGCTCTGTTGTTGCAGGAGTTGGATTTGAAATATGAACTGCACTAACAGACTGATGTCTTCTGTTACGATCAGGCTGACCATAAACAGCATTGGATTCTTTCTTCCCAGTGGGAGGCTTCTTTGCAGCACCTGATGAAGAAGTGCCCACATGGATCTTACCATTCTTTATACCATTTTCTACCCGCTCTCCTGTCATTATCAACTCAGTGAAGCCAGATGATGAGCTTCCAATGAGATGACTATAAAACGGACCATTCAGTGTGCACATGAACATATCAACCAGTTCCCTGTCAGTCAAAGGGGGTTGAACTCTTCCAGCTAAATCTCTCCACTTCTGAGCATACTCTTTAAAACTTTCTTTGGCACCCATAGACATGCTCTGAAGCTGCATGCGAGTGGGGGCTAAGTCAGCATTGTATTGATACTGCTTATAGAAAGCTTCAGCAAGATCATTCCAGTCCCTGATGTTGACACTCTCCAACTGATAATACCACTCCAGCTGAGCTCCAGATAAGCTCTCTTGAAAGAAATGGATCCACAGCTTTTTATCAGCGGTGTGAGGTTGAATTCTTCTGACATAGGACCTCAGATGCAGCTTGGGACAAGAGACCCCATCATAAACAACAAATGTAGGAACCTTGAAACCAATGGGTATGACTACCCCAGATATCAGGCTCAAATCTTCAAAATCCAGCCGAGATGATTTCTGCAATTCCATGGCATCCATCCTATCCACCAGCATCTTGAATTTGTCTTCGTTAGGCTCATGGTAGTAATTAGCCTCAGAATCAGAGTCCCCCATAGTGTTGTGGAGACTGCCTCCCTCTTTCTCAGATTCCTCAGATTCATAGTCTTCAGCTGGTTCTTTGGTCTTGGCAAGACCTTTGAACCTTCTTCCCATGTTGATCAAACCAGCTGACCTTCTAGTCTTCTTAGTCTTCTTGGCCAGCAGTGCCTTCAATTCATCCTGCCCCTTGGACAGGTTCAAGATCAGCTCTTGGAACTGTGCATTTTGTGCCTGGAGATCCTTAACTGATTGTTCAAGAGCCATTGCTGAAATAAACAGCGAGAAGATGAGAAACCTGTGCACAATTATAAACCTGTGATGCCATGAAATGATATGTGAATGCATATGCAATGTTTTCAAGGACCGCAGGATTTAAATTTGCTTAAACAAACAAGAAGGTAAATTTTTATTAGTAATAAATTTGTTTTGCCTTTTAGGCTTACAAAAAAAATGAAATGAAATAAGTACAAAAGATGGGGTTTTAAGTCTCCCATGGACGTTTCCTCTTTGTGTTGAGGTATGAGTTGAGGTTTCGTTCCTCATGAAGTTGCTTTGTTAGTTCCAAGATTCTTTCTTGGCTTGCTTTGTACTGAGCCTCGAAGGTATCCCTTTGCTCCTTCAGTTGGATCCATGATCTCTGCAAGTCTTCCATATCAGTAGGCATGTCTGGGTGAAGGATGGTATAAGCTGTGTCTCCTTCAGCAACAGGTTCCATGGTAACTGGTAGGACGGCAGGATATGGCATCATGAGAGTCTGAGCACGAGATCGTACCCATCTGAGATAAGCTTCCATAGGAATAGTGTACTTAGGCTCCAGTGTCTTGCTGTCAACCCTGTTTACCTTTCCCCAAGCTCGTACGAATCTCTGACGGTAACCCTGATGATCGTTATCATAATCAAACACAATGCCCTGAATCAACATGTCATGTGGACCATCACTCCGAGCATAACCAAACTGTCGTAAAGCTAGAGAGGGGTTGTAGGTGATGCCTCCCCTTATGCCTAGAAGTGGCACATTAGGAAACTCCCCACAACGGTCAATGATGGTGACATTCTCCATAGATCTGGAGCACCAATGGATATCTGAGTGAGAAAGTGACATGATCCTCTTGGACCATCTGAACCCTTGCTCATTCTTCATTACTGAGCGAGGAAGGTGAGAAATAAACCACCTAGAAAGCAAAGGTATGCAGCACATCAAAGTTCCTCTTGCCCTTGTAGTACGGGTATGAAGAGAATGTAGTATGTCTCCAAGCAATGTAGGCACTGGATTGTGACTCAGGAATATGTTGATGGCATGAACGTCTATGAACTGATCTGGATTGGGGAAAAATACTAAGCCATATATCAACAAGGCTAAGATCTCCTCAAAAGCATCATAGCTCATGGCCTTCAAGAGCACCCGAGCCTTATTCATTAGTACCTTAGCAAGAATACCCTTAACTTCGCTTCTCGTTTCTAGAATAATGTCAGACTTCTTTAAATGTAGGGCTGTAGCAATAACTTCTGGTTTAAGCTCCTTCTCCAGGCCTGTGAAGGGTCTTTGATCAAGAACAGGTATACCCAGAAGTTTAGAGAACTCCTCCATTGTAGGAACCAACTGGTAGTCAGGGAATGTAAAGCAGTGGTGTTTAGGGTCAAAGAACTGAAACAGAACACTCATCATGTCTTCATTGAACCCTGAAGTGACTAGATCCAATAGGTGACCATGTCTCTTGATGAACCGGGAATGATCAGACACTTGAGAAACCAACTCTTTAAGCTTGGGAGGTATCCCCACAAAGTTGATCCTGATGGTGTTTCTACGAGCAGAAGCCATGACCTGCAACAAAGAACAAAGATAAATCCTTTGGTCCTTGAAATAGTTAGTGAAAATGCTATGCTTATGATGCATGATGATGTCATGATGTTATGTTCAATCACAAACATGTGGCACACACAAACAAGTCACACAATAGCCCTAGGTTTAAAGGCTTGCATGAGGTTTAAGGTAAGTACCCTCCCCTGAAGTTAGATGGTTCATCCTGTCCTACAAAAGTAACCAGGTTCTAAGGGATCTCAATATCATTGATCCTTCACAAGGGTGGTTGTTCAGAAGGCAACTTACTTGCCAACCAAAACCCTCCAAGTTTAAGATCTCAATGAGCGTAGTATCGAGTGTCGACCAACTTCAGTCTGCACCAAAGCCGGTTACCTCACTACTTTCTAAAGGCCAAGATGAGTTAACTAGGGTTCTAAAAGTTAGTTAGTGCATTGACAACATATGGCAGCCTCATATTATCCTCAACTTGACTTAAGGAACATAAGCACCAACCAAGAAGTCGCACTAACTATGGCCACCAGATCAACCATATCGATATACGTCGTACAGTTTCCTTGGTCTATTGCCATTTACCTAAGGTACACTAGATCCGGGTTAGGATCTTTCTCACATAAGAGCATCCCAACAAGATAATATAAAGCAAACAAGGCAAACAATTTAAAGTGATCTTAATTCCTAAGGGTACCCCTCTTAAATTTAAATCCCCAGCAGAGTCGCCAGTTCTGTAACACGGTGGGAGAACTGACTTTAGTTATGTTGCGGATAGCAAGAGTCGCCACCGACTTTTATTTTATCCAAAGGAAAGGCATAAAAGAACAGGAAAGACCTTTTAAAAGATTTTTGGGTCCGGGGGGTAGGTTATGTAAAGGGAAGGTGTTAGCACCCTTTACATCCATGGTTATCCATGGGCTCTTAGTTACTTAGCTCACTTTTGAATTGTTTTTGAAAATGTGAAGTGTGTGAATAGAAAATTTTCATAAGAGTTAATAATGATCCATGTACGGATGCGTAAAAACTTGTGTTTGAAAATTTGTTTGAAATTTGTTAAGTGTTTGAAAATTTGGAATGAAGTGAGCAAGCAACTATGAGATACCTACCCTAAAGTTTAAGTCTTTTCTGTTCTTTATCCTTTAAGTGGTAAGACTATCCCTATTATTAAGGAATAGGTAGTCATTACCTTGGATGTGAGGGACATCTGTTTTGCGAAGGCAACTGTGAGGTGTATTAAGCATTTAGGAGGGACTATCATCATTATTCGAAAAGGGACTTGATCTTTAAAGGCAACCATTAGGGACTTGATGACTTTTCTTTTAAGGGACTTGCTTTATACACCCCACTTGACCTTATAATTAGGCAACATTGAGGGATAACCCTAGAAAGTGAGATGGCGATTAAAAATCGACTTACGTGTGTGAGTGTTTAATTTAATTTATCTTTAACTAAAATGATCTAAATTCAATTTTTAAATATAATACATGTTTACACTCCCTATTTTACTAACCATAGCATAAAAATTAAATAAATTACATATTTACAAAATTTACACCAAGGAGCAATTACATAATTATGATAAGCAATTAAAAATAAATAGCAAAGATAAATATAGAAGCAAAATATAAATAATAAGCAAAATAAATAAATAAACAATAAGTAAATATAATAGGGGTTAGTAATAATAATAATTAAAATAAAATAAGGTTAGTGAAATAATAATAATAATCATAATTAAAAAAATAAATATATTAGTAATAATATGGTTAGTAATAATAACAATAAATGAAATAAATAGAATTAGCAATAATATTATAACATGATGAAAATAATAAACACAAAAATTAGATTTTTAATATATAGACATTTATTTAGAAATAAGAATAATTAAATAATTATTGTAACATTTTAATTTATGTACAAATTTTTTAAATTATTTTTAAACATAATATAATTATAAAATTTAATCATTATAGATTTAATTATTTCTAAACACATATTAACAATTATTTATATATAACAAATAAAAAAAATATTTACATATTATATGGAGAAAACAAGTTATAATTATATTTAAAGATTATATTTACAAAAATTAATCATATTTACAAAATTTTATATTAAGTATTATATTTACAAAAAAATTAATTATATTAAGTAAATATGTATATAATAATTATATTAAAAATTAGCAAATAAAAATTAGGTTTTTAATGATTATTTAGAAAAGATAAACTAGGGTTTTTAAAATTAGAGTTTTGTTAGAAAATATTTAAGAGTTTATAATATATAAAATTATTTTAATTAATATACATATATATTATAATTATATAATAAAAGAAAATAATTTTTTGAATTAAGAAAATAAGATTTTTAGAATATTAGAAACTATTAAACATGTATTTGTACAATTATTTAATCATATATGTATTTCTAAATCAATTTAACAAAATAAAATAAAAATATAACCAAAACATACCTGGCTGGGATTTGAACCCAGGTCACCAGGTTCACCAGCAGCAAGACATACCACCAGGCCAGCCCACACGCAGGCAGCAAGAAGGGGAGTTTAATTAGTTTTGTTCTTTGTCTGGAAAAATCAGGGAAAATAATGAGAAGCAAAAAGGCCTGGGGGAGGATTGAACCCAGGACCTCTTTGAACACAAACGCGCGCATGACCATTCCAGCTGGGAGAGCTAATCTGTTAACAAACTAACAACACATGATAATATAATATATCCAATGTAATAATGAGAAAAGCTCAAAAATATTTGTCACAGCCAGGACTCGAACACAAGCCTTATGACTACACACAAACGCCTCTTTCCACTGGGACACATGCACCTGCGTGATAAATAACCAGAGTTATAACATAATATTTTTAATCAGAATTTTAAATATGAAACTCGCGCCAGAATGCCTTCTTCTTCAACCTCATGTCCTGCAAAATTACTTGCGAATTTTGCTTCCATTTTTCCTGCGAATTCTAAACTGCAGCAATACCTACGAAAATCAATGACCAACAAAACCATACAATTTCACAAAATTGAACACAACAATATGATCCAGACATTCATGCGGTTCATTCTATGATTTTAGAATCCATTTATATTCCTTAAATCAGAAATCTCTAAACCTAGGTCCAAACCCTAACAATGGCGTTTCACGGATTAGCCATGGTTTCTTTGATTTTCTTGCCCAGAAACGTTCTACATCACATGATAAACAAGATTAGCCAAACAAAATTCATTGAAACGCAATAAATTAATGAAATCGAAAAAATTATTTTCAAGAACAAGGGGGATTCGGGTTGAGCATTATGACATGTTTTCGATGCATATGGGTGATGGTTCATGATCAGAGAAGTCCAAGGAAGCTTGCTATGTGCTTGTTTTACCTTCTAATGCCTTGAATCAAAGAATCCGAATGTGACTTGTGGAGAGGTTTTTGAACAAGGTGAACTTACTCTTGGGCTGTAGAATCTGTGTCAATGCAATAGGGTTGTGTTTAGTATTTATATGTGAGTGAATTTAGGTCATAAACTTGAATGGTTATGTGGAAAAATTGATATGAAAAGATTCAAATTGATCATGCTTTGAAAATCAAATATTCTTGTATGATGGCTTACTATTTTTGGACCAATCTTGTGATTTCATTCCTTTTCAATTCCAATCAACATTTAAGACATTCTAGAAACTCAATCTCCATCAAATATTACATTTTCATATTTTATTTTTATTTAAAATGATTTTTAATGAATTAAATCAAAATAAATAAAAATAAAATAATAAAAATTCTGATTTTTAATGGTTTGGGTCGTGCATGAGGTCAATGTATGGATTGGGTCATCATTTGGCAAGCCCATTTGGAAGAAATTGGTTTTAGACCTCCTTTTTCATCATAAACCAACTCAAAATTTCCCAACTTTGCAAGGGCACATATCCTTCAATTTTAATGCTATGAGGGTGTTATTGGACATTTTGGAAAGCTTGAAGAGTCCTTTAACCAACCCCACTGGTTTCATGTCCATATCATTTACCAATCTCAAGTTATGCCCTTTTGAAGTTGTTGACTTTTTGTTGACTTTCAAAATGACCTATAATGTCTTAGCTCATACCTTCCAAATGAAGCATTTTTGGGCTTGGCTTGTGAGACACAAAGTTGTAGAGAATTCAATTTCCTTCAAAATGAGCTTTGAGTGGAGATTTGGTGATGAAGTATGTGAAAGTTATGGCTGGTCAAAGTTCAGTTGACTTTTACTGAGGAAACCCTAATTTAGAAACTCCTGATTCTTGATGATCTGGAATCTCCTTGATGAATCATGATCAACCCTTGATCAAATGATGAATTTTACTTCATATACTTGATGTTGGCAAAAAATCATGAAGTTTGACTTTGGTTTGACCACAGTTGACCTCAGTTTGACTTTTTAACTGCATTGACTGATTTTGACTTATCTGATCCTCTGACTGAGCAAACTTTTGAGAAAAGTCTTGAAACTTGTCATAGGGGTTCTTACACACATATAAGATGTTATGAAGCTCACTTGAAGTTCTGGAAGTCCATTTAGCCTGATTAAAGTCAAAACCCTAGTTTTGGATGCACTGCTTAGGAGGTGCATTGTCTGAGGGAATTGTCAACTCTTCTGACCAATGGTGAACTTTGTGAACCTTGTGAACCATCATAAAATGTCTTGTGATACTCATGGGAGGTATTGTGAAGCTTGTGAACCTTTTGAACCTCATAAAGTGACTTTGTAGACCTCATGAACCTCAGGAAGGCTTTGAAAGCATTGTGAATCTTGTGAACCTTGTGAACCTTCATGAAATGACTTGTAGACTTCATGAACCTCATGAAAGGTATTGAAAGCATTGGGAGACTTGTGAACCTTGTGAACCTTCATAAAGTGACTTGTAGACTTCATGAACCTCATGAAAGGTCTTGTAAGTGTTGAGGGACTTGTGAACCTTGTGAACCTTCTTAGAACACAAAGTCTTGTATTGTGAGGGCAAATTTTGGGGTGCAACACTTAAACACAACCTTCTTAGCATAAGTCAATTGTGTGACAAAGGGTTCCGAATCAACTTCACAAAGGAGGAATGTTTGATAGAACACGAAGTCAATCATGAACTCTTGCTAAAAGGTAAACGATTTAATAACATTTTTATGATTTCTTATGATGACTCTCTCTTGAAGGTTAAGTGCTTAATGGCAAACAACAACGATGCATGGCTTTGGCATAAGAGGATTGCTCACATTCACATGGAGCATTTGAATAAATTATTAAAGCATGATCTAATTGTTGGTCTTCCAAAGATGAAGTTTATCAAGGATAAGCTTTGTGACGCATGTCAAAAGGGGAAGCAAACAAAAACATCCTTCAAGACCAAGAAAGTGATATCTACTACAAGACCACTAAAATTGTTACATATGGATCTTTTCGGTCCATCAAGAACAAAAAGCTTCGGAGGTAACATTTTTGCACTAGTTATTGTTGATGATATCTCTAGATACACTTGGACTTTGTTTTTAGTGCAGAAAAGTGATGCCTTTAAAGCATTCAAGAAGTATGCCAAGCAAATTCAAAATGAGAAGTCACTCTCAATTGTTTCCATAAGAAGCGGCCATGGTGGCGAATTTTAAAATTCATCATTTGAAGATTTTTGTGAAGAGCATGGAATCTCTCACAACTTTTCCGCACCAAGGACTCCTCAACAAAACGGTGTCGTAGAAAGGAAGAATAGGGCACTAGTGGAACTTGCAAGGACAATGCTTAGCGACTCAAATCTTCCTAAATATTTTTGGGCGGATGCGGTTAGCACGGCTTATTTTGTAAGTAATCGTGTCAATATTCGACCTATTCTCAAGAAGACCCCATATGAGTTGTTCAAGGGAAGGAAACCCAACATATCTTTCTTCCACATATTCGGATGCAAATGCTTCGTTCTCAACAACGTTAAGGACAACCTTGGTAAGTTTGATGAGAAATCCGATGAAGGTATATTTCTTGGATATTCTCTATCAAGCAAAGCTTTTAGAATTTTCAATAAATGTACTCTTACTATTGAAGAATCCATACATGTTTCGTTTGATGAGACTAACCCCTCGAAAGAGGATAATATTATTGGGGATGATGATGATGATGATGTAGTAGATCTATCACAACAACAAAAGGAGATATCAAAAGAACAAGCAATATCACAAGAAGATAAGTCACCTACCATTGAAGAACATCAAGATCTTCCAAAAGAATGGAGAACTCATAGAGATCACCCGATAGATAAAGTGATTGGTGATATTAGCCAAGGCGTTGCAACTCGACTCAATCTCAAGGATGCTTGCCTCAACATGGCGTTCATGTCTCAAATTGAACCAACAAAAATCGATGAAGCCTTAGGAGATGATCAATGGTTAATAGCTATGCAAGAAGAACTCAACCAATTCGAAAGGAACCAAGTTTGGACTCTTGTACCAAGACCGGACAACAAACATATCATAGGCACAAGATGGGTGTTCAAGAACTAACTTGACGAGAATGGGATCATAGTTCGTAACAAAGCAAGATTGGTCGCACAAGGCTACAACCAAGAAGAAGGAATCGACTTTGATGAAACATTCGCTCCGGTAGCAAGGTTAGAAGCAATTAGATTATTACTTGCTTACGCTTGCTCTATGAATTTTCAGTTGTACCAGTGGATGTCAAAAGTGCTTTCCTAAACGGTTACATCAATGAAGAAGTCTACGTCAAACAACCTCCCGGTTTTGAAGACTTCAAGAACCCGTCTCATGTCTACAAGTTGAAGAAGGCTCTTTATGGCTTAAAGCCAGCACCAAGGGCTTGGTATGATCGCCTTAGCAACTTCCTATGTGAGAAAGGTTTTACGAAAGGAAAGGTTGACAAGACTTTGTTCATCAAGAATCTCAAAGGCAACACCTTACTTGTTCAAGTCTATGTCGACGACATCATCTTCGGTTCAACAAACAAAGATCTTTGCGAAGAATTCTCTCTTATGATGCAAGGAGAATTCGAGATGTCCATGATGGGAAAGATGAACTACTTCCTTGGTTTACAAATCAAGCAAACAAAGGATGGCATCTTCATCAACCAATCCAAGTATTGCAAGGAGTTATTGAAAAGATTTGATATGGACAATTGCAAAGAAATGTCTACTCCAATGGGATCCGGAACGTATGTTGATCAAGATCTTTTCGGCACTTCAATAGATATTACAGAGTATCGAGGTATGATTGGTTCACTCTTATATTTGACGGCGAGTCGTCCTGACATTATGTTTAGTGTTTGTTTGTGTGCCCGCTTTCAAGCTAATCCGAAGGAATCACATCTCACTGCCGTGAAGAGGATCATGAAGTATCTCAAAGGAACGACGCACGTCGGACTATGGTATCCTAAAGGTAGTACATGTTCTTTAATTGGTTATTCTGACGCTGATTATGCAGGATGTAAGACCAATAGAAAGAGTACAAATGGTACTTGTCACATTCTCGGGAATGCACTAGTGTCGTGGGTATGCAAGAAGCAAGCATGCGTTGCATTTAGCACGGCCGAAGCGGAGTACATTGCAGCAGGAAGTTGTTGTGCTCAAATCTTGTGGCTTAAACAACAACTTCTCGATTTCGGTATAGATCTCAGTTGTATCCCTCTCCGGTGTGACAACACAAGTGGCATCAATATCACGAAGAACCCGATCATGCATTCAAGAACAAAGCACATAGATATCCGACATCACTTCCTTCGAGATCATGTTTTAAACGGAGATGTAGATGTTACGTTCGTGGATACACACAATCAATTCGCCGACATATTCACAAAACCGTTGGCTAAGGAGCAATTCTTCAAGATTCGACGAGAACTTGGTATTCTCAATGAAGGTGACATCTAATCTTAACCTAAAAATTGATTGTTATATGTTTTAATTGCATTATATGTGTTCATATGTGTTTTTGCTCACGTTTATGTCATAAAATGCTAGCACTCACATTTCACCGTTTTCGGTTTTTCTCACTTTCGTATACCCGAAATCAATCGGTTTCAAAATATTTTTTGATCGAAAGTTGCGGAATGACAAGTGCTAACACTTTATGAGAAAAAAATTGAAAATTTCCCTCCATTTTCCCCCACAAAGCTGTTGGACTTTTAAAAAATTTTGAAATTTTTTGTCCGTTAACCGGTTAACGGATCGGTTAACCGGTTAACACCTTCAAAACAGCAGTCCCTGCCTGCGTGACAGTCTCTGTTTCTTTTAAAAAATTTGTTTTTCTTTTTTCTTCTTTTATGTTGTCTTGTGTTTTTTTTAATGTTTAATTGATGCATGGTACCTCTTTCCAACACCTCATAAATCAATTCCTCTTACTTTGACCTACCATTAAACACCACTTACTCATTTTCAAACTCTCCATCTACTCCATTAAAACCCACTACATTGTAACTCTCATAAAAACTCCATCTCTTTCACTTCACTCTCCACTACACCAAACCCTAATCTGAAAATACTCTCACTCACCCTCAAACATAAGCTTCATCTTCATGGCTTCAAGAAAGGGAAAAGCTCCAGTGTCAACATCAAGGTCTAGCAGTGAAGAAGACATGCCTATGGAATCTACCAAGAAGAGACGATTGGATTTCCGAGTTCGGGTTCGACATCTCCTCAAGGGTAAGTATGTGAACCTGAAATCTTTTGAATCGCTTAAGTTTCCAGCATTACTAGAATATCAAGGAATGCTAGATTTTATTACCGATAATGGAAAGGTATATCCGGATTTGGTGAAGTCTTTCATGAACAACATGACTCTCAATTGTGATGATAGGGATAAGCATCAAATTTTTGCTACTGTTAGAGATTGTGAGATTGAGGTTGACCTAGGTACTCTTGCTACCTCTTTGTCTTTACCATACTCGGGAGTGTTTCTCCGAAAGGGTGTCAACCATGATGACGGCAAATGGGCCAATTATGATAAGATGGAATACTACTATCACATTTGTAGGTTTCCAAAGGCAGCCGTGATATCCGGCCAGCGTACCTCTCGGGTACTTTGCTATGCAAAGAATCTCTCCGTGGATGACCGGATGCTTCATTATGTCATTTGCCATGTCTTGCTGCCCAAGGACTCCACTCAATCCCAAATCAATAATTTAGAAATGCAAGTGCTCTTTGCCATCAAGAATAAGATTAGGATTAATTGGCTTCCTACCATGCTATATCATTTGAAGCAACAACTCTCTTTGAAGACTCGCTTACCGTATGGCCGCCTCCTCTCAAGGATTTTGGAACTTACCGATATGGAAATCGGTAGAGAACCGTTTATTGCTATGACTACTACGGGAAATGAAATCAACGGAGTCACAATCATCAAGAACACCGGCATTGTTCAAGCCAATGATGGAACTTATAAGTATGATGACGGATCCTCCACCTCCATCCCACCTATTCTGGAAACCGGCGTTACCAATGACTTCCTCTACTCAACCATGATGTCACACCACCATGAAGCTATGCGTTCCATCAAAAGCCTTCGGAACCTTGTCCTAAGCTCCCGGACCACCACCGAGCATGTTGATGAGGATGTGGACGGTACCGAAGAAGAGGAAGAAGATGATGAGGATGTGTCGGATGAGGAATGAGGACCATGTCTCCATGCTGTTTTTATTATGTTGCTTTATCTTTTAATCATGTTATGTTTTGTACTCTCAAACTCAAGTCCTAAGTTTTTTAGGCATTTTTGGTTTACTTGCATTATGTTTTAGTTCTATATGTGTTTGCTTGCATGAATGCTTGTGTGATGCTATACTTTTCATTTCTATGCTTGCTTGTTGGTCCCTTCCTTTTTGCTAATGCCAAAGGGGGAGAAGACCTTGTTTCTCTAATGCCTCTCGATGCAGAATTCTTTTGCTACTGCCGCTATCATTTAGGGGGAGTTGCTGTCCATAGGGGGAGGATTCGCTTAGAGAAACATTGATCAAAGCTCTCGCAGAATTTTTCGGTTGTCATCATCAAAAAGGGGGAGAATGTAGAAGCACACCTTCAACCTTGAAGATTTTAATGAAGACAACACGGCACATGCTTTTCAGATCTGCAAAAAGTCAAGAGCTCCAACTGAACAAGCTACAAGCAACCGGCTTTGCGATCAAGCTTCTTATGCATCATCGTTCTACTTCATGCTTGGACGTTTTTGTTTAGGTATATCAATCCCTCTTTTAAATTGATGTACAAGTGTTCCCTCATTCAATCATATGTTAGCATATTGCATAAAATACTTTGATTAATTTTTCAAACCGTTTAACACTTTTTGAAAACATTTTGTTTCTGTTTTTAACAGTGTTAACCGGTTAACCATTTGGTTAACCGGTTAACGGGTTCAAAATTTCAGAAAACCAGTTAACGTTTATAGGCATTAACCGGTTAACCATTTGGTTAACCGGTTAACACTGTAAGATTTTTGAAAAATATTTTCTTTGAATTTCAAATTACACCTTTTGATTATATCTCTTCATAAATTATTTTCTTTCATAATTTTCATACCTTTTCAAAAGGGTGTCTTGATTATTATAAAATCTGAATTTTTTCAAATTCAAAAAACACCTCCTACAATTTGTATGAAAATCACTTAAATCAAATTCACCAATATTCAAATATTTTTATTCTTCTAAAAGTGTTCATAAGATCTTCATCTTTCATATTGCATGTTTGAACACTTGTATTGATATTTGAAAAGTGATTTGTGTACATAGGAGAAGATCATTATTGATATCCAATCTTTGTATTACTCACTCAATATTACAAAAGTATAGAAAAGTATTTCTATTTGTGACTTGTGTTACAAGGATTGTTTGGACATAAGGGTAAGTGTGGCAAGAGGATTGTTCTTGCACACTTGTTTATATAGTTTGTTAGAAAGTAGGCCTCACCTTTGAAGGTGTGATAGGTTGTACTTTTTCTAAGAACTAGTGGAAATCTCTTTCAAATTGAAAGGGGACTAGATGTACCTTCGGACTATGAAGGGAACCAGGATAATTCTCCGTGTCACTTTTATTTTCTGCCTTACTGCTTTCCTTCCATACACACTTAAAAGAAAAATTTTATCCATCAAAGAAAAAGAATCGAGAAAAATTATAACACCTAATTCACCCCTGTAACACGGTGGGAGAACTGACTTTAGTTAAATGTTGCGGATAGCAAGAGTCGCCACCGACTTTTATTTTATCCAAAGGAAAGGTATAAAAGAACAGGAAAGACCTTCTAAAAGATTTTTGGGTCCGGGGGGTAGGTTATGTAAAGGGAAGGTGTTAGCACCCTTTACATCCATGGTTATCCATGGGCTCTTAGTTACTTAGCTCACTTTAAAATGTTTTGAAATGTGAAGTGTGTGAATAAAAATTTTCTTAAGAGTTTGATAATGATCCATGTACGGATGCGTAAAAAACCTTTGTTTTGAAAATTGTTTGAAATGTGTGAAGTGTTTGAAAAGTTTTTGAAGAGTGAGCAAGTATCTAAGAGGAACCTACCCTAAGTTTTAAGTCTTTTATGTTCTTGAATCCTTTAAATGGTAAGACTATCCCTATTATTAAGGAATAGGTAGTCATTACCTTGGATGTGAGGGACAAGTGAAGGGTCATCTGTTATTTAGGCAACTGTAGGGTGTATAAGCAATTTTGAAGGGACTATCATCTTTATTCGAAAGGGACAAGATCATTACGAAGGCAACATTCGAAAGGGACTTGATCTTTTATCTGTTAAGGGACTAGATGATGTGAATTTGAGGGACTTTTGCTTTATACACCCTACTTGACCTTTTGATTAGGCAACATGAGAGGTATCCCTAAGGAAGTGAGATGGCGATCAAAGATCGACTTACGTGTGTGAGTGTACAATTTTAATATTTATCTTTAATTTTAAATGACCTAATTCCAATTTTTAAATACATACATGTTTTTGCACTCCCTATTTACTAACCATAGCATAAAATATGAACAATAAACATTATTACTAAATATTACACCAAGGAACAATTACATAATGATAATAAAAGCAAATTAAATAAATAAGCAAAAATATTAAATAATAATAATAATTGGGTTAGTAGAGAATAATAATAATATAAAGTTAAATGGGGTTAGTAATAAATAAATATCATATAAACATAATTAATAATAATAATAATGAAATAAGCAAGAATATTATAATAATTAAAAGATCAAATTTTTATATAAACAATTATTTAAGATTAATAAGAAAATATGAACAATTATATTAATTATTATAAAGTTTTAAGTTATATGCAAATCATAAAAATTAAATTAATTATAAACATAAAATTATAATTACAAAAATTAAATTAGCAATTTTAAACATATATTAAAAATTATTTATAAAAATTTAAATTATAAACAATTATCATATTAACAAAATTAAATTAAGAATTTCCATTTTACACATATTTATATACAAAATTTAAATTATAAACAAATATTAAAATGTACATGATTAAAGTTCATAAATAAGAAATTAAAAATTAAATTTTAAGTAAAAAGAAAATTAGGGTTTTAGAAAAACATATTTTTTAGGGTTTATAAAAATAAATTAAGTTTTACATACAAAAGTATTAAATATTAAATATTAACTCAATTATACAAATAAGTTATATATAATAACAATACATACATATTAATAATTTATAAAATAAAGTATCAATACAAAATATATATGATTTATTTTATGAAAACATAATAATTAATTAAAATTTAAAGAATAAGATAAGAAAAGGAAAATAGAAAGAAAATTGCTAGGTCTTAAAAAAAATTGGGAGGCCTGGATTTGAACCCAGGACCTCCCTGGTACCTGAATGAAGAGTTACCACTGGGCTACAGGCACGCGCGTGATAGCAATTTCCTCCAATTGGTTTTGTTGCTTAACCTGAAAAATCAAAGAAAAAAGAAAGCAAAACAAAAGGCCTGGGGGGATCGAACCCAGGACCTTTGCAATGCACACAAACACACATACCATTCCAGCCGGGAGGGCGCTTCTGTTAATATAATAGCTTTAATTCATTATATATTAAACCTGATTAATATTATGAAAAAACAATAAAAAGATGGTGCCTCCAGGATTCGAACTCTGGACATTGCCTTCACTCACGCATACGCTTACCACTGGGCCAACCTGCACGCTGTGACATATAAACAACACATATATATTATAAAAACAGTCTGAATTTTGAATCCCAGGAATTCGCGCCAATGGATTCGTCTTCTACCTCTGGACCTATGAATTTTGCTGCGAAAATTTCTAGGCATTTACCTGCGAATTTTATTTGCAGGAAAACCTGCGAATACCATACAGCATGATTCACAAAGCATTTTTTCAAATTGATCACATCAATGTGATCCTTACATCTCATACAATACAAATATGTCCATAAAAACCATTTAAATTACTTATACCATAAAACCCTAATTTAGAGGTATAAACCCTAACTATGGCATAATCCTGTTTGGTCCACGAAACTCACAACAAATTGCCCAGAAAGCTTCACTATTTCACAAGGAACATGAATAAATGGTTAGTTTCAAGTTTTAACCAGCAAACATATGAAAACGATAAACCAAAAAAAATGAAGAACAAGGGATTCGGTTAGCATGATATGTCATGGTTTTGATGCAATAGAAGGTTGGCTTCGACTCAAGGATGTCCAGGGAACCTCTTGGTGTCTTTAAAATACCTTATAACTTCTTGAAATTTGAAATCCGAAAATTGAATTTGTATGTGATTTTTGAAGTTTTGAGACAATGTGAGAGGCTCTGAATTTCGTCTCTGTGCATTGTAATGAGTTCATGTATATATAAGGATTGAATTAGGTCAAAAAGAATGGGCTTTGTATCATGAAAATTGATTACTTGATTACTTGATTATGAAGAAATCTCTCATCCAAAAATATCAAAAAATCCAATATATCCTTACTATCTTGTTCTAGCACGAATTTGGATATGAATAATTGGTCTTGAATGGTGTTTATGACTTTCTAGAATCACAATCTCTTCCAAATATATGATTTTCATATTTTATTTTAATTTAATTTGTATTTTAATGAATAAAATTCAAATAAATATTAAATAAAATATAAAAAATCAGAAAATGAATGGGTTGGGTCGTGCTTGGTGTTTTTATAAAGTTTGGATGGCAATTTGGTGGGCTCATTTAGCAAAAATTGGTTTTAAGGCCTTATTTGCTTCATAAATTCCCCAAAAATTTCCCAACTTTACAAGGGCACAAATCCTTCAATTTTAATGCTATGAAGGTGTTCTTGGACATTTTGGAAATCTTAGAGAGTCCTCTAACCAACCCTATTGGTTTCATGTCCATATCATTTACCATTCTCAAGTTATGCCCTTTTGAAGTTGTTGACTTTTTGTTGACTTTCATAAGGACCTATAATGTCTTAGCTCATACCTTCCAAATGAAGCATTTTTGGGCTTGGCTTGTGAGACACAAAGTTGTAGAGAATTCAATTTCCTTCAAAATGAGATTTGTATGGAAAATTGGTGATGAAGCATGTGAAAGTTATGGCTGGTCAAAGTTCAGTTGACTTTTCCTGAGAAAACCCTAATTTAGAAACCTTTGATTCTTGATGATCTGAAATATCCTTGATGAATCATGATCAACCCTTGATCAAATGATTAATTTTACTTCATATACTTGATGTTGGCAAAAAATCATGAAGTTTGACTTTGGTTTGACCACAATTGACCTCAGTTTGACTTTTTAACTACTTTGACTGATTTTGACTTATCTGATCATCTGACTGAGCAAACCTTTGAGAAAAGTCTTGAAACTTGTCATGGGGGTTCTTAGACACATATAAGATGTTATGAAGCTCACTTGAAGTCTTGGAAGTCCATTTAGCCTGATTAAAGTTAAAACCCTAGTTTTGGATGCACTGCTTAGGAGGATGCATGGTCTGAGGGAATTGTCAAACTTCTGACTATTTGTGAACTTTGTGAACCTTGTGAACCTCATAAGATGTCTTGTGAACCTTGTGAACCTCATGAAAGGTCTTGTAAGTATTTTGAACCTTGTGAACCTCATAAAGTGTCTTGTAAACTTCATGAACTTCATGAGAGATCTTGTAAGTATTGTGAACCTTGTGAACCTCATAAAGTGTCTTGTAAACTTCATGAACCTCATGAGAGATCTTGTAAGTATTGTGAACCTTGTGAACCTCATAAAGTGTCTTGTAAACTTCATGAACCTCATGAGAGATCTTATAAGTATTGTGAACCTTGTGAACCTCATAAAGTGTCTTGTAAACTTCATGAACCTCATGAAAGGTCTTGTGAACCTTGTGAACCCTCTTAGCACACAAAGTCTTGTATTGTGAGGGCAAATTTTGGGGTGCAACAACCCCCCCTCTTAGGCGCATTCTGATCCTACAGCAATAACTCTCGACATTCGTCCCCTGCCAGGTGATCGTCCTTCACCTTTTTGATAATCGTCCTTCATCATTTTATCTGATGGTCGTCCCCATCGTCGACCTTTTCCATCCAACATTCGTCCTATGTCGTGATACTTTCGGCAGCCGTACCCTGCTAGACAACCTTTGGATGACTGTCCCTTATCCTTTACCCAATGGAATCCCCATTATTGGAACTTTCTATCCGGCATTCGTCTTATGTCGTGATATCTTTTTAGCAGCCGTCCCCTGCTAGGTGATCGTTCTTCACCTTTTGATGATCGTCCTTCGTCATTTTATCTGATGGTCGTCCCTATCGTTGATCTTCGTTATCCGACATTCGTCCTATGTCGAGATAATCCCCAAGAGCAGTCGTACCCTTCTAGGTGATCGTCCTTCACCTCTTGATGATCGTCCCCATCGTTGATCTTTTCTATCCGGCATTCGTCCTATGTCGTGATATTTTTAGCAGCCGTCCCCTACTAGGTGATCGTCCTTCACCTTTTGATGACCGTCCCTCATCATTATTTCATTTATTCTTTTACCCGATGGTCATCCCCGTCGCGGTTTATTCACCCTTTAACTTGATGGTCGTCCCCGTTAGTGCTTTCCTCATTTCTTTAACCCCTAGAGAGTTTTATTTCTTTACCCGATGGTCGTCCCCGTCGTGGTCTCCTTGTTCTCTAGTATGATGGTCGTCCCCGTCATTGCTTACTTACCGCTTTTCATCCCCAACAGTCGTCCTTTGCTCGATGGTCGTCCTCCATCGCTTTCATTTAATAATCATACTATACTACCTGTTACAATTTATATCCCTTTTCTTCTTCTCCCCAGTGAGTGCAAATTTCTGACTGTCTTTGGTATTCAACCACAAGTTATCTTGTTTGTCTGTTAAGCTAACTCATGCTTGAATAGGGGCAGCTGTAAATACCCCAAATTTTCCCTCACTTTTTTCTCACACTGTGGCTTGTGGTCTTTTCATATTGCATTACATAAACATCTCATTACATCTTACACTGCATAGTTCATTTCATCTGCATCTAGGGTTGGTGATCAGGAGAATCCAAGAAGTGATCTGAAAGGCCTTGAAGCTTGCCAAGAGGGTCCATGTGTGTTCCATAATCATGAAATGCTCCCCAAAGTTCATAAAAGTCAAGAGATCACAAAGCATGTCAAAGGCATAGAGACAGACTGAAGATTTCCTGCACAGATGACCTAAAATTAGGGTTTTGGTTTCAGAGGACTTAAACCCAATTTTTTTTGTCATTCTTGATTCTATTGGTCTTTATATGTTATAAGGAGCATGTGTACCAAATTTGATGAAGAAATTCATTGTGGAAGTCATCTGATCAACTAGTAACTTGTTGTGCAAGAAAGTCAGAATCAGGGCATCTGAGGCCCCCAATAATGGAACCAAAGGATCATTTTCATCAAATTGAGGTTCTATGATCTTTATTTGATCTTAGAAGTGGTTATAAGTTCACCAGATTGAAGAATTTCAAGCCATTTGCAAACTTTCCATTTTTGGACATGACTTATAATGGAAACTTTTCATTTTGTGAAAGATTTTCAACCTCCTCTTTCTTGATCAAAAATGCTTCAAATGAAAAATCCTTAAACATGAAAATTGTAGATTGGATATTTACATTTTCAAAAAAGTATAAGAACTCCTCTTGATTCATCCTAGAACTCAAGATATGATCTTTCAAAGTTGGGAAAATCCTATAATTTTCAAGTTCATGCCAAAGAGGGATTTTTGCAAAATCAAGTTTCAAGACTTCTAATGACCTCTAATTGACCTCTAAGCTTCATTAAATGATAATGCAACACATTTAGATCAGACTTGAGCCTTACATTACAAGTTTTCATGGCCAATTTCTCAAGAATGTACAAAGTAGTAAATGTGCAAAACCATTGCAATCTCACCACTCATTCACTTCTGATCACTCTAAACCATCCCATGGCCATCCTTGATGCAAGATGAGGTAGGACAAGCCCCTAAGCCAGCTCTGACCCGAGCCCATACCTCATAGTACACAATCTTGACTTTTTGCAAAACCTCCCATACGAATCAGCCTGTGCCACAACAACTCTCTGGCCTATCAACATTGTTTATGTGGACATCAAGGAGTTCATTACACAACACACACAAGCCTGAATCAAGCCCTAAGCTCAGATTGACCAAAAATCCCCAAAACCTTCATTCCTTTGAAACTCACTCCACAACCAACAAAAATCACTGATTCTTTCACCATTCATCTCAAAATCAATCATAGATCACAAAGCACCCATTGCCATGGCCTGAAAGCTTCTCAAACAAGAACACAATTTCTGAGTTATCAGAACTGAAACACTAAAACCAACCATCATAAACTTGTTCTAAGCCTTCCAGAAGCATCAAGGGATCAAGTGAAGTGGTTTTGCACAAAGGAGGGGGTCAGAAAGCTCCAAACTGAAAAGCTTCAACTCAGGTAATCATCAAGAACAATTTTTCCAGAACTTGTTTTTTAAGTTATAAATCGATTATACATGATGTGTTGATCATTGTGATATGTTTACTTTTGAAAATGGTTGAGTATTAAGCATGTATTGATCTTCTGAAACTTTGCCCGTGAAAACTATTTTTGTTTGATTCTCTTGTTTGATTCAAAATAAATTGTTCTAGTTGCTTGATTCTTGTCCTATGATGTTTAATGAGTGAATCTGGAGATTTATGGAGTTTGGGTGGCCTAGGGAGTAAGATGGAGTGAAGAGCTGGCTGAAGAAGACGACCGAAACATTGTTCCGGTCGCCTGAAAAAGATTAGAGTTTTAATCAATAATTAATGCCAGTTTAAATGTGGGCCGTAGGATAAGTGTTTCCTGCGTGTGTTGGATGGCCCAGATTGCCTCATTAAACCCTAATCCACTTAATTAACTTAATCTTTAATTAATTAATCAAAATGGATCATGACCTTTCATTTGCGCGCCAGTCAACCCCCTTCAAATCTGGACCTTCAGATTGGCATACTTCTTATTTATTTAATTTTTATTTCATTTTCTTGCATTTCTTTTCCACATTTATTTTAAAATAGCAAAAACAATTTAAAAAATCTCATTTTCTGCATTTTTACTTTAAATATTTTTCTTAACTCAAAAACATTTTCTATTTTAATTTTTGCATTAAAAAAGTATTTTTAAAACATTTAAATGTTTTATTTAATTAATTAATTGATTTTAATTAATTAAAAATACATTTAGGTTTCTAAAAATCACCAAAAAAATTCATAAAACATTCTCATGCATTTAGAAACATTTTCAAACTCACCATACAAATTTCTTTTTAGGTTTGATCACATTTTCATAATTATCTTTGAATTAGGGTTCTTAAAAATCACATTTTTTAACCCTAACTTGAAAAAATCACTTCTTGCCAACCATGATGAGTTTGAACTTGATTCTTTTTGCATTGTTTCACATGTTGCATCTAGTATCTAGGATATTTATCTCATGATTTTTCATTGCATTTTCAAATTGATTTGCATTTTCCCTTTAGAAGCACCCAAAAACCCTAGTTAACTTAGGAAATCCATAACTTTCACTAGGTTTAGCTTCTGACCTTCTCCTTTGGTGAGTGATCTTGTATATGTTTAGGGTTTGTTTGAGTTCAATTTCAAATATTTATCATGATGTATGCTTCTGTTTTGGTCATATGCATCTCATACATTCATAAAACCCTAATTTCTCATGTTCATTTGCATTCATCTTTGCATATATCAATCATATGAATTTGCCATGACATTTTAAGCATTTGTATGACATCTTAGACATCTTAAGACATGCTTGAACATTTCTTGATCATTTCTTCATTCATTTGGGATGCTTTGCATTCATTACATTCCATGTGTATCCATGTGTTTTTCATGCTTCTAACATGCCTCCTTTGCATCTCATCCTTGTATGATCATTCATAAGCATTATGTATGACTTTGCATCATTTCATAACACATTTTCCTTGCATATACACTTCTAGTTTTGGTATTTGCATCTTTATTCATCTCATTTCCTTTTGCTTTATGTCTTATGCATTCATACTAACATTTCAGGGGTTTATGGTAAGTTGTTTGGGATGTGGATTTTCCTTCACATCCCATCTCTTCTCATCTCTTCATTTGCATAATTTAATTGTCTTTGAATTGAATATAATTCACTTATGCTCTCTCATTCTTACTTTCTTTCTTTTTAGTTACTTATTCTTTCTCTCCTTCTCTTTTCATCTGCTTCTTCTTCCATGGTGGCTTCCAGAATATTCTTCTCTTAAGCCTCACAAACCATAGGATATCCAAGCATGATAATCTTTAGGGTTGTATATAGTCTCCCCTAGTCTTTTACCTTTGAGTCTCCTTGAGTCTCTCTTCTCATCTCATAATCAGAGGCTAAACACTTAAAGCTTTAGGACTTTGAATTAGGGTTATGCATGCATCCTTATCTTAGGATGGAGTGTATAACTTTAATACTTAGTGTTAAACCTTTAATTTGCTTAAACCTCTTAATCAAAACACTTAATAATGATCAAGACATAAGCTTGTAACTTGGGCCTTACATTAGGGTTCCATCTCTTCCTTGTGGTTAAGAGGGACTAACCCTAGTGTTTAATGGATAAGTCCCCCTCAAGTTGTCTTACAAACTTAAAACTCATTTCTTAATCTCATCCTTTAATTAAAATCCACTTAATAAAGGCTTGTTATATAATGAATTTAGTCCATAACCATGGATTAAGTTGAGGAGTCTTTCTCAGCTTAAGTGTTCTCATCTATCATCCTTCTCTTAGGATGGTGTAATGAGTTCACTGATCCCTGATTAGAGATTAAACTCATTACTTAACACTAAACAAAAACCCAAAAACATCTTAATAATCACAAGTAGGTTAATGATCTTAATCCTACATCATCATGGTAATTAAGTTGAGATGCTTATCTCACACTTAAATAGGCTCATCATCCCTAATTAGGGAAGATATAATGAGTTTACAACCTTTGATTTAGGCTTAAGCTCATTATCCTATGCAAAAACACCAAATACAATAAAAAACTGAAAACACAAAAACAAACAATAATCGTCTCCTCCGGGATTATTTTTCTCATCACACTCATTCTATAAACGAGAACTTGCTTCTTCCGTCTAATGCAAGACAGTTAGTACTCGAGCCAGACGAGTCATACACTTGAGCATAGACAAGCAAGCAGTTCACAGTCAAAATCATTCAGACTCTTTGAGTCGAACTACGGTGTTATGACTTCCTCATTGCACGAGATGATACGTAGGCATAACTTAACAGTTATTGAACAAAAGTCTCTTTGTCATCCCCCTCTTTCAACTTTCTTTTCTAAGCCTCATTCTTGAGCATCTCACTCTCTTTTGCACTGACACTCTGTACATTCTTTTCTCCCTAGCCTTTTACACACACTCAGCACATACACTACCCCTCTTAAACACAATCAAGTAAGCGTGGATCCCGTCGAGTACGACGGAAGATCTGGGTGCTAATACCTTCCCAGGTCGTAACCAAACCCCTTTCTCAGTTTCTTTGGTTCGCAACCGTCTTATCCATACCCTTCCAGGTTTATGCAGCATTACCTTTTCTTCAGGATAAAAATGCCTAGTTGGCGACTCTATTTCAACCTCAACCTCCAACATTGTCGATCGTTCGCGTTTGCACCAGGGACGTAAGTCTTTTTGGGAGCGACACTAGCCCAATAGATTAAAAAGATAAATAACTGAAATTAATATTCACACACGTAAGTCGATCGTTATAAGATTTCCATCTGCACCTCATAAGGTTTCTCCTCTTGGTTGCCTTACAAAATATGGTCAAGTCCCTCGAACATGGGGGTTTCTTAGTAAAAGTTGCCTACGAATAAAAAATCATCAAGTCCATTCAAATAAAAGATCATAGTCCCTTCGAGTTTCCTACAAATAAATGATCTTGTTCCTCGATGACCCTACGAAAATGATGATCGTCCCTTTGAATTACTAAGATATCCCTACAGGTTGCCTTCTATGACCATACGATGACCCTACGCCTGTCCCTTTAAACATCCAAGGTAAAGACTACTTACTCATTAATAATAAGGACACTCATACCCTTAAAGGAAATAAATAACAAGAAAGACCTTACAAAATTAGGGTAAGTAGTTCTTAAGTACTTGCTCACTCTTTTCAAAACACTATTTACACCCCACTTTTCAAACATTTTCAAAACTAAACACTTTGTATACATCCATACAAGGATCATCGCAAAGTTAAAGACTTTTGAAATATTTTTCTAAACACACACTACACTATTTTCTTTCAAACAAAAGTAAAGTGAGCTAAGTAATTAAGAGCCCATGGATAACCATGGATACAAAGGGTGCTAACACCTTCCCTTTGTATAACTTACCCCCCGAACTCAAAATCTTTTTAAAGGTCTTTCCTGTTCTTTTATTCCTTTTCCTTATTGGATAAAATAAAAGTCGGTGGCGACTCTTGCTATCCGCAACATAATTTTTGGAAACAAAAACACCCAAGTCAGTTATCCCACCGTGTTACACATGATGTGGTTGTTGTTGTTGTTAAGGTGATTGTGTGCCCATGTGGGGTGTGAGCAATCACGATTGTCGTGTTTCCCATGTGGGGTATGAGCGACCAATAGACTTTCCGACGGGAACTATGATCATGAAACAGGTATCAAATTGGTACCACATGCATTGAGTCTAGTTGTGTCTCATTTCATTTATGAAAGTCGTGTTGCATGATGCTTGATGTGATTATCTGTGTAGGAATTGAATGGTGTGATGTTGTTGATTGATGTGATGTGAATGAATAACTTGATGATTTATTATTTTGTATTTATATCATTTATTCCTTTATTGATTTAAGAATCTCACCCCTTTTGTTTGAATGTTGCCTCTACACGGGTAACGTGTAGGTAATCTGAAGTAGTTAGAGTTCGTTTTTGGTGAAGTTGAAGTACTTCGCGTTAGTGGCGTCCACTCTGATATGTAACAATGGGAGTCAGGAACGTTTTACTTTTATTTGTTTGCTAAAGAATTTTCTTTGGATTTGTCGTTATGTTTTCGTAAACTAATATCTTTTACTTTGAGACGATTTATTTTTCGTTGCATAATGAATACAAATTTGGTTTACTCTAGTTTTTGTTACCATTTCTTATAAAGAGAAAATTTGTGATGAAAGTAATGCCTTGAATTCTTAGTGGAAATTATTTTACTCTGATTTTTCTGTCAAAATTATGCGGGGGGAATTTAGGGTGTTACAAAGTGGTATCAGAGCAGGTCGGTCTGTCCGACCAAGTAGTCAAGTCGTTGAGTCATTGTTATGTGTGACAGTTGTTACTGTTGATGTAGGTTCTTTAACCATTGTTTTTTGTTGTTGATGTGTAACATATATAGAGTGGCTGGGAGGAACAATGTTACACGTGTTTCCGCTTTGCATGTTGTTGCACAAGATGTGAAGAATCCGCTTAATGCTGAGAATAACGAGAATGACGAGTTTCGAAAGAATAATCCGCCTACCTTCAAGGGAAAGTATGACCCTGATGGAGCTCAAGAGTGCCTCGAAGAGATTGAGAGGATATTCCGGGTGATGGAGTGTCCTGAAGCATGGAAGGTGCGGTTGGGTACTCACATGTTATCTAGAGAAGCTGATGATCGGTGGGTTAGCACTCACCAACGGTTGTAAGGGACTGTTAAGGCAATCATTTGGGATGTGTTCAGTGGGGAGTTCTTGAGGAAGTATTTTCCTGAAGATGTTCGAGGGAAGAAAGAAATTGAATTTATGGAGTTGAAGCAGGGTAATATGTTGGTCACAGATTATGCTGCCAAGTTCTCAAATTTGGCAAAGTTTTATCCGCACTACAGTGAGGCGAATGCTGAGTTCTAGAAGTGTGTCAAGTTTGAGGATAGTTTGAGGTCTGAGATCAAACATAGGATTGATTATCAACGGATCAGAAGAATTCTGTATTTGGTTGATTGTTGTAGAATCTTTGAAGAGGATAGCAAGGCTTGATCGAATCACTTTAAGGGGTTGACCGATAGGAGAGAAAAATAGCATATGCATTATGGGAAACCTTATGCAACTCCTATTAATAAAGGTAAACAGAGGTATGTTGATGGAAAGAAGTCAAGTGGGGAAGGAGCTCCTGCTCCTATGAAGTGTTATAGATGTGGAGAGTTGGGTCATCGTGTCAGTGAGTGCACGAGTGAAGCGAAGAAGTGTCTCAAATGTCGACAACCTAGACATTTGATTCTTGATTGCAAAGTTAATATGGTAACTTGCTACAACTGTGGAGAGCAAGTCCATATTAGTACCCGTTGCCAGAAACTGAAGAAAGCTGCAACTAGAGGGAAGGTGTTTGTGTAGCGGTAAAATCATGAGTGTAAGTTATTAGTTAACTTAACTCAAAGTAAACAGAGTCGCCACCGCGCTTTTATTTTATTCCAAAAGGAAAAGGAAAAAAAGAGCGAATACATTCTAATGAGTCTAAAAGCAAAAAATCTAAAATAATCAAGCAGAGAACGGGTAAAGGGGTTGGTTACAAAATGGGAAGGCTTTAAGCACCCAAAATGATTGTGGTACTCCACGAGAGCCCTTTGAAAAATTTATTGCTTTTGTTTTGAAAATGGTTTGTTAAAAAGAGATTGAAGAGATGAGAAGAGAAATGTTTTTTAGGATTTTTGTGTTTGACGAGACGTTCGTCTCATGCCTACGTATCTACAATGTGCAATGTAAGATCAAAACCTCGTAGTTTATGGTACAAATAGTGAAAAATTAATGTGTTGGATTGATTTTAAAATGTAAAGATAAGTCGTCATTCTTTAGCGAATAATTCCACTAGAAAGAATGAATTGTGTCTAAATATATGAAAATGGTTAAAAGGAAAAGTGCACAAGGGCACAAAAAGGATTGAATGAGTTTTTCATTTTTTTAATGTCTTGTGAAAAAAGGTTTCAATATGCTTATGTGGTTTAGCCCTTATTAAGAAATGAAAGAAAAGTTAAAATCACTTGACCTAACTCAAGGTTTGATTATGAAAGTGGTTAAGGTTTGAAATCAAAGAGGTTTTGAACAGAGAGAAAAGTTTTGAAAATTAAGGAAGTGGGAAGAGATGAAGAGGTTATCCTAAGACTTAAAGTAAAAGCTAAAGTAAGAACGATCTAACCGCATAGAGAGCACTCTTTGAAGCATAAGCAACAATAGGAATCTATTCTCATAAACAAGTGAATCAAGTAAAGGCTAAGGTATCCAATCCATGATAACTCGAGCAAAAGGAATGATCCTAAAATCAAAGTCCAAAACTCCTAGTCCAATACAATGGATAGTAACCATAGTCCAAGATCAAAGTCATAAGTTTTTTAGATGTTTAATCCTTTATTAATATTTTTTGTGTCCAAATGGACAAAGGAAAAAGAACAAGGATATCTAACCATAAACATAAACAATATGATGAATGATAAAGCATAATAAAATAGATAAAGGAATAAGAGATAAAAATAAAGAGGATAAGGCGCGATAAGGAATCAAAATGTTAGTATAGTAATAGTAGTAATAATATGTACATAATAATGGTATGGTGAACTTAATCATCCACAACCAAGAAAGTAACTGATTACGCTTAGTATTTTACACTATAGTGATTAATCGAGGCGATTAGATCCAAATTCAATGAAACTTGAAAGAAGATTGGAATACCCAAAACAACTACACATCAAGATTCATAATTCATAAGTCGTGGATCTTAACGCAAGAGACTAACCACTTTGGGATTATGCGACCAATACAAGGTTCGGTCCACGAAAGTGCGAGTATCCAATTGGATTTATTCCGAAGTAGGGACGCAATTAGGTCTATGTTAAGCAATGTCGAGTAATTTACAAAGTAATTACCCTACAAATGAGGTCGGTCAATACCAATTAAGATAAACAATATTTATGTTAATAAATGTTAGAGAGATGATATAATGGATCATCCTCCGAAAATATATCACATGAAAAGAAAAAGTGGTAATGGTCTAATCTTAATCGAGATTTCACATTGATTTATCAAAGGCAACCTATCACGATTCTAAAGTATGGAAAATGATCAAAATGATCATTCATCCATATATTTGAAATAATGAAGATTAAATATCTTTGAAAATCAATAATCATCGAATCGGAGATCTCATTGAACAAAAGAAAAGAGATGAAGAAAAATGGATCTAACATTTATGATCCACACAACCAACCAATGAAATAAAAATTCAATAGAAAAAGTCATAAAGAAAATCAAAAAGAAAGATTATTAAAATATTTTTTAAAATTTTATTTAAAATGACTTTACAATAAAAATGGAAATTCTATGAACCATTTTATCAAGAGAAAAAAAATGGAAACAAATTTATTAAAAAAACAAACAAAGTAAAAATAAAAATAAATAAATAAATAAAATAAAATAACAAGAGAGGGAGGCTGAAGCGCAGACTGGGAAGGTGGTGATAGTAATGAAAATGGATCTAACTTGTTTTGAAGCCCATACATACACAATCTTTGGAAATTATACCATGTACCCTTACAATCATCCTGATACCCCTACATAATTTATATTTTCCAATTTTGCCCTTTCAATATTTAATTAATAATTTAAACTTT
This sequence comes from Lathyrus aphaca, assembly GCA_963966055.1. Taxonomy (NCBI): domain Eukaryota; kingdom Viridiplantae; phylum Streptophyta; class Magnoliopsida; order Fabales; family Fabaceae; genus Lathyrus; species Lathyrus aphaca. The sequence goes on along the minus strand of OZ014520.1, from coordinate 102,986,757 downwards.
TTACCGCGAAGTCAGAGTAAAAAAATAATATTTTTTAACATTCGACGAGACGAACCGGAAATATAATGGGTAAGTTATCCGGTTGAGAAATTTACAAACCGAAATTAGTAATGATGAGTTATCCGGTTTAGAAAATTATAAACCGAAAGTAGCATTGTTATGTTTTCCGGTTAAGAAAATTTTCAAACCTGAAGTAGCACGCATGTATTATCCGGTTGTAGAATTTCTCAACCGAAAATATCAAGACTGAGTTATCCGGTTCGTATTTTTTTTATTTATATATTTATATTAAATTGAATTAAAGTGATACGGTAAATTTATTTTATATTACTTCAAAAATATATCAACTAAAATTTAATGGATTATTTTCAAATATAAAAGGAATTAGTTACAATTTTAGTAAACATTAAAATAAAAATAAAATAAAATATAATTATAAAATGTAAGAATTAAAGTTAGAAAATGAAAAGTTTTATAAACAATGAATCTAATAAAAATGTAAAGGAATTATTGAAATTAATTTATAGTTATCTAAGAATTAAATTTTAGAAAAGTGTTTCCAAAATTGAATTAAAGATTAAGTGATACGGTAAATTTATTTTATTACTTCAAAAATATATCAACTAAAATTTAATGGATAGTTTTCAAATATAAAAGAAATTAGTTACAATTTTAGTAAACATTAAAATGAAAATAAAAGTTAAAATGAAAATAAAATAAAATATAATTATAAAATGTAAGAATTAAAGTTAGAAAATGAAAAGTTTTATAAACGATAAATCTAATAAAAATGTAAAGGAATTATTGAAATTAATTTATAGTTATGTAAGAATCAAATTTTATAAGAAAAAAAATGAACCGGATAACTCAGTCTTGCTACTTCCGGTTAAGAAATTCCACAACCGGATAACACATGCGTGCTACTTCCGGTTTGAAAATTTTCTGAACAGGAAAACATAACAATACTACTTCCGGTTTGTAATTTTCTAAACCGGATAACTCATCATTGCTACTTCCGGTTTGTAAATTTTTCAACCGGATAACTTACCCATTGTACTTCCGTTCGTCTCGTACAATATTAAAAAATATTATTTTTTTACTCTAACTTCGCGGTAAAATTTTTAAATTATTAATTAAATATTGAAAGGGAAAAATTAGAATTTAGAAATTATGTAGGAGTATCAGGATGATTGTACGGTTACAAGGTATGATTTCCACAATCTTATAAAACCAATTGATACAACAAGTTATAAAAAAAAAAGAATTCAGCAAAACTTTTTCTTCAACGATGAAACAACAAGCCACGCACTATTCACCTTCTCTCCAAACAAAATACTCGTCGGTGGTCTCTCTCAAAATAATCACGGATGTTCTTCTTCTTCACATGGTGACCACATTACCGTTATTGTTCCTTCAATAACAAAAAAAACGCACGGTTCTGCTCTTCTCCTCTTGGATTTGCGGCGGATTCAATGGTGGAGGAGTGTATTTTTGTATATCTACGAATGAAGGTTTGAGTATGGTTCTGTGATTTGATAGAGATTTGAATTGAATTGAAGGAATTGATGTATGATTGAAGAGTTTTGTGGTTTTATTTGCAGGTTATTGAATTTAAAGTAAATTGATGAACAAAAGAGGATTGAAGACTTGAAGGTGATGAAGATGAATTGGGAGTTGAAGCTTAGTTATATTTTGCAGCAATTAAAGGGGTTGTCTAAGCTTGAAAATGAATGAGAATTAGAGCTCTATTTATAGAATAATTAGGGAGTGATTGAATTCAATTTTGTTTGTCGTTTTGTTAAATCTTTTCGCGTTTTGCTCATGCTATGCCTGTTGCACTTGTTGCGTTTTCTGTTGATATTTTGTGCGTTTTGAATCACATCATTTGTGTGTTCAGTTCTTTACGTTTTACTTGTTGTTTGTGCTTGTACCATGCGTTTTGATGTGTGTACAGCGTGTTATATATTTCAGCTGGAAAAGTTGGCTTCGTGTGGCTTAGAAGGATCACGTGTTCATGCGGCTGGAGTTTGGCTGGAAGGCTTGACGTTATGGAGTTGATGGCATGTGTGTGATGATGTTTTACTTGGAACTACTGGTTAGAAAAAAACATAGAAATATGGCTCATGAAGTTTATTCTCACTATAAATCGGATAATTGAAATGATCATAGAATTTGAAATATAGATGGATGTGAAACGACTACCAGCAACACACACACAACCATGAGAACTCAAAATCAATCTTGCACTTCTACACGCCTAATAAAAAGAACACAACCACTTGTGAACCATTGAATAACTTGCAAACGAAACAATGACCGTCAACTTTTAATTTTCTAAATCTTTTCAAATATGTCTGAATTGATCTATGGAAAATAAATACACAGATAAACCACTGATGAACCGATGAATATTCAATCAAGACAATTAGGACCAAACTTTTCACACATCATTGCTTGATAATCTGATGACTTTCTGCACACAACAACTTGAACTGAATGCACATTACTTGAGAAATAAACCATGGACACCAATAACTTGCAGTTGTAACAATTGCTTGATAGTTTGGCCAAGATTAGATACTAGTGTTGATCAGGAGTATTTGTTATATTATAATACACCATTGATTGCTAAGATAGATACTAGTGTTACTCATTATTTTACTGTTGATTGTGTGAGAAGGTTATGCCTTATTGCGTCACCTATGAAGGGAGAAATGGTTATCGAAACTCCTGTGAAAGGATCAATGACTACTTATCTAGTATGTTTGAATTATCCTCTATCAACTTATGGTAAGTACTTTGATATTGATCTTATTTGTTTTCCATTGGGAGGTTTAGATGTGATATTGGGAATGAATTGGTTAGAATTCAATCATGTTCACATCAATTATTTCAGTAAGTCGGTGCGATTTCTTACTTCTAATGAGGAAGAAGAGGAAGTTGGTTACCTATTTGTTAAATATTTGAGTAAACTCTTAGATGAAGAATCTCAAGTGTTGGCATTGTTTGCATCCTTGTCGATAGAGAGCGAAATAGCGATTAGTGAGTTGCAAGTAGTAAGTGAATTCCCGGAAGTGTTTACAGATGACGTTGTTAATGTGCCGCTGGAAAGAGAGGTAGAGTTTAGTATTGACCTTGTACCTGGTACTAGGCATATTTCCATGATATTGTATTTGATATCGCCATCGGAGTTAGCGGAATTGAAGAAGCAGTTGGAAGAATTGTTGGAAAAGAAGTCTATAAGGTCGAGTGTATCACCTTGGGGAGCTCCAGTGTTGTTGGTGAAGAAAAAAGGATGGTAGTATGAGATTGTGTGTTGACTACAAACAGTTGAATAAAGTAACAATTAAGAACAAATATCCATTTCCAAGAATAGATGACTTGATGGATCAGTTGGTGGGCGCTATATGTTTAGCAAGATTGACTTGCGTTCGGGTTATCATCAGATACGTGTAAAGGATGACGATATTCAGAAAACAACTTTCAGGACTCGGTATGGACATTATGAGTATGTTGCGATGCCATTTGGAGTTACTAATTCACCTGGAGTATTCATGGAGTACATGAATCGAATCTTCCATGATTATTTGGATTAGTTTGTGGTTGTCTTTATAGATGACATTCTAATTTACTCTAAGTCAGAAGAAGAACATGTTGAACATTTACGAATTGTGTTGCAAGTGTTGAAAGAGAAAAAGTTGTATGCTAAGTTGTCTAAGTGCGAGTTTTGGTTGAAAGAGGTGAGTTTTCTTGGTCATGTTATTTCAGGTGATGGTATTGTTGTGGACTTATCCAAGGTAGATGCAGTTCTACAGTGGGAGGCTCCGAACTCGATGACTGATATTAGAAGCTTTTTGGTATTAGCTGGTTATTAACGTAGATCCATTGAAGTTTTTTCGAAGTTGGAACTTTCGTTGACCCAATTAACTTGTAAGGATAAGGCATTTGTTTGGGACATCCAGTGTTATTAGAGTTTCAATGAACTGAAGAAGAAGTTGACTACCGCTCCAATTTTGATTCTACCTAAACCAGATGAATCGTTTGTAGTGTATTGTGGTGCTTCTATGATGGGTTTGGGTGGTGTGTTAATGCAGGGAGGTCAAGTAGTAGCTTATGTTTCACGTCAGTTGAGAATTCATGAGAGGACTTATCCTACTCATGATTTGGAGTTGGAAGCATTAGTGTTTGTACTAAATATTTGGAGGAATTATTTGTATGGTTCTAGATTTGAAGTGTACAGTGATCATAAGAGCTTGAAGTATCTTTTTGACCAGAAGGAGTTGAATATGAGTCAGAGACATTGGTTGGAATTCTTGAAAATTTATGATTTCGGCTTAAACTACCATCCTGGTAAAGCTAATGTCATGGTTGATGCTTTAAGTCGGAAGTCCTTGCATATGTTTGTTATGATGGTTAAAGAGTTAGAGTTAATTGAGAAGTTTCGAGACATGAGTTTGGTTTGTGAACAGACAATGCATAGCATGATGTTGGGAATGTTGAAGATTAACAACAATTTTCTCAATAGTATCAGAGAGGCTCAGAAGTTGGATGTGAAATTAGTAGACTTGATGGTTGGTGATGAACGTGCTAAAAGTAGTGATTTCCGAGTTGACGAATAAGGTGTGCTAAGATTCCGTGAAAGGATTTGTATTCCCGATGATTATGAATTGAAGAGAATGATTCTTGAGGAGAGTCACAGAAGTAGCCTGAGTATTCACCCAGGAGCTACAAAGATGTATCGGGATTTGAAAAGGATATTATGGTGGCGTGGATTGAAGTGTGACGTGGCTCACTTTGTTTATGCTTATTTGACTTTTCAGAAGTCGTAGGTGGAACATCATAAACCTACTGGTCTGATGCAACCGTTGGATATCCCAGAGTGGAAATGGGACAATATTCTTATGGATTTTGTTACGGGGTTGCCTAATACTCGGCAAGGACACGATGCGATTTGGGTAGTTGTTGATAGACTGACTAAGTCAATGCATTTTATTCTGATTAATATCAGTTTCCCTTTGCATAGGTTGGAAGATATTTATATTCGTGTGCTTATGAAGTTGCATGGAATTCCTTTGAGTATTGTGTCGGATAGAGATTTGAGTTCAGCTTATCATTCGCAGATGGATGGACAGACAGAAAGGACTATACAATCCTTGGAGGATTTGTTGGGAGTTTGTGTACTTGAACAATGAGGTGGTTAGGATAGTTATTTGTCATTGATCGAATTAACATATAAAAATAGTTATCATTCTAGTATCGGAATGGCATCTTTTGAAGCGTTGTATGGTCAAATATGTCAGACATCATTGTGTTGGCATGAGTTCGGTGAGAGTGTTGTGCTTGGACCTGATATCGTCCAGCAGACTACTGAGATGGAGAAGTTGATTCGAGAAAAGATGAAGACTTCGTAGAGTAGGTAGAAGAATTATAATGATAAGAGAAGAAAGGATCTTGATTTTCAAGAAGGAGATCATGTGTTTATGAGAGTTACTCCGGTAACTGGTGTTGGACGTGATTTGAAGTTAAGAAAACTTAGTCCACAGTTTATTGGACCATATTAGATTTCTGCAAGAGTTGGACTTGTTGCTTATAGAGTGGTGTTGCCACTGCGGTTGTCAAATTTATATGATGTATTCCATGTTTTGCAACTTCGAAAGTATGTTTTATATCCGTCACATGTGATTCTGATGGATGAGGTTGAGGTGAAAGATAACCTTAAGGTTGAGGCTTTCCTAGAGCGTATTGATGATCGTGAAGTGAACTAGTTGACATGCAAGGAAATTGTTCTCATGAAGGTAGTATGGGGAGGTATTGCCGGTGGGAACATGATGTAGGAATTAGAAAGGAATATGTGAGAGTCGTATATCCAAGTTTGTTCGCGTCGGGTAATTTTCGAGGACGAAAATATTCTAAGTGGGAGAGTTGTAACGCCCGTTTTTCTTTTATTTATTTATTTGCGTAAAATTGTGATTTGTTGTGATTGATTGTGCGATGATTGTTAAATTATTTCTTAGTTGAGTGATAATGATAATATAATGGAATACATAAAACAATTAGAGGTGTAGGGAGTGGAAGGGCATCGTGGTAATTTGTGAGGATTAAGTAAGGGCAAATAAGACAATTCATTATTTGGGGTATATGATATAATTAGAGAGTGAGAAGTCATTTGGATTCTACGTAAAAGTGGGGGCTAAAAGGAGAAGAGCTAGGGAAAGAGGAAGGAAGAGAGAATCCATTGAAGGAAGGAGAATCCATCACTTTAAGGTAAGGGTGGGATTTCTTTCATCTCTCAAGGTTTAAATGATATTGAGGTAGAAATCACTAGGTTGAAAACCATGGAATTGTTGTATGAGGGTTGATTGGGGTTTTAGGGAGAATTTATGAAAATGTGATTGGAATAGATGAATTGGGTGTGTTTGATTTGTATGGTTGGATTGTATTGGTTAGATGTAGGTTATAGGTACATAGTTGTGTGAAATTGCTGTTAGAAATCGAGTTTAGTGCAGAAAAACGTAGGTGGATGGTTGTTGTCATCGCAGTGTTCGGACTGCTGAAATCACAGAGCGCGCTTAGCACGGTGTAGCGCGCTTAGTGCGGTCTGGAATACTTTCGCCTATTCGAGACAGTAGTGATTTTTCTTAGCACGATATGGTCTCTCTTAGCATGACTTGGAATGAAAAACATTATTTTTATCAATTGAAAATGAGTGGAAATTACTTGTTTTATATTATATAAATGTTGTTTTGTTGATGTGATGTTGTGAGCATGTAATGAAGTGTTATATGCTTATTTTGTTGATGTTGATGTGATAATATGAAATGGATGAATGAATGATGCAAAGATGTGTAGTTGTTGTAGTAACATAATGATGTATGTTCGATAAATGCATGTGATAGTTGAGTGGTATTGGTATGATGATGAATATGTTATGGGTGTGCATTTAGTCATTGTATATTGTCGTTGAGGTGCATATCATTTGCATGATGTTGTTGTTGTTAAGGTGATTGTGTGTCCACGTAGGGTGTGATCAATCACGATTGTCGTGTGCCCATGTGGGGTGTGAGTGACCAATAGACGTTCCGACGGGAACTGTGATCATGAAACAGGGATCAAATTGGTACCACATGCATTGAGTTTAGTTGTGTCTCATTGCATTTATGATAGTCGTGCTGCATGATGCTTTATGTGATTATTTGTGTATGAATTGAAGGGTGTGATGTCGTTGATTGTTGTGATGTGAATGAACAACTTGATGATTTATGCTCTTGCGTTTATATCATTTATTCCTTTTGTTGATTTAAGAATCTCACCCTTTTCTGTTTGAATGTTGCATCTATGTAGGTAACGTGCGAGTAATCGGAGTAGTTAGAGTTTTTGGTCGGTGAAGTCGAAGTACTTCGTGCTAGTGGCGTCTGCTTTGATATGTAACAATGAGAGTCGGGAACGCTTTACTTTTATTTTTTTGCTAAATAATTTTCTTTGGATTTGTCGTTATGTTTTCGTAAACTAATGTCTTTAACTTTGAGACGATTTATTTTTCGCTGTGTAATGAATACATATTTTGTTTACTCTGGTTTTTTGTTACATGTCTTATAAAGAGAAAATTTGTGATGAAAGTAATGCCTTGACTTCTTAGTGGAAATTATTTTACTCTGATTTTTCTTTCAAAATTATGCGGGGGAAGTTAGGGTGTTACACAGTACAAACACTATGAGAAAATATCATTTACGTGAACATTGCATACTATGAATATTTTTGAAATAAAAAAAAAGAAACAAACACACAAGGAACTTTTGTTCATATTCTTCATAGAAAATATTTTGTGTGAAATAATTTGTAATTCATTTGTGTTTCTTGCTTTCTCATAAGCATCTTGTAAGACACTTTTTATCTCATTCTTTGTGATTGTATTTCCTTGAGTGATTGAAATTTAGTCATAATTACTAAAGAAGACATTGACAGTTAGTCTTTATGGTTGTAATCAAGTTTTATTATAGTGGATTAAGTCCTTGTGATAAGGCGAAATCACTTTGGCGGGTGAACTAAAGATAGATTTGTTAATAGTGACCATGATAAAAATAATTATGTTCATTATTCTTGTTCCTAGTTTTCTTCTTGTTGTTTTAGGTAGTAAAAAGTTTCGTTTTTAGAAACCCAATCCACCCCACCCCCCACCCCCACCCCCATCCCCAATTTATTGTGTTTTTGTTACCTTCAAAAACTTGAATAATGAGAAAAATTAGAGTGAGAAGGTGGAATAAAGGAAAATAGAGGAAATGTGTAGAATTACTAAAATTAATATTAGTTTACTTAAATAGAAAAGTGGAAGGGAGAATGATATTTATAGTACGTGAGAATTTGGACAAAGATGCAAAAGTGGTAAGGAGGAAACCATATGTTTCATAACCAAAAACTTGGATATCTTTACTAGAAATTAAAGTAAGGGGAAACTCTTTACTCATGAGTGGTTTAGGAAGTAGGATAGTGGTGAGTCCTCACCATCCTATCTTCTTCATCTTATTCTATGTGTTTTGTTGCTCTTGTATGTGGACAAAAGAGTTTGGGCAAAATCCTTAAGTCGATCGATTGATGTATTGCTTTATATCCTTATTGTTATGAAATGCAAATATATAGTTGTTGTGTTTTAAATCCTTTGATGCCTTGTGATAATTTGTGTCTTTTTTATAACTTTTGCATGATTTATATGTGGTTGTGCCCTTAGGGAAAATTATAATAATTGAGTCTGGTTGTGGATATTGATTTGCGTTCTTAAGGGATTCCTGTAAAAATAACAAAAAATCCTAAATGACAATTTTCCCAAAACATCGCTTTTATAAATAAATAAAAAGAGTCTAAAAAGTTGAAAAAAGACAACAACAAAAAAAGAAGTGAAAACAAGGTCGGTGTTCGGGTTCGTTGTTCAGTCAACGAGTTGGTAATTTAGGGTGTTGAATAAGTTAAAGATTATCAAGACACTCAAAGAGTTAATACAATTACTTAAAAGCGAGAATGATAATACATAGGAAAGTTCATATGCAGTTGAAGAATCATCCTAAAAAATGATATGAAGAATCATCCGAAGAATCATTTGATAATCATCAAGAATCATCTGAAGAATTATTTAAAGGAAAAATATTTTTTTTTGTCCTTTAACTTTACCTCGGAATCCATTTTGGTCCCTAAAAAATCGTCATATTAGTCATTTCCGTTTGTTTCGTTAGTCAAAGTCAACAGAGCAAACACCTAACACTGATGTGGCAGATGCTCTTCGCCAACATGATTAAAATTCAACAAAAATTAGCTTTAACCTAGATTTGAATTAGGGATATGTTGGTTTCAAATAAGAAACGTTACCATTGGGGCATTCTTCTCTTTTTTATTAAGTTTATAAATTAGATATATATTAATTCTTTCTCTTTTCTAGGTTTCTTCAAACCTCCTCACATTTTTCATTTGAATATTTTCCTCACATTTTTTGGATTCATGCCATTATTAAGAGATTAATGTTGTTGTGGTTCATGGAATCTGGTATCTGAAGTCGAAATCGAAATCCAAACTTGTAGATTTTTTGGGAATTTCAAAATCATTATTTCAGATCTGGATCCTCTGAATTCAAAATCAAAATTGAAAGCAAAAACATTATTTCAAAATCAAAATCAAAATCCCAACTTGCATATTTGGGAATTTCCAGATCTAGATCTTGTTTGGGGAAATTTTCAGATATGGATCCTCTTAGGTTCCTCTGCACATGTTTGTTGTTGGGAATTTCATTAGATGAATTTTGATGTGTTGTTGGGAGATTTTTTCTCTTTCAAGTAACCATAGTAATCATGGTTGGATTCTAGGTGTAGGCAAAATTTTAGGGGATTTTGGTGACCTTACCAACTCAGTCTCCACCTGTACATAAATAAACGTCAAACCGAAAGAACTTATGTGACAATGTTTGAACAATTAAAGTATCAATTTAAATAGAATATTTTTCCTTTAAAGAATCATCAGAAGAATTAGATAAAGAATCATCAACAATCATCTGGAGTGTTATCATAAGAGTTGGATAAAGAGATAAATCTTTGTTTTTAAAGTACTTATGAAGATAATGATGAAGTAACCACTATTTCTTATAAAATCAAATTTATGATTAAGTGTAAAACTGTGAAAGGAAAATGATGAATTAGAAAACAAAATCATTTTAACTTATAAGAATAATGTTAAATCTCTTGAAGATGAGATAAATCAGAATTGAATCAACTTAAAAAATGTATTGTGAATTATGTTAAATATAAACATGTGATTCCTTCAAAATTTAGTTTGATGATTTGCATGATACATTAAGTAAGTTCACTAGAGAAAAAGATAATCTCGATATTAAAATTTAGTTTGATGATTTGCATGATACATTAAGTAAGTTCACTAGAGATTGTAAAAGAGTTTCATATAATAAAGGAGGTCTTGTATGAATATATGTCTTGCTAAAAACTAATTGTATTGTTTATAAATGCAATTATTGTGATAGAGATAGTCACGTTGAGCCTTATTGTTTTAGCAAAATGCATGATTTAAAGTGGCTAAATAAATTCGAATAAAATTACTCGAACCACCTTAAATCTACTAATACTAAAAGACCCAAAAAGATTTAGTACAAAAAATAAATATCTTAATTTGAAGAGTTTACCCCGCACCCCCCCAATTATACCTGTACCTCCCCCAAAATTTTTTTTTGACCAAAATGCCCTCATATAAATAGTTACTAATTCAAATTCACTTTCCATTTTTACTGTCCGTCCAAAAGTTACAGAGAGAAAAATTTTTTTCATTTTCGCACGTGTTTACCGGAAGACTACAAGTAAGTCTTCCGGAATGAAAAATTATGTACCGGAAGAGTTTGTGAAAGTCTTCCGGTACCGGAAGACTTTATGAAAGTCTTCCGGAATGGTTTAAATGACTACCGAAAGACTTCATCAAAGTCTTCCGGAAAAATTGCCTACCGAAAGACTTTGATGAAGTCTTCCGGAATGGTTTTGTGTGTACCGGAAGACTTCAAGAAAGTCTTCCGGAAATTTAATTTTTTTTTTTTTTTATTAAATAATTGTTTTTCTGTTTTTTTCAGTGGTTCGATCACGCGGCAGAGATGGGAGGATTCCAGTGCGATCGATGGGACGGGGCGAGACGAGTAGATCACGCGCAGATGATGCTGGTACATCTGCAGCTGCAGCTGACCCTGTGGGGTATCCTGGTGGTCCGTACGATACCAGGCTTTTGGTTTCGTACGAGCATCACGTGGCGAGACGTGTATGGTTTGGCGAGGTAATGAAATTATAATTATTTAGTTTTGAATAAATAACCGAAATTATATAATTTGTTTATCTAATTTGTTTAATTTTATTTGATTTCAGGAGAGGGGGGCGAAGAAGGAACTGAAGGTGGCGGGACATGGGTTGAAGTTGACCCAGATGGTTCCACAGCAGCTTCCACCGGAGATTGAGAGTATCATATATAGGTCCGGTTTAGCTTCCTTACAGAGATCGAGTTTGAAGAAGATTGATGCAAACTTGGTTTCTGCATTTGTGGAGAGATGGCATATAGAGACATCTTCATTTCACCTGCCGTTCGGTGAAATGACGATTACTCTCGATGATGTGGCATGTCTGCTTCATTTGCCTATTAGGGGGGTATTCTGGAACCCTCAACCCATCAGTGAGGAGTTAGCCATTGAGTGGGCTGTTGACTATCTTGGTGTGACATCGAGAGTGGCACTTTTCCAGGTTCGTGAGTGCAGAGGATCGTACTTCAAGATAGAGTGGTTATATGATCGATTCGTAGAGCATCGAGCAGCTTCACGTTGGGCATTTGCGACCCGATGTTATTTGATGGTTTTAGTGGGCTGCACCATCTTTGCGGATAAGTCATTTACACTCGTGGAGGCGCGATACTTGGCATTATTTAGGGACCTGGATGCATTGTCCACCTATAGTTGGGCATCAGCTGCATTGGTGACACTGTATAGGTTTCTTGGAGATGCGTCTATGTTTAGCTGCAAACAGCTTGGTGGTTATCCGACTCTCCTACAGGTATATATTTAAATTCAGTTTATTATGTTAAAGTTATATATTAAATTTAGTTTATTGATTTTCTTTTAAATCTAATTTTAATTTTATTATGTTCATTCTGTTCTATTTAATTATTATGTTATTGTTTTTTTAACAGTGCTGGATTCACGAGTATTTTCCTACACTTGGGAAAAAAGGAGAGAATTGGATACCTGCTCAGAACTGTGGACTCCCGCGAGCGATGAGGTGGACGTACAAACAGGGGGCGTTAAAGGTGGATGAGTTGCAACCCATTATGGATGAGCTGACACCGACTGATGTCATATGGAGGCCGTTCGAGGATCATAGAGTTCATCGTCGTTTTGATGAGATTTCTCTATTCAGGGGTTGTTTGAGGTGGGGAGATACTATTGTTCCATACATGCCTGACAGGTGTCTTCGACAGTTTGGATACCGTCAGTCCATTCCACCTGCACCCATTGATCCTAGGATGGCTGGTGACATTGATGTTGAGTGGATTAGTTACACCCAGAGCGCTGGCCAGGTGATTCGTTCTGCTACACGGGCGACTATCCCATTTGAGGTAGAGGATGGATACCTAGAGTGGTATTATCGTGTTTCGCATCCTCGATTGGTACCTCCTACCTATGATGAGCCCTATGATGAGCCGCCAGTTGCATCTATTCCTGAGTACGATGCGGGACCATCTGATCCTGCATGGGGTTCTGTGTCCACCTTGATTCATCGCTACCTTCAGCAGAATGCAGCTGAAGAGGATGATCCACATTTTGCTGATCTGTTTGCAGCTTTACGTATTGCTCGTTCACAGTGATGTATAGTTATGTTTATGTCATATTATTTCTTAGACTTTGTTTGTTAATATATTGACATTTGAACTGATATTTATGTTATATGTTATTTATAGTTTTTCGATTACCTGAATCCAATTTATGTTATATGTTATTTAAGTGAAAATAAAAATGAAAAACATAATTTAATTAAAATATATAATATAATTCATGAATAAAAATGAATAACATAGGTTATAATTTATAATGAGTTTGTAATATAGGCGTAAGTTGTTGCCAATGTTGTAGACGCGCAGCAAATCCTACCATCCATGATGTTGCTGCTGGAGAACGAAAGTTCCTCCAATCTGTTGTCACTGGTGGCAATGGAAATCCTTCTTTCATGTTAACCTATATTCAAAATTAAACAATACATTATTTAATGTTACTCAAATAATTTACTAATAATATCAAATTATAACAATGTTTACCTGAATCCAATGATTGGAGTTTACAAATCCAATGCAATAAAATGAGACATTGGGTGAGAATGTAGTTGTCATAGGGAAGAAAGTCAAACATTCGACTCCTAGACAGACAAGTACCACGTTATACCGATTCGCAATCACGTAACCCATATCTGGTAGAGTCAACCATTTCTCTATTGGTTGTGAACCACTTCCCTCTATCTTTAAAGAATCTCTCACTTCAGCTAACCGATCAGCAAATAAATTGGCATATAAAGCTGATCTTTCATTATGTATAATTTCCAATTCTAATTCCCGACGAACCATTGGCCAACCATCTTCGGCATAACCCCGCAATGAAGCAATCACTCTAAATCCACAATTACCATCTGACATTACGTTGACAACGTCATCAATGAATGACCTAATATGATAAGGAAATTGAAGGATGAACCGTTTAGATGACTGTGAAGTTTGTGTTAATTTTAACTTCTTTTTCACAGGTTGTGATGGTTGAGATTTCTTTTTTGAATTTTGTGATGGTTGAGATTGTCGTTGTGAAGATTGTGATGCTTGATCAACATATTCATGATACGAAGGATCCCTGTAAACATCATACCCTTCTGGTTTTTTGCCTTTTTTCTTGACTCCACCTTTTGTCTTTATTTTTTCAGGTGGTGCTAACAAAGAAGTCGTTGTAGGAAATGCAAGTTCATAAACCCTACTATGTAATGCCCTTCTTCCAACAACATCTTGTGACCTATACCTTTTCCATAACTCATCCATTGCAGATTTCATACCCACTTCTGATTCCTCATCTAAGTCTTCTTCCAACTTAATTTCCATACTTAGTTTCCTCCAATGTACATGCACAGCCTCAATTGGTATCGGAATACCACTAATTCTATACCCTGCCAACTCACACGTGCAAGGTAATCCATAGGTGGATCTAAGAGTACATCGGCATCTGTCTTTGTTAGTTCCAATATAATCAACTCTCTTTAACTCTTCAGCAACGCGCCTCAATGCAGCTCGCGACACTGAAGTACGTAAATATGTGTAAAATGGACTTGAATGGACATGTGCAACTTCATACACACTCTTTTGAAAAGAAGCTCGAATGTTGCTAATTTGTATCTTTAAGTTGTCATTCATGGCCTCCCAACATTTGACCATGTCACCAATACTGTTACCCAACATCTGCTTTAACTTCCAATGAGCAGACTCAACCCTATAATAATACATATTTAAACTAAGTAAGAAAAATAAAAAATTCACAAAAAGTATATTTTGGGATCTAAAACAAAACATACCGATTAGTCGTCGTGTTACCCATATGTAGGACTCGATTAATCCATGCGCAAACAAACCTTTGTCTATGTGGTGTCAACCATGTGTCGTTCACGTACTCAAAAAATTTAGGACAATCAACACACTCTTGTTCAAGTTCTTTTAAATGTTGTGCATACTCAACCTCATCACTAGCCCATACAACATCCGTCCATAATTTGCCAATTGACTCCTGCTTATCAGGATCCACTAATAGTTTCCTTTTTGCACCAACATTTTTGTTAATGTGAAACTGACATAGCAAATTATTTGTCTTCGGAAACACAGTTTCAATGGCTTTCATCAAAGCAAGATCTCTATCTGTCATCATAACTTGTGGAAATAAATCTTTTTTCACAAACAATTTTTTAAGCTTATCTAACACCCAACAAAAAGTCTCAGTCTGCTCAGACTCAATATACGCAAATGCGACAGCAAAAGTCAACTCGGTAGATGTCATTCCAACAATTTCAAACAAAGGTTGTCTGTATTTGTTTGTCTTATAAGTGCTATCCATAACTAACACAATAGGAAACATATTCAACAACTTAACTGAATCTGGATGTGCCCAAAATATATCTTTAATAACTTCAGAGTCATCTCTTTTTCTACTCCAATAAACATAACCTGCAGCCTCGATAAGCTTAAACAAATGTTGTATCTCACTTCTAGGACCTCTTATCTCTTTTTCCATCATACTCTTTTGCTTGTATATTTGTGTGATACGAGTGACACAATCTGGATCAATCTCGTACAAGGAATGCAATATATTTCTGGGTGCAACCTTTCTCTTTGTTAAATCAGCAACATGTTGCTTCTGATCCGCTGTCAACCTACCAACAAATGAGTGACCTTCTAATCTATCGGGTAAATCATGGTTATGATCGCCGCATTTTACATCAATCTTCCATCCAGATCCATCTTTTGTCGGAATCGACCTGATCTTAAATGGACATCCACATTTCTTCGTCGCACTTTCTATTCCACTACGAATATCCTTGTATTTCCCACCTTTATCGCAACCAAATATTATTTTGTTCTTTCTTCCTCTCTTGCCTGTTTGTGTATCTGAACGAGTGATGACGACCGTCACTTTATTTCGTAATCCGGTGTCTTTGACCCATCTTATCACCTCTTCTCGTGTACCAAATATCTCTGTCGTTGTAAATACATGTGATGTATTCACACATATCGGTTCTTTTTCGTGTAAAGGTACTGCACCTACAAAATAAAAAAAAAATTTGTAAAAAATGAATTAAAAAAAATTAAATAACAAAAAAAAAAATTCAAACCGGAAGACTTTATGCAAGTCTTCCGGTATTGTACTCTTACAATACCGGAACACTTACATAAAGTCTTCCGGTACACATATTCATTCCTACCGGAAGAGTTAATAAAAGTCTTCCGTACCGGAACACTTTCATTAAGTCTTCCGGTGTACAAACATCATAATACCGGAAGACTTACATAAAGTCTTCCGGTATGTAAATTTACGTACCGGAACTCATTCCCAAAGTCTTCCGGAACGTGTAATTTTTGACAAATTTTTACTTTTATCTGACGGTCTGACACAAAAGGTAAAAAAAAATAATAATAAAATAATAATATAATAAAATAATCTAAGGGTAAAATGGGCATTTTTAAAAAAATGTGGGGGTACAGGTATAACTGGGGGGGTGCGGGGTAAAATCTTCTCTTAATTTGTTTTTTCATGAATGTTTTGCAGAAGGTTTTACCCTACACCCCACAATTAATCTTTTACCCCTACACCTAATATCTTTTGACTAAAATGTCCTTGTATAAATAGTTAAAAAAATCAGATTTTCTTTCCATTTTTACCTTTCATCCAAAGTTACAGCGCAAGAAAAAAATTTCACATCCAGACGAGTTTACCGGTAGACTTAAAATAAGTCTTCCGATTTGATTTTTTGCTTACCGGAAGAGTTTTTCCAAGTCTTCCGGTTTAATGTGGTTTTTAAAAAAGACTTCCGGAAGACTTTGATGAAGTCTTCCGGAATAATACGTGAGTGAGAAGTCTTTCGGATGACTTTTAAAAAGTCTTCCGGTATGGTTTTCCACAAACATGTGTACCGGAAGTCTTTTTGAAAGTCTTCCGGAAAAAAAAATTTCTTATTAAAAATTTCTTATTATTTTTTTTTCAGTGGTGCGTTCACGAGGCAGAGATGGGAGGATACCGGTTCGATCTATAGGACGAGGCGATATGTTTAGTATGACACACGTAGATGATGTTGGTACATTGCAGCTGCAGCAGATCCCGTTGGATATCCTGGAGGTCCGTACGATACCAGTGTTTTGGTTTTGTACGAGCATCATGTGGCCAGACGGATATGGTTTGGTGAGGTAAGGAAATTATAATTTTTTTACTATTGAAAAAAAATTGAAATTATAATTATTTAGTATTGAATAAAAACTGAAATTATAAGTAGCTATTGTATAATTTGTTTAATTTTATTTGATTTCGGGAGAGAGGCGCAAAGAAGGAGTTGAAGGTGACAGGACATTGATTGAAGTTGACCCAAATGGTTCTACAGCAGCTTCCACCGGAGATTGAGGCTTTCATATCTAGGTCCGGTTTAGCTTCCCTACAGAGATACAGTTTGAAGAAAATCGATGCAAACTTGGTTTCTGCATTTGTTGAGAGGTGGCATCTAGAGACATCTTCATTTCACATGTCGTTCGGTGAAATGACGATTACTCTGGATGACGTGGCATGTTTGCTTCACTTGCCTATCAGGGGGTATTCTGGAACCCTCAACCCATCAGTGAAGACCTAGTTGTTGAGTGGGTCGTTGACTACCTTGGAGTGTCAGCGAGAGTGGCACTATACCAGGTCCGTGAGTGCAGAGGTTCGTACTACAAGATTGAGTGGTTACATGATCGATTCGTAGAGCATCGAGCTGCTTCATCATGGGCATATGCGACCAGATGTTATTTGATGATGTTAGTGGGTTGCACGATCTTTGCAGATAAGTCGTTCACACTTGTGGAGGCACGATACCTGACATTATTTAGGGACTTGGATGGGTTGTCGAACTATAGTTAGGCAGCAGCTCCATTGGTGACCTTGTATAGGTATCTTGGAGATGCGTCCATGTTCAGTTGTAAACAGCTCGGTGGTTATCCGACTCTCTTACAGGTATATATTTAAATTCAGTTTATTGATTTTTTTTAAGTCTAATGTTAATTTTATTATGTTCATTATGTTATATTTAATTATTATGTTATTGTTTTTTTAACAATGTTGGATTCATGAATATTTTCCTACACTTGGGAAAAAAGGAGAGAATTGGATAACAGCTCAGAATTATGGTCTCCCGCGAGCGATGAGGTGGACATACAAACAAGGCGCGTTAAAGGTGGATGAGTTGCGGTCTATTATGGATGAGCTGACACCGACCGATGTCATATGGTGGCCACGATGTTGCAAATCCTACCATCCACGATGTTGCTGCTGGATAATGAAAGTTCTTCTAATCTGTTGTCACTGTGTTGCACCCCAAAATTTGCCCTCCACAAGACAAGTCATTGTGTACTAAGAGGCTCACAAGGTTCACAAAGTTCACAATACATCTCATGAGGTTCACAAAGTTCACAATTGGTTGACAAATTTGACAATTCCCTCAGGCAATGCATCCTCCTAAGCAATGCATCCTAAACTAGGGTTTTGACTTTCATCAGGCTAAATGGACTGATAAGACTTCAAGTGAGCTTCATAGCATCCTATATGTGTTCAAGAATCTCCATGTCAAGTTTCAAGACTTTCCCAAAAGATTTACTCAGTCAGATGATCAGATAGGTTAAAATCAGTCAAAGCAGTTAAAAATTCAAACTGAGGTCAACTGTGGTCAAACCAAAGTCAAACTTCATGATTTTTTGCCAACATCAATTATATGAAGTAAAATTCATCATTTGATCAAGGTTTGATCATGATTCATCAAGGAGATTTCAGATCATCAAGAACCAGGAGTTTCTAAATTAGGGTTTTCACAGGAAAAGTCAACTGAACTTTGACCAGCCATAACTTTCACATGCTTCATCAAAAAATTTTCATCCAAATCTTATTTTGAAGGAAATTGAATTCTCTACAACTTTGTGTCTCACAAGTCAAGCCCAAAAATGCTTCATTTGGAAGGTATGAGCTAAGACATTATAGGTCCTTTTAAAAGTCAACAAAAAGTCAACAACTTCCAAAGAGCATAACTTGAGAATGGTAAAAGATATGGACATGAGACCAAAAAGGTTGGTTATAGGACTCTTTAAGCTTTCCAAAATGTCCAAGAACACCTTCATATCATTAAAATTGAAGGATTTGTGCCCTTGCAAATTTGGGAAATTTTTGAGAGGTTTATGAAGTAAATGGGGTCTTAAAACCATAATTCATCAAATGGGCTGACTTTTTTGTGATCCAATTGGTTCCATGACATCATGCACGAAATTAAATTGATTTATTCATAATTTTATTCATTTTGTTTTTATTTATTATGATTTTTTATATTAAAAATCATTTTAAATTCAAATAAAATATAAAATAATGAAAATTTAAATTGATTTGGTTTCTAGAAGGTCATAAGATATATTTAGACTTGATTGATATAAGAATTATGAAGATCATCCTAAAATAGCAATGTGAGATCAAGAATATTCAAAATTTAAAAGCTTATCTTTTTCAATCTCCCAAAGATCAAATATCCATCAAATTGTTAAAGTTTTTGACCTAATTCATTCACTCATATATATAGAACATTTAGCAGCCAATAAGACACGATTTTGCAGCCTCCAAAGTCACCTTCAAACTTCACAAAATCACTTCAAAAACTCATATTCGGATTCCATGGTAGAGAGGGTTTCAATGAGTTTTGAGCATTGCAATGCGTTCTATGATGTTCATATAACCTATTTGGATCATAAAAAACACATAAAACACTCTCATTCATGCAAACCGAATCAGTGTTCATTCAACTTTTGAATTTTTTCGATTTTTATAATACTTACATTATTATTTGAATTTTATCTTATATTTGTGTTTGTGATGATGTTTGGAGTCTTTCTGGATGAATCAATTTGATTTTAGGTACACGGATGAAGGTTTGCCATAGTTAGGGTTTGGACCTCCCATTTGGGGTCTCTCTCATTAGACTATTTAAAAACTTTTTGAGACCATGGATGGATTGGGCATGATGTGGGGTTTAAGAAAACCTAATCAATTTGTTTGAATCGTACTGGATTTGTGTGTTCTTCGTTTCGCAGGTTTACCCGCGAAAGTAAAAACGCAGCAAAACTCCTAACAAAATTCGCAGGAAATTTTGCAGGGTCAGAGGAAGAAGATGAAGTCATGCGCGCCAAATTCTTATTTCAAATTCTTGTATTATATTTTATGTTATTATTGTTATATATATTTCAGAAAAACAAGTTGGCTCAGTTGGCAAGGACGCGCGCATGTGAAAACCAGGGCAGGGGTTCGAGTCCCAGCTTCAACGTTTTTTTTGTTTTTTTTCTTTGTATTTGCAGGCTTAATATATAATAATCAATAGTCATCCATTGTTCACAACACGCACGCAGCCCAGTGGTAGCCTGGTGCGTCCAGAGGGTGGCAAAGCCTAGGGCATGGGTTCAATCCCTGCCCCAGGTAACTTTTTTTTAAATTCTGGTTTTGTTTAATAGTTTTATTAATTATTTTATTGTTAAATATAACCATGTTAATATATATATTTAAAATAATTCTAGGAACTTAATATGTAAATATTTTATAAAAAACTTCTAAAATTATTTTCTAAATTCTAAAATTAGTTTTTTTTTCATTTATTGTGTATTTGAATTAAAATATATATATATATATATATTTAGTTAATAATTAAATTAATATTGTATATTAAATTAAAAACCCTAATATTTTTATATATAAAACCCTAATTATTTTTAAACATAATTTATTTTCTAATTACTCAAAACCCTAATTTTCTTTTAAAACTTTAATTTCTCATTTTAATTATTCTTGTTTAATTATACTTAATAAATAATTCTAAATTAAATCATTAATCATATTTATTTTGTAAATAAATTTATTATTATTATCTTTATTATTTTATTTTCATATCAAAAATAAAAAATTAAAAAAAAATGTTTGTTTAATTTTAATTATCATGTATATATTTTATATTTTGTACTAACCTTTTCTTCTTATTATTATTGTTTTATCACTAACCATTTTATTTTAATTGTTTATTATATAATTATTATTTAATTTGCTTTTATTATAATGTAACTGTACAAGCCATGTAATAGTTGTAGTATGGTTTATTTATTTATAAATATATTGCTATGGTTAGTAAATTAGGGAGTGAAAACATGTTTTGCTTTAAAAGTAACTTAGATCACTAATTATAAGATAAATATTTGAATTTGTACATGCACACACGTAAGTCGATCTTTGATCGCCATCTCACTTCTTAAGGATATCCCTCATGTTGCCTAAACAAAAAAGGTCAAGTAAGGTGTATAAAGCAATGACCCTTCTTCTAAAAAATATCATCAAGTCCCTTTACAATTATAAGATCAAGTCCCTTCGAATGTTGCCTTCGTAAATGATCTTGTCCCTTTCGAATAAAAGATGATAAGTCCCTTCGTATTGCTAATACACCTTACAGTTGCCTAATCACAGATGACCCTTCACATGTCCCATACCACATCCAAGGTAATGACTACCTATTCCTTAATAATAGGGATAGTCTTACCATTGAAAGAACATATAAGAACAGTAAAGACTTATTATAGGGTAGGTTCCTCTTAAGTACTTGCTCACTTTTTCAAAATACTTCATTACATTTCACATTTCAAACAAAGTTTCAAAACAAAGTCTTTATATACATCCATACGAGGATCATTATAAAGTACTTAGAAAATTTTTATCACACACTACACCTTTCTCAAAACAGTTTAAAGTGAGCTAAGTAACTAAGAGCCCATGGATAACCATGGATATAAAGGGTGCTAACACCTTCCCTTTGTATAACCTACCCCCCGAACTCAAAATCTTTTTAAGGTCTTTCCTGTTCTTTTATGCCCTTTCCTTTTGGATAAAATAAAAGTCGGTGGCGACTCTTGCTATCCGCAACATTTAACTAAAGTCAGTTTTTCCACCGTGTTACAGAACTGGCGACTCTGCTGGGGATTTAATAAAAGAGGGGTACCCTTAGGAATTAGATCACTTTAAACTTGTTTGCTTTATTTGCTTTACTTTACTTGTTGGGTGCTCTTATGTGTGAAAGATCCTAACCCGGATCTAGTGTACTTTAGGTAAATGGCAATAGACCAAGGAAATTGTACAGCGTATACCGATATGGTTGATCTAGTGGCCATAGTTTGTGTGACTTCTTGGTTGGTGCTTATGTTCCT
The DNA here is from genome assembly GCA_963966055.1 of Lathyrus aphaca. NCBI lineage: Eukaryota > Viridiplantae > Streptophyta > Magnoliopsida > Fabales > Fabaceae > Lathyrus > Lathyrus aphaca. Next base: position 102,964,713 of record OZ014520.1, on the reverse strand, counting down.
TAAGTCAAGTTGAGGATAATATGAGGCTGCCATATGTTGTTAATACACTAACTAACTTTTAGAACCCTAGTAATCCCATCTTGGCCTTTTAGAAAAGTAGTGAGATAATCGGCTTTGGTGAAGACTAAAGTTGGTTGATATTCGATGCTACACTCATTGAGATCTTAAACTTGGAGGGTTTTGGTTGGAAAGTAAGTTGCCTACTGAACAACCACCCTTGTGAAAGATCAATGATATTGAGATCCCTTAGAACCTGGTTACTTTATAGGATATGATGAACCAACTAAACTTCAAGGGATGGTAATTACCTTTAAACCTCATGCAAGCCTTCAAACCTAGGGCTATTGTGTGACTTGTTTGTGTGTGCCACATGTTTGTGATTGAGCATAACATCATAACATCATCATGCATCATAAGCATAGCATTTTAACTAACCATTTCAAGGACCAAAGGATTTATCTTTGTTCTTTGTTGCAGGTGTAACACGGTGGGAGAACTGACTTTAGTTATGTTGCGGATAGCAAGAGTCGCCACCGACTTTTATTTTATCCAAAGGAAAGGCATAAAAGAACAGGAAAGACCTTTAAAAGAATTTTGGGTTTGGGGGTAGGTTATGTAAAGGGAAGGTGTTAGCACCCTTTACATCCATGGTTATCCATGGGCTCTTAGTTACTTAGCTCACTTTAAAATATTTTTGAGAAGTGTAGTGTGTGATTAGAAATTTTCTTAAGTACTTTATAATGATCCATGTACGGATATATATAAAGCCTTTGTTTTGAAAATTGCTTGAAAATGTGAAGTGTTTTGAAATGTTTTGAAAAGGTGAGCAAGTACATAAGAGGAACCTACCCTAAGTTAAATCTTTTATGTTCTTAAATGTCCTTTAAATGGTAAGACTATCCCTATTATTAAGGAATAGGTAGTCATTACCTTGGATGTGTGAGGGACAAATGATGGGACAACTGTGATTAGGCAACTGTAAGGTGTATTTAGAAATTCGAAGGGACTTATCATCTTTATTCGAAAGGGACAAGATCATTATGAAGGCAACCGTGAAGGGACTTGATCTTATTATCTGTTAAGGGACTAGATGATATAAATAAATGAAGGGACTTTGCTTTATACACCTTACTTGACCTTTTTTCTTTAGGCAACATGAGAGGTATCCTTAAGGAAGTGAGATGGCGATCCAGGATCGACTTACGTGTGTGAGTGTACCAATTCAAATATTTATCTTGAGATTAATGATCTAAATTCAATTTTAAATACAAACATGTTTTACACTCTCTATTTTACTAACCATGGCAATTAAAAATAAAAATAATTCTACAACTATTACATAAATTGCACAATTACATAATAATAATTAAAATAATAAATTAAATAAATAATCACATGATAAATAGATAAATAAAGGGGTTAGTAATAATAAACAAAATAAATATAAGAGGAAGAAATTAGCATAATAATATAATAATGAATTAAAAGTTCAATTTTAAATAATTATTTTTTAAGATTTTTTAATAAAAGAAATAAATAATAAATATTATATACTAATAAAATATGATTAATAGTCTAATTATTATACATATTATAAAAATATCTAATTATAATTAAATAAGCATATAATAAATTATATTCATAAGATAAAATTAGGGTTTTTTAATTTTTTTTTAGGGAAATAAATTAGGGTTAATTAATTAATTAAATTATTTACATATAAAAACTATATACAACTTATAAAATAAATATACATAATTAAAATTTACAAATAAATTAATTAAGAGTTATAATATAATTAGGGTTTATAAAAAAAAAATTGGAACTAAAAAAATTAGGGTTATAGTTTGATTATCAATTAAAATTAATTATAATTTGAAAACAATAATAATAATAAACAAAACAAAAATGAAATAGAAGAAAGGAAGAGGGGGAGGCCTGGTTTTGATCCCAGGACCTCCCCAATACCTGAAGAGAGTTCTAGCCACTGGGCCAACACGCGTTTGGTGTCAACATACTGTCTTCATGTGTTTTTGTTCATATCCTGGAAAAATCAAATAAAAAAGCAACAAAGCAAAAGGGCCTGGGGGAATCGAACCCAGGTCATGCGCCTCCCATCACCAATGCTCTTACCAGCTGAGCCATCAGCGCGTTGTGAAATATATACGAAACAAACAAATAATAAAATAAACACAAAATTTGAATTTAAAATTCGCGCCATTCAGATCATCTTCTTCCTTGGAATTTCGCAGGTTTTCCTGCGAATTTTGTTGGGGAATTTCCTGCGAATCTTCATGCGTTTTAAACCTGCGTTTTTCAAACCCTACACAACCAGTACAATTACATCAAATTAAAGACATCCTTAGACTCCTTGTGACCTGTATAATTCAATTATGTCATCAAAAGTCATTTATATTATGTGAATCGAAGAACCCTAATTTGAAGATTGAAACTCTAAGTATGGTGTTTTCATGATTCGGCCATGGTTCTTCACACAAACAACCCAGAAACCATCTATGAACAACAACAAACATTAATACATAGCCAAAATTTAATATATAAACAAACAAATTCAATGAATCGAAGAAAAATATATCAAGAACATATATGCTTCGGGTTATGCAAATGAGGATGAATCAAAGGCATGTAAGGATTGGTTTCGTTTCAGGGAAGCTTAAGGAAGCTTGTGGTGTCCTTAAAATACCTTGAATTCTCTTCTAATATGGAAACCGAAAAATTGAATTTTTGTGATTTTTGTGAAGTTTGAAATATGTCTTAGAGGCTGCAATTTTCCTCCCCTTGCATTGTAATTAGTTTGTGTACATATAGTGGATGTAATTAGGTCAAGACAACATGGATTTATGGGCTTTTTGAATGCCTTGAGTGTGAAGGAATGTCATGATCCAAAAATATGAAAAAAAAATCAAATATTTGTATTCCAATCTGGTCTAGCACGAATTTGCACAAGATCCAATCATGTTAAACAACATTGATGAATTTCTAGAAGAAGAATCATGTCCAAATATTGATGTTTAGATTTTATTTTGATTTAATTTGATTTAAAATGAATAAAATTCAAATAAATATCAAATAAAATATGAAAAATCATAATTTCTTGTCATTGGGTCATGTGGGATGATATCACAAGGATTGGGTTGCACAATGGTAGGCCCATTTGGAAAAAATTGATTCTAAGACCCCATTTGCTCAATATTCTTCTCAAAACTTTCCCAACTTTGAAAGGGAACAAATCCTTCAATTTTAATGCTATGAGGATGTTATTGGACATTTTGGAAAGCTTAAAGAGTCCTCTAACCAACCCCATTTGTTTCATGTCCATATCTTTTACCATTCTCAAGTTATGCTCTTTTGAAGTTGTTGACTTTTTGTTGACTTTCAAAAGGACCTATAATGTCTTAGCTCATACCTTCCAAATGAAGCATTTTTGGGCTTGGCTTGTGAGACACAAAGTTGTAGAGAATTCAATTTCCTTCAAAGTGAGCTTTGGATGGAAAAAATTTGATGAAGCATGTGAAAGTTATGGTTGGTCAAAGTTCAGTTGACTTTTCCTAAGGAAACCCTAATTTAGAAACTCCTGATTCTTGATGATCTGAAATCTCCTTGATGAATCATGATCAAGCCTTGATCAAATGATGAATTTTACTTCATATAATTGATGTTGGAAAAAAAATCATGAAGTTTGACTTTGGTTTGACCACAGTTGACCTCAGTTTGACTTTTAACTGCTTTGACTGATTTTAACCTATCTGATCATCTGACTGAGCAAACCTTTGAGAAAAGTCTTGAAACTTGTCATGGGGATTATTGAACATATATAAGATGTCATGAAGCTCACTTGAAGTCTTGGAAGTCCATTTAGCCTGATTAAAGTCAAAACCCTAGTTTTGGATGCACTGCTTAGGAGGATGCATTGTCTAAGGGAATTGTCAAATCTTCTGACTAATTGTGAACTTTGTGAACCTTGTGAACATCATGGGATGTCTTGTGAACCTTGTGAACCTTGTGAACCTATTAGTACACCAAGTCTTGTCTTGTGAGGGGAAATTTTGGGGTGCAACAGCTGCCCCTTTTCAATTTTCTGAAACCTGAGGGGTTAGATTGGTATATGTGCCAGTCGTGACCTAGAAGGTTAAAGGGGATTGAACACAAAAGCCCAAAAATTTGCACTCACCAGTGCGTAGAGTAATACTGATGATTAGCTGTATATGCTTGAGTGGGCTTGAAGATTCCACTTGGAAGGACTAGGGATGGGCTTAGAGATGCCATCAAGATGAACTGGAAATGGGCTTAGAGATGCCATCAGGATGAACTGGAGATGGGCTTGGAGATGCCATCTAAAGTGTCAGGATGTGATGATGTCTTTGATGTTGATACTAGATATCAGTATTAGGTCTTTGTATAAGCCGTCTCTGAATCATTTATGCAACATGATTTGGGTTATTGAATGGACCAGTAGAAATAAATCTTCGTGGCGATTATCTCTTCTGGAAGTATAAGGTCAAAAGAACGTCAGGATTTGTTCTTCTGAAAAAGTCTTGAACAAAGAGCCAAAAGAGCGTCAGGATTTGCTCTTAAGGATCAAAAGAACGTCAGGATTTGTTCTTCTGAAAAAGTCTTGAACAAGGGGCCAAAAGAGCGTCAGGATTTGCTCTTAAGGATCAAAAGAACGTCAGGATTTGTTCTTCTGAAAAAGTCTTGAACAAGGGGCCAAAAGAGCATCAGGATTTGCTCTTAAGGATCAAAAGAACATCAGGATTTGTTCTTCTGAAAAAGTCTTGAACAAGGGGCCAAAAGAGCGTCAGGATTTGCTCTTAAGGATCAAAAGAACGTCAGGATTTGTTCTTCTGAAAAAGTCTTGAACAAGGGGCCAAAATAGCGTCAGGATTTGCTCTTAAGGATCAAAAGAACGTCAGGATTTGTTCTTCTGAAAAAAGTCTTGAACAAGGGGCCAAAAGAGCGTCAGGATTTGCTCTTAAGGATCAAAAGAACGTCAGGATTTGTTCTTCTGAAAAAGTCTTGAACAAGGGGCCAAAAGAACGTCAGGATTTGCTCTTAAGGGTCAAAAGAACGTCAGGATTTGTTCTTCTGAAAAAGTCTTGAACCAGGGAATGGATCTTTTTACAGACCGTTTGCCTGCTATTCGAGGACATCTGGAGTAATGTATGGATCATTTCTGACTCGTTGTAAGTTGTTGATATTGTTTTACCTGCATATAACTATCCTGCAAGGGAAATATTAGTTTATGCATTATGTATGTATGCATAGTATGATGTACCTAAGTAAATGCATTATGTACTTATGGATGTGTATGTTATGGTATGATGTAAATGATGTATGTATACATCATACAGCCTGAAGCGTCTGGATATCTTCGTATATCAACTGCTGGCCAGGGAAAATAAATCCCGATTTGTTGCTGAAGAATATGAGGAACTCATCTTGTTTGATAATATAGTGAAGAAGATGAGGAACTCGTTCCCGTCTTGTTTGATAATATAGTATTCATAACCTCCCATCTTCGTTCGATAGTAAGGTATCCATAACCTCCCGTCTTCGGTCGATAGTAAGGTATCCATAACCTCCCGTCTCCGTTCGATAGTAAGGTATCCATAACCTCCCGTCTTCGTTCGTCGTACTCCTATTGAAAGAATAAATTCCCAATTATCCTTCTGAGGATAAAAGAGATGGATATAAATTCCAGGGGAGATGTGACTCGAAGTATTTATGAAGATGGATTTGCCCTACTAGGGGATTTATAGCTGTCTAGTAGGGATGAACCGACGAAGCTTCGTTGAATTCCTTCCCTCGTTCGTCTTTAGTAAATACTATTACTCCATTTTCATGCATTTCTGGTAAACATCAATCATATTAAGTTTTTATGCATTTCTGGTAAACATCAATCATATTCAAAAGCATACATACATTCAAACACAACCAATGGACGTTTCGCTTATGTAAATAGGGTAAAAGTAAATCTGGATTCAAAGATGGAACTTTATTTATATCACAAAGTTACCTATACATAGGTAAGTTTGTACAAGGAGACAAAAATCCTAGTAAGAAGAATTCGTCATAACATTTTTTTACAAAACAAAGAAAATCAGCTATGTGGGAAATAATCCTATTGAGTTTCAATTCTACTATTGCCATTATCTTCAAGTATCTCATCTTCTGTTGTCGAGACGGAAACGATTGGATTGATCCTTATCTGTTCGAGCTTGAGTAAGTAGCACGACTGGTTGTAGTTTCATGGGTGATCCAAACGAGACATAGTCATACGCTTTAATCCCTAACTTTTGCCTGGATTGCCTTTTCAGGTTTTCAATCCACCGGGATACCCTTTTTTGCCCAAGCCGCCTTTTCAGGTTTTCGACTTGCCGGGTGTACACATTTTTTTTATATATGTATCCCTAATTTTTTCCCGAACCCTTTTAGTTCGTCGGGATGCCCTTATTTTTGCCTAGGCCAGTCAACCTAGCGGGTCTCTTTTTATGCGTAGTATTTTTTAACTATGTCTGCATTTACAGGCTGTGGGAAGTCTTCACCGTCCATGGTAGTAAGTATCATGGCACCTCCTGAGAATACTGTTTTGACTACAAATGGTCCTTCATATGTAGGAGTCCATTTGCCCCTAGGATCACCCTGTGGTAATATGATACGCTTGATTACCAAGTCACCAGCCTGATATACCTTTGACTTAACCTTCTTGTTGAAAGCCTTGATCATTCGTTTCTGGTACATCTGGCCATGACAAACTGCTGCTAACCACTTCTCATCAATCAAATTTATCTGGTTAAGTCGAGTCTGAATCCACTCATCTTCATCCAAGCCTGCATCCTTCATAATTCTTAAGGAGGGAATCTGAACTTCAATGGGCAGAACTGCTTCCATACCATATACTAAGGAGAATGGGGTTGCCCCTATTGAAGTACGTGTTGTAGTACGATAACCATGAAGAGCAAATGGTAACATCTCATGCCAATCCTTATAAGTCACAGTCATCTTTTGTAGAATCTTCTTAATATTCTTGTTAGCAGCTTCTACTGCCCCATTCATCTTGGGACGATACGGAGAAGAGTTGTGATGCTTAATCTTGAATTGCATGCAGAGGTCAGTAATCATAGTGTTGTTCAAATTAGAGCCATTGTCAGTAATAATCCTTTCAGGGATGCCATACCTACATATGAGATTATTCTTAATGAATCGGGCCACCATATTCTTAGTAACAGATGCAAATGAAGCTGCCTCCACCCACTTTGTGAAGTAATTAATAGCAACCAGGATGAAACGATGCCCATTAGAAGCAGTAGGCTTGATCTCACCAATCATATCAATGACCCACATGGCAAAAGGCCAAGGAGCAGTCAACACATTCAATGGTGATGGAGGTATATGCACTTTATCAGCATAGATTTGACACTTGTGACACGTTCTGGAATGTTGATAGCAGACAACTTCCATGGTAGACCAATAGTAACCTACTCTCAATATCTTCTTTGCCATAGTATGACCACTAGAATGAGTGCCAAAGATACCATCATGCATATCTTCCATAATCTCTGTTGCTTCCTTCTTATCCACACAACGAAGCATAGTTGAATCATGATTGCGCTTGTACAAAATCCCATTACTCAAAAAGAACTTAGCCGAAAACCTTCTCAGAAACTTCCTATCTTTGACAGATGCCCCTTCAGGGAACTCCTGAGCTTCAAGATATCTTTTCACTTCATAGAACCAAGGCTTCTCTTCTGCTTCTTCAGTGTCAATCTCATTGCAATATGCAGGCTTCTCAAATCTATCAATAGTAATCTTGGGAGCCTTATCATCCCAGCTAATTTCAAACATGGATTCCATGGTGGCTAATGCATCTGCCAACTGATTCTCTCTTCGTGGAATATGTCCAAAGGTAATCTCCTTAAAATGTGGGATCAAAGACAACACATGTTCTCTGTAAGGAATGAGATTATCATGCTTGGTATCCCAATCTCCTTTGATCTGACTTACTACCAGGGATGAATCTTTATACACGTCAAGGAACTGAATCTTCATATCAATGGCAGCTTTGATACCCAGGATACATGCCTCATACTCAGCCATATTATTGGTACAATAAAAACAAAGTCTGGCAGTAATCGGGGTATGACAACCTTCAGGGGAACTGATCACAACACCAACACCATTACCAAGTGCATTTGAAGCTCCATCTAAAACCATAGTCCATCGGGATCCTTGTTCAGGTCCGTCATATTGTCCAGGTTCTTTGGTAATAATCATAATATCTTCATCAGGGAACTCAAAACTCATTGACTGGTAATCATCCACTGCTTGATGAGCCAAATGATCAGCCACAACACTTCCTTTAATGGCCTTCTGAGTAGTATATTGTATATCATATTCTGTCAAGATCATTTGCCATCTTGCTATTCTTCCGGAGAGAGCAGGTTTCTCGAATATGTACTTGATTGGATCCATCTTCGAAATCAATAAGGTAGTATGAGTCAACATATACTGTCTTAGTCGGCGAGCAGCCCATGCCAAAGCGCAGCAAGTTTTCTCGAGCAGTGAGTATCTTGTTTCACAGTAGGTAAACTTTTTGCTAAGGTAGTATATTGCCTGCTCTTTTCGACCAGACTCGTCATGTTGCCCCAACACACACCCCATTGAGCTGTCTAATACTGTTAAGTACATAATCAAGGGTCTTCCATCAACTGGTGGCATCAAAATGGGAGGTTCTAGAAGATATTTCTTGATTTCATCAAAGGCTGTCTAGCACTCATCATTCCACTCCATTACTTGATCTTTCTTCAACAACTTGAAGATTGGCTCACAGGTAGCAGTTAATTGGGAAATAAATCTTGCAATGTAATTCAATCGTCTCAAGAAACCTCTAACTTCCTTCTCAGTGCGGGGAGCTGGCATCTCTTGTATAGCTTTCACTTTTGCAGGATCTACTTCAATACCTTTTCCACTGACAATGAAACCCAGGAGCTTACCAGATCTAACTCCAAAAGTACACTTGTTTGGGTTCAATCTCAACTTGTATTTCTTTAGTCTCTCAAACAACTTATGCAGATGATCAAGATGTTGTTCTTCATTCTGGGACCTGGCTATCATATCATCCACATATACCTCTATCTCACGATGAATCATATCATGAAACAAAGCCACCATAGCACGCTGATATGTTGCCCCTGCATTCTTCAAACCAAATGGCATCACTTTATAGCAAAAGGTGCACCACTGTGTAACAAATGTTGTTTTCTCCATATCTTCAGGTGCCATCTTGATTTGATTGTAACCAGAGAAACCATCCGTGAATGAGAATACCTTGTGCTGAGCAGTGTTGTCTACCAAAACATCAATATGAGGAAGTGGAAAGTCATCTTTGGGGCTGGCCTTGTTCAAATCCCTGTAGTCTACACACATACGTACCTTACCATCTTTCTTAGGTACCGGCACCATATTTTCAACCCATTGAGGATAAGAAGTCACAGCTAAGAACCCTGCATCAAATTGTTTCATTACCTCTGCCTTAATCTTCTCTGACATTTCAGGACGCATGCGACGAACCTTCTGCTTCTTTGGACGACAATCTTCTTTTACTGGTAAACGATGAACCACAATGTCTGTATCCAACCCTGGCATATCTTCATAAGACCAAGCAAAGATCTCCACATAATCATGTAACATCTGAATCAACTTGCTTTTGACACCATCTTCTAATTCAGCCCCTATCTTGACTTCTTTCTTGTTTTCTTCAGTTCCCAGATTCACAACTTCGACTGGCTCTTCATGTGGCTGTATAGCTTTCTCTTCTTGTTGTAATAACCCAGCAAGCTCTACAGGTACTTCACAATCGTCCTCCTTTCCATCCTCAGCTTGATAGATCGGATTCTCGAAATTATAATTGGCAATAGTGTAACACGGTGGGAGAACTGACTTTAGTTATGTTGCGGATAGCAAGAGTCGCCACCGGCTTTTATTTTATCCAAAGGAAAGGCATAAAAGAACAGGAAAGACCTTTTAAAAGATTTTTGGGTCCGGGGGGTAGGTTATGTAAAGGGAAGGTGTTAGCACCATTTACATCCATGGTTATCCATGGGCTCTTAGTTACTTAGCTCACTTTAAACTGTTTTTGAAATGTGAAGTGTGTGAATAGAAATTTTCTTAAAAGTTTTATAATGATCCATGTACGGATGCGTAAAAAACCTTTGTTTTGAAAATTGTTTGAAATGTGTAAGTGTTTGAAATGTTTTTGAAGAGTGAGCAAGTATCTAAGAGGAACCTACCCTAAGTTTTAAGTCTTTTCTGTTCTTGAATCCTTTAAATGGTAAGACTATCCCTATTATTAAGGAATAGGTAGTCATTACCTTGGATGTTAGGGACAAATGAAGGGACATCTGTTATTTAGGCAACTGTGGGGTGTATAAGCAATTCGAAGGGACTTATCATCTTTATTTGGAAGGGACAAGATCATTACGAAGGCAACATTCGAAGGGACTTGATCTTTTTAGATGATGTGAAATGAGGGACTTTGCTTTATACACCCTACTTGACCTTTTGTTTTAGGCAACATGAGAGGTATCCTTAAGGAAGTGAGATGGCGATCAAAGATCGACTTACGTGTGTGAGTGTACAATTTTAATATTTATCTTTTAAATTAGCGAGCTAAATTAATTTTAAACATACAAACATGTTGCACTCCCTATTTTACTAACCATAGCATAAAATAAATATTTAAATGTTACTATTACAATATTACATAAAAGGAACAATTACATAATAATAATAATTAACAAATTAAATAAATAAACAAAAATAATAATAATAATATAATTGGGTTAGTAAAATAATAATAATAATAAATCATAATATAAATGAGGTTAGTAATAATAAAATATCATATAAACATAATTAATAATGTAAATAAAAATATTAGCATAATAACCAAAAGATCAATTTTTTTTATATGAACAATTATTTTTTAAGATTAATAAGAAAATATAAGCAATTATACTAATTATTATAAAGTTTTAAGTTATATGCAAATTATAAAAATTAAGTTAATTATAAACATGTTATGAAAATAAATTATAAAATTAAATTAACAAGTTTAAAAAAAATTATTTACATACAACAATTTATGTCATATTATTATATTAACAAAATTAAATTAAGAATTTTAATTTTAAGCATATTTATATACAAGAATTAAATTATGAACAAATTACATAATATTTATACATGATTAAGGTTTATAAATAATAGAATTAAATAAATAGAAGAAAATTAGGGTTTTTAGAATTTAGAAAATAAATTAGGGTTTATAAAAATATTAGGGTTTATAATTTAATTTACAATATTAATTTAATAATAAATATATACATATATTTTTTAAAATAAAAATTAGGATTAATTTCTTTAGAGAATAGTTTTCTTAAATATAATATTATACATTTATATATTTACATGTAATGATTTAAACAAATAATTAGAATTAATTATAAAACATAAATAATAAAACAAAATAATAAAAAAAAAATGGATTTCAAAACTTACCTGGGGCAGGGATCGAACCCATGCCCTAGGCTTTGTAACCCTTAGACGCACAGAGTTACCATTGGGCTGCATGCGCGCTTGTGAACACCAAACAGGCAGCAATCCTTTTGTTTCTTCTCCTGCATAAAATTCTCAAAAAAATAAAACAAAGCAAAATGGCCTGGGGAGGTTTTGATCCCAGGACCATTCCTTTGCAAGCCAAACGCGCACACCAACTGAGCCAAGTGTTCTAGTTGTAATATAACATAACATAAATCAAAAAATATTAAAACAAAAATTTGAATCCCTGCTGATGGCGCCAATCTTCTTCTTCTTCCTCCAACTTACCTGCGAAAATTCTTTCAACATTTCCTGCGAAATTTCCTATGAGTTCTTCCCTTCAAGAACCTGCGAATTTGAATCTCTCACAACACGTAAAATTTCAACAAATTTATTATATAAACATGATCCACACATCAAATCCAATTCAATGATGTCTTTAGAATTCATTTATATTGGTTTAAATGAGAAACCCTAATCGGCCACTCTAAACCCTAACAATGGCAACTTCATGTTCCTATGTCGAAACTCAAATTGGATTGCCCAGAAACGTTCCTAAGCTTGTCACAAACACAAAACAATCATCAAACATAATTTATAATGCATAAACAATGGAGAACGAAAAAATCATAAAAGTGTGATAATATTGATTCGGTTTATGCATATGGAGGCGTTTTAGATGTTGTTTATGATCCAAATATGTTCAATGAACATCATAGAACATATTGCAATGCTCAAAACTCATTGAAACCCTCTCTACCTTGGAATCCGAATATGAGTTTTTTGAAGATTTTTGTGAAGTTTGAAGATGGCTTTGGAGGCAGAAATTTCGTGTGCTTGCATTAGGTTTGTGTTGTATACTTATAGTGTAATGAATTTAGGTCAAAAGAATGGATCATTGTGTGGAAAATTTGATTGAAAAAGATTAAGTCTTAAACTTCAAATATTTGAGAATTAGACCTTTCTATTTCAAGCCAATCACCATGATTCTCATACCAATTTGATCTAAATCACTTTTATGACTTTCTAGAAACAAAATCCCATTTAAATATTTGACTTTTCTATTTTATTTTAATTTAAAATGATTTTAAATGAATAAAATCAAAATAAATAAAATAAAATAATAAAAAATCTGAATATTTGAGATTTGGGTCGTGCATGAAGTATTGGTATGGATTGGATCATCATATGGCAAGCCCATTTAGAAAAAATTGGTTTTAAACCTCCATTTTCTTCATAAACCAACCAAAACTTTCCCAACTTTGCAAGGGCACACATTCTTCAATTTTAATGCTATGAGGGTGTTCTTAGACATTTTGGAAAGCTTGAAGAGTCCTCTAACCAACCCCACTTGTTTCATGTCCATATAATTTACCATTATCAAGTTATGCCCTTTTGAAGGTGTTAACTTTTTGTTGACTTTCAAAAGGACCTATAATGTCTTAGCTCATACCTTCCAAATGAAGCATTTTTGGGCTTGGCTTATGAGACACAAAGTTGTAGAGAATTCAATTTCCTTCAAAATGAGCTTTGGATGGAAAATTGGTGATGAAGCATGTGAAAGTTATGGCTGGTCAAAGTTCAGTTGACTTTTCCTGAGGAAACCCTAATTTAGAAACCTCTAATTCTTGATGATCTGAAATATCCTTGATGAATCATGATCAACCCTTGATCAAATGATGAATTTTACTTCATATACTTGATGTTGGCAAAAAATCATGAAGTTTGACCTTGGTTTGACCACAGTTGACCTCAATTTGACTTTTTAACTACTTTGACTGATTTTGACTTATCTGATCATCTGACTGAGCAAACTTTTGAGAAAAGTATTGAAACTTGTCATGGGGATTCTTAGACACATATAAGATGTTATGGAGCTCACTTGAAGTCTTGGAAGTCCATTTAGCCTGATTAAAGTTAAAACCCTAGTTTTGGATGCACTGCTTAGGATGATGCATTGTCTGAGGGAATTGTCAAATATTCTGACCAATTGTGAACTTTGTGAACCTTGTGAACCTCATAAGATGTCTTGTGAACCTCATGGGAGGTCTTGTGAATCTTGTGAACCTTGTGAACCTCATAAAGTGTCTTGTAAACTTCATGAACCTCATGAAAGGTCTTGTGAACCTTGTGAACCTTTTTAGCACACAAAGTCTTGTATTGTGAGGGCAAATTTTGGGGTGCAACAAATAGTAGAACTGTTATCAACAGGATCCAGAGTGGATGAGGATCTGCATTTTAGTGATGTGGGTGTGTGTAAGAACACATAGCTGATAAAACAAAAATAAAAGAAAAGAAAGACAAGGAACACAATATTTACGAAAACGAAACGTCCACTAATTTTTATTGAATGAAGTATGCAAATGAAATGACATCTCGAAACAAACATACCATTGTGCCCCGGGTAAGGCACTAGGCTTAAGAGTTCAATTGTTCAAAAATTACAAATTTTAAAGTAACAACACAGTAATAGTATTTACTCCTGACTAAAGGAGATAGGAATGACATCTTCAGCCTTCCAGTTATTGAGCCCAGCACCCACAGTAGGAAAAATCCAAGCATCTAAGTTGTAGTCTTCATCATAGTCACCTACAGCATTGATCTGATCTTTCATAATCCCCTGATTGGTGATACAAACAGCACGAGCACGACGAACGGCCTTCTGGGACTCTGTAGTGAAACCCAAACCAAATTTGTCTGACTTGTAAGGGATGTCAGGAAGCTGACCCCAAATAGTACAACCACCTTCATCCACCACAGCTCTAGCATCCTTGAGGGAAGCCATTGTAGGAGGTACTCTGGTGACCACGGGAACTTTCTTGACAACGGGAGGAGCTTCATAATTATTAACAACCCAAGGAACTACTTCGAATGTCTGGCACGGAGTTTCAACATATTCACCTTCCACTTCAAGATATTTAAAGGTGTTCACATGACTAACTATATATCCTTCCTCTCCGTAAACAGTGACAACTTTTCCTTCTACTGGATATCTCAGCTTCTGATGTAAGGTGGAGGTTACAGCACCTGCCCCATGGATCCAGGGACGCCCAAGTAAACAAGAATACGAAGGACGGATATCCATTACATAAAAAGTAGCATTGAAGACTTGAGAACCTACTTTTATTGGGAGATCAATTTCTCCATGCACCACTCTTCTCGAGCCATCAAAAGCCTTCACCACTATATTACTGGGCTTCATCACAGCATCTTCAGGACTAAGCTTATTCAGAACTTCTTTGGGCAACACATTCAGCGAGGAACCATTGTCTATTAACACATGTGACATGGTAGTGCCCCTACATTCAATGGAGATATGTAGAGCCCTGTTATGATCCCTCTTGGCAGGAGTCAAATCAGCATCGGAGAAACCTAACCCATTATCATAGGTCAAGTGTGCAACACAATTTTCAAACTGGTCTACAGAAATCTCATTTGGTACGTGAGCAGTCTTTAAAAATTTAATCAAGGCTTTAGCGTGAGCCTCAGAACACAACAATAAAGACAACATAGAAATCTTGGAGGGAGTATGCCCAAATTGATCAACAATGTCATAATCACTCTTGCGAATGATCTTCAATACTTATTCCATCTGCTTAGAAAGATCATCAGCAGCTGGCACATCAGTTTGTATAGGTTCAATAACAAGACCTTTTCCCTGAGCATCAACAGTAGAGGTAGTAGCTGGATTAACTGTATTCTTGGAGGTAACTGGAGGAGAGAAAACTCTTCCACTTCGTGTGATCTTACTAGATCCAGCAATATTATCAACATCCAGATTTTCACCAACAACAGGTGTATCAGCTAAGGATTCCTGCTTAACACCATGGATATAAACATCGGACCCATAATGCCAAGGCACAGCTTTATCAGAAGTATATGGAATAGGACCCGGAGTTGTAATGATCATAGGAGCCACTCTAGCTTCAGCAACAATCTTCACAGGGCCTTCAGCAGTAATTTTAATTGGACCCTTACGAGTGATTTTTACAGGTCCCTTAGCAGTAATCCTTACCGGCACTTTATCAACCATATCCACCTCTTCAACCTTCGCACCTTTAGTTATATGTTCAACCATGCTCTCCACAGAAGGTGGTGTCCTCTCAAACAATATTGTGTAATTGTCCATGAGGCGTTGAATTTCGTCCTTCAATCTCCAGCAACTATCCGGCCTATAAGCACAATATAAACAATCTTCATGACAACCTGGAAAGAACCCAACTTGTACCAACTTCTTCTTGATAACAGATAATGATGTAGTCACGTCTGCAACTGATGAAATACATGAAACGTCATCAATGGCATTGACAGTCTTTTCATGATTTGGCATGGGAGCAGTAATCACATTTGGAGTACCCGGAGGGTCAAACTCAATCTCTCCAGCATCAATCATATCCTGAATTTTATTCTTCAATATCCAGCAACTATTGGTATCATGTCCCTGACAATTTGAATGATATGCACATCGTGCATTAGGATTGTACTTGGGAGAGGTAACATTGGGATTTTGAGGAGGGTCCCTCAAAGTGATGAGTTCACCCTTCAACAAGTGTTGTAAGGCTTGGGCCAGTGACATGTTGAGCTTAGTGAACTGCCTTTTAGGCCTCTGTTTATTGCCCTGTGGTGGCTCTGGTGTTGCAGGAGTAGGATTGGAGATATGAACTTCACTCACAGATTGATGCCTCCTATTACGATCAGATTGACCATAAATAGCATTCGACTCTTTCTTCCCACTAGGGGGCTTCTTTGTAGTACTGGATGAAGAAGCACCCACTTGGATCTTGCCCACTCCTTATACCACTTTCTACGCTCTCTCCTGTCATTATCAACTCAGTAAAGCCAGATGATGAGCTTCCAATGAGATGACTGTAAAAAGGACCATTCAACGTACACATGAACATATCAACTAACTCCCTGTCAGTTAGAGGGGGTTGCACTCTTCCAGCCAAATATCTCCACTTCTGGGCATACTCCTTGAAATTTTCTTTATCACCCATAGACATGCTCTGTAGTTGCATGTGAGTAGGGGCTAGGTAAGCATTATATTGATATTGCTTATAAAAGGCTTCAGCAAGATCATTCCAATCACGGATGTTGACACTCTCCAATTGATAGTACCACTCCAATTGAGCTCCAGACAAGCTCTCTTGGAAGAAATGGATCCACAACTTTTTATCAGCAGTATGGGGTTGGATCCTCCGGACATAAGATTTCAGATGCAGCTTAGGACAAGAGACACCATCATTAACTACGAAAGTAGAAACCTTGAAACCAATGGGTATGACCACCCCAGATATCAAACTCATGTCTTCAAAATCCAACCCAGAAGACTTTTGCAATTCCATAGCATCCATTCTATCCACCAGCATCTTGAACTTATCTTCATTAGGCTCATGATAGTAGTTAGCTTCAGAATCAGAGTCCCCCATTGTATTATGGAGACTGCCTCCCTCTTTCTCAGACTCTTCAGACTCATAATCTTCAACCTGTTCTTTGGTCTTGACAGGACCTCTGAACCTTCTTCCCATGTTGATTAGGCCTCCTGACCTTCTAGTATTCTTGGTCTTCTTGGCCAGCAGTGTCTTCAATTCATCCTGTCCTTTGGACAAGTTCAGGATCAGCTCTTGGAACTGTGCATTTTGTGCCTGGAGATCTTTAATTGTTTGTTCAAGAGCCATTGCTGAAATAAACAGCGAGAAGATAAGAAACTTGTACATAAGAAACTTGTGATGCAATGATATGGTGTATAAATGCGTATGCAATGTTTTCAAGGACCGCAGGATTTAAATTTACTTAAACAATCAAGAAAGTAAAATTTTATTAGTGACAAATTTGTTTGCCCCTTGGGCTTACAATAAAAATGAAATGAAATAAATACAAAAGATGGGGTTTTAAGTCTCCCATGGACGTTTCCTCTTTGTGTTGAGGTATGTGTTGAGATTCCGCTCCTCGTGAAGTTGCTTCGTCAGCTCCAGGATTCTTTCTTGTCTTGCTTTGTAATGAGCCTCGAAAGTATCCCTTTGCTCCTTCAACTGGATCCAGGATCTCTGTAAGTCTTCCAGGTCATTGGGCATGTCTGGGTGAAGGATAGTATAAGAGGTATCTCCTTCAGCAACAGGCTCCATAGTAATTGGCAGGATGGCAGGATAGGGCATCATAAGAGTCTGAGCACGAGATCGCACCCATCTGAGGTAAGCTTCCATAGGAATAGTGTACTTGGGATCCAGAGTCTTGTTGTCAACCTTGTTTACTTTTCCCCATGCTCGTATGAACCTTTGACTGTAACCTTGCAGATCATTGTCGTAATCAAACACAATACCCTGAATCAACATGTCATGAGGACCATCACTCCGAGCGTAACCAAACTGTCGTAAAGCTAAAGAAGGGTTGTAAGTAATGCCTCCTCTTATGCCTAGAAGTGGCACATTAGGAAACTCCCCACAACGGTCAATGATAGTAACATTCTCCATAGATCTGGAGCACCAATGGATATCTGAATGAGAGAGTGACATAATCCTCTTGGACCACCTGAACCCTTGTTCATTCTTCATCACTGAGCGAGGAAGGTGAGAAATAAACCACCTAGATAGCAAAGGTATGCAACACATCCGATTTCCTCGTGCCTTTGTAGTACGAGTATGAAGAGAATGCAGGATGTCTCCAAGCAATGTAGGCACTGGATTGTGACTCAGAAATATGTTGATGGCGTGAATGTCTATGAACTGATCAGGATTGGGAAACAACACTAAGCCATAAATCAACAAGGCTAAGATCTCCTCAAAAGCATCATAGCTCATAGCCTTCAAGAACACTTGAGCCTTCTCTATCAACACTTTAGCAAGGATACCCTTAACTCCGCTTCTCGTTTCTAGAACAATGTCTGACTTCTTCAGATGTAGAGCTGCAGCAATAACCTCAGGTTTGGGCTCTTTTTCCAAGCCTGTGAATGGTTTCTGATCAAGTACAGGTATACCCAGAAGTTTGGAGAATTCTTCCATTGTAGGAACCAGCTGATAGTCGGGGAATGTGAAGCAATGATGTTTAGGATCAAAGAACTGAAACAGGACACTCATCATATCTTCATTGAACCCTGAAGTGACTAGATCCAGTAGTTGACCATGTCTTTTGATGAACTGGGAGTTTTCAGAAACCTGGGAGACCAATTCCTTAAGCTTATGAGGTATTCCCACAAAGTTGATCCGGATAGTGTTTCTACGAGCAGAAGCCATGACCTGCAACAAAAAACAAAGATAAATCCTTTGGTTCTTGAAATGGTTAGTGAAAATGCTATGCTTATGATGCATGATGTTGCTATGATGTTATGCTCAATCACAAACATGTGGCACACACAAACAAGTCACACCATAGCCCTAGGTTTAAAGGCTTGCATGAGGTTCAAAGGTAAGTACCCTCCCCTGAAGTTTAGATGGTTCATCCTGTCCTACAAAAGTAACCAGGTTCTAAGGGATCTCAATATCATTGATCCTTCACAAGGGTGGTTGTTCAGTAGGCAACTTACTTGCCAACCAAAACCCTCCAAGTTTAGGATCTCAATGAGCGTAGTATCGAGTATCAACCAACTTCAGTCTTCACCAAAGACGGTTATCTTACTACTTTCTAAAGGCCAAGATGGGATAACTAGGGTTCTAAAAGTTAGTTAGTGCATTGACAACATATGGCAGCCTCATATTATCTTCAACTTGACTTAAGGAACATAAGCACCAACCAAGAAGTCACACTAACTATGGCCACCAGATCAACCATATCGGTATACGCCGTACAGTTTCCTTGGTCTATTGCCATTTACCTAAGGTACACTAGATCCGGGTTAGGATCTTTCACACATAAGAGCACCCAACAAGATAAGTATAAAGCAAACAAGGCAAACAATTTTAAAGTGATCTAATTCCTAAGGGTACCCCTCTTTTATTAAGTCCCCAGCAGAGTCGCCAGTTCTGTAACACGGTGGGAGAACTGACTTTAGTTATGTTGCGGATAGCAAGAGTCACCACCGACTTTTATTTTATCCAAAGGAAAGGCATAAAAGAACAGAAAAGACCTTTAAAAGATTTTTGGGTTCGGGGGGTAGGTTATGTAAAGGGAAGGTGTTAGCACCCTTTACATCCATGGTTATCCATGGGCTCTTAGTTACTTAGCTCACTTTAAAATGTTTTTGAGAAGTGTAGTGTGTGATTAGAAATTTTCTTAAGTACTTTATAATGATCCATGTACGGATATATATAAAGCCTTTGTTTTGAAAATTGCTTGAAAATGTGAAGTGTTTTGAAATGTTTTGAAAAGGTGAGCAAGTACATAAGAGGAACCTACCCTAAGTTAAATCTTTTTTGTTCTTAAATGTCCTTTAAATGGTAAGACTATCCCTATTATTAAGGAATAGATAGTCATTACCTTGGATGTGTGAGGGACAAATGATGGGACAACTGTGATTAGGCAACTGTAAGGTGTATTTAGCAATTCGAAGGGACTTATCATCTTTATTCGAAAGGGACAAGATCATTACGAAGACAACCGTGAAGGGACTTGATCTTATTATCTATTAAGGGACTAGATGATATAAATAAATGAAGGGACTTTGCTTTATACACCTTACTTGACCTTTTTTCTTTAGGCAACATGAGAGGTATCCTTAAGGAAGTGAGATGGCGATCCAGGATCGACTTACGTGTGTGAGTGTACCAATTCAAATATTTATCTTGAGATTAATGATCTAAATTCAATTTTAAATACAAACATGTTTTACACTACCTATTTTACTAACCATGGCAATTAAAAATAAAAATAATTCTACAACTATTACATAAATTGCACAATTACATAATAATAATTAAAATAATAAATTAAATAAATAATCACATGATAAATAGATAAATAAAGGGGTTAGTAATAATAAACAAAATAAATATAAGAGGAAGAAATTAGCATAATAATATAATAATGAATTAAAAGTTCAATTTTAAATAATTATTTTTTAAGATTTTTTAATAAAAGAAATAAATAATAAATATTATATACTAATAAAATATGATTAATAGTCTAGTTATTATACATATTATAAAAATATCTAATTATAATTAAATAAGCATATAATAAATTATATTCATAAGATAAAATTAGGGTTTTTTAATTATTTTTTTAGGGAAATAAATTAGGGTTAATTAATTAATTAAATTATTTACATATAAAAACTATATACAACTTATAAAATAAATATACATAATTAAAATTTACAAATAAATAAATTAAGAGTTATAATATAATTAGGGTTTATAAAAAAAAAATTGGAACTAAAATAAAATTAGGGTTATAGTTTGATTATCAATTAAAATTAATTATAATTTGAAAACAATAATAATAATAAACAAAACAAAAATGAAATAGAAGAAAGGAAGAGGGGGAGGCCTGGTTTTGATCCCAGGACCTCCCCAATACCTGAAGAGAGTTCTAGCCACTGGGCCAACGCGCGTTTGGTGTCAACATACTGCCTTCATGTGCTTTTGTTCATATCCTGGAAAAATCAAATAAAAAAGCAACAAAGCAAAAGGGCCTGGGGGAATCGAACCCAGGTCATGCGCCTCCCATCACCAATGCTCTTACCAGCTGAGCCATCAGCGCGTTGTGAAATATATACGAAAAAAACAAATAATAAAATAAACACAAAATTTGAATTTAAAATTCGCGCCATTCAGATCATCTTCTTCCTTGGAATTTCGCAGGTTTTCCTGCGAATTTTGTTGGGGAATTTCCTGCGAATCTTCATGCGTTTTAAACCTGCGTTTTTCAAACCCTACACAACCAGTACAATTACATCAAATTAAATACATCCTTAGACTCCTTGTGACCTGTATAATTCAATTATGTCATCAAAAGTCATTTATATTATGTGAATCGAAGAACCTTAATTTGAAGCTTGAAACCCTAAGTATGGTGTTTTCATGATTCGGCCATGGTTCTTCACACAAACAACCCAGAAACCATCTATGAACAACAACAAACATTAATAAATAGCCAAAATTTATTATAAACAAACAAATTCAATGAATCAAAGAAAAATATATCAAGAACATATATGCTTCGGGTTATGCAAATGAGGATGAATCAAAGGCATGTAAGGATTGGTTTCGTTTCAGGGAAGCTTAAGGAAGCTTGTGGTGTCCTTAAAATACCTTGAAACCTCTTCTAATATGGAAACCGAAAAATTGAATTTTTGTGATTTTTGTGAAGTTTGAAATATGTCTAGAGGCTGGAATTTTCCTCCCCTTGCATTGTAATTAGTTTGTGTACATATAGTGGATGTAATTAGGTCAAGACAACATGGATTTATGGGCTTTTTGAATGCCTTGAGTGTGAAGGAATGTCATGATCCAAAAATATGAAAAAAATCAAATATTTGTATTCCAATCTAGTCTAGCACGAATTTGCACAAGATCCAATCATGTTAAACAGCATTGATGAATTTCTAGAAGAAGAATCATGTCCAAATATTGATTTTTAGATTTTATTTTGATTTAATTTGATTTAAAATGAATAAAATTCAAATAAATATCAAATAAAATATTAAAAATCAGAATTTCTTGTCATTGGGTCGTGTGGGATGATATCACAAGGATTGGGTTGCACAATGGTAGGCCCATTTGGAAAAAATTGATTCTAAGACCCCATTTGCTCAATATTCTTCTCAAAACTTTCCCAACTTTGAAAGGGCACAAATCCTTCAATTTTAATGCTATAAGGGTGTTCTTGGACATTTTGGAAATCTTAAAGAGTCCTCTAACCAAACCCATTGGTTTCATGTCCATATCTTTTACCATTCTCAAGTTATGCTCTTTTGAAGTTGTTGACTTTTTGTTGACTTTCAAAAGGACCTATAATGTCTTAGCTCATACCTTCCAAATGAAGCATTTTTGGGCTTGGATTGTAAGACACAAAGTTGTAGAGAATTCAATTTCCTTCAAAGTTATATTTGGATGGAAAAAATTTGATGAAGCATGTGAAAGTTATGGCTGGTCAAAGTTCAGTTGACTTTTCCTGAGGAACCCCTAATTTAGAAACTCCTGATTCTTGATGATCTGAAATCTCCTTGATGAATCATGATCAACCCTTGATCAAATGATGAATTTTACTTCATATACTTGATGTTGGCAAAAAATCATGAAGTTTGACTTTGGTTTGACCACAGTTGACCTCAGTTTGACTTTTTAACTACTTTGACTGATTTTAACCTATATGATCATCTGACTGAGCAAACCTTTGAGAAAAGTCTTGAAACTTGTCATGGGGATTCTTGAACATATATAAGATGTCATGAAGCTCACTTGAAGTCTTGGAAGTCCATTTAGCCTGATTAAAGTCAAAACCCTAGTTTTGGATGCACTGCTTAGGAGGATGCATTGTCTAAGGGAATTGTCAAATCTTCTGACTAATTGTGAACTTTGTGAACCTTGTGAACATCATGGGATGTCTTGTGAACCTTGTGAACCTCTTAGTACACCAAGTCTTGTCTTGTGAGGGGAAATTTTGGGGTGCAACAGCAGGTCATGGCTTCTGCTCGTAGGAACACTATCCGAATCAACTTTGTAGGGATACCTCCTAAGCTTAAGGAATTGGTCTCTCAAGTTTCTGAAAACTCTCAATTCATCCAGAGACATGGTCACCTACTAGATTTAGTCACTTCAGGGTTCAATGAAGACATAATGAGTATTCTGTTTCAGTTCTTTGATCCTAAACATCATTGCTTCACATTCCCCGACTATCAGTTGGTTCCTACAATGGAAAAGTTCTCCAAACTATTGGGTATACCTATCCTTGATCAGAAACCCTTCACAGGCTTGGAAAAAGAGCCTAAACCTGAAGTCATTGCTGCAGCCCTACATTTGAAAAAAATCAGACATTGTCCTAGAAACAAGGAGTGAAGTTAAGGGTATTCTTGCTAAGGTATTGATGGAGAAAGCTCAAGTGTTCCTGAAGGCTATGAGTTGTGATGCTTTTGAGGAGATCTTAGCCCTATTGATTTATGGCTTAGTGTTGTTCCCCAATCCATACCAGTTCATAGACGTACATGCCATCAACATATTTCTGACTCATAATCCAGTGCCTACATTACTTTGAGACATCTTACACTCTCTTTATACCCTTACTATGAAGGCAAGAGGAACTCTGATGTATTGTATACCTTTATTGTCCAGGTGGTTTATTTCTCACTTTCCTCGATCAGTGATGAAGAATGAACAAGGGTTCAGGTGGTCCAAGAGGATTATGTCACTTTCTCATTCAGATATCCATTAGTGCTCCAGATCTATGGATAATGTTACTATCATTGACCGTTGTGGGGAGTTTCCTAATGTACCACTTATAGGCATAAGAGGAGGCATTACTTACAACCCTTCCTTAGCTTTACGACAGTTTGGTTACGCTCGGAGTGATGGTCCTCATGACATGTTGATTCAGGGTATTGTGTTTGACTACGACAACAATCTACAAGGTTATCGTCAAAGGTTCATACGAGCATGGGGGAAAGTGAACAAGGTTGACAACAAGACTCTAGAGCCCAAGTACACTATTCCTATGGAAGCTTATCTCAGATGGATGCGATCTCGTGCTCAGACTCTTATGATGCCATATCCTGCCATCCTGCCAGTTACTATGGAGCCTGTTGCTGAAGGAGATACTTCTTATACCATCCTTCACCCAGACATGCCCACTGACATGGAAGAGTTACAGAGGTCCTGGATCCAGTTGAAGAAGCAAAGGGATACTTTTGAGACTCATTACAAAGCAAGTCAAGAAAGAATCCTGGAGCTAACAAAGCAACTTCACGAGGAGCGGAATCTCAACTCATACCTCAATACAAAGAGGAAACGTCCATGGGAGACTTAAAACCCCATTTTTTGTATTTATTTCATTTTTATTGTAAGCCCAAGGGGCAAACAAATTTATTACTAATAAAAGTTTACTTTTTGGTTGTTTAAACAAATTTAAATCCTGCGGTCCTTGAAAACATTGCATACGCATTTATACACCATATCATTGCATCACAGGTTTCTTATGTACAGGTTTCTTATCTTCTCGCTGTTTATTTCAGCAGCAATGGCTCTTGAACAAACAGTCAAAGATCTCCAGGCATAGAACGCACAATTTCAAGAGCTGATCCTGAACTTGTCCAAGGGACAGGATGAATTGAAGACACTGCTGGCCAAGAAGACTAAGAAGACTAGAAGGTCAGGAGGCCTTATCAACATGGGAAGAAGGTTCAGAGGTCCTGTCAAGACCAAGGAACAAGTTGAAGATTATGAGTCTGAAGAGTCTGAGAAAGAGGGAGGCAGTCTCCATAATACAATGGGGGATTATGATTCTGAAGCAAATTACTATCATGATCCTAATGAAGATAAGTTCAAGATGCTGGTGGATAGAATGGACGCTATGGAATTGCAAAAGTCTTCTGGGTTGGATTTTGAAGATCTGAGTCTGATATCTGGAGTGGTTATACCCATTGGTTTCAAGGTCCCTACCTTTGTAGTATATGATGGTGTCTCGTGTCCCAAGCTGCATCTAAGGTCCTATGTCCAGAGGATCCAACCCCATACTGCTGATAAGAAGTTGTGGATCCATTTCTTCCAAGAGAGCTTGTCTGGAGCTCAATTGGAATGGTACTATCAATTGGAGAGTGTCAACATCCGTGATTGGAATGATCTTGTTGAGGCCTTCTATAGGCAATATCAATACAATGCTGATCTAGCCCCTACTCGCATGCAACTCCAAAGCATGTATGTGGGTGCTAAGGAGAATTTCAAAGAGTATGCCCAGAAGTGGAGAGATTTGGCTGGTAGAGTACAACCTCCTCTAACTGACAGGGAGTTAGTGGATATGTTCATGAGTACGCTGAATGGACCTTTTTATAGTCATCTCATTGGAAGCTCATCATCTGGTTTCACTGAGCTGATAATGACGGGAGATCGTGTAGAAAGTGGCATAAGAAGTGGCAAAATACAGGTAGGTGCTTCATCATCAAGTACTGCAAAGAAGCCCCATAGTGGGAAGAAAGAGTCAAATGCTGTTTATGGTCAACCTGGTCGTAATAGGAGTCACCAATCTGTGAGTGCAGTTCACATCTCCAATCCTACTCCTACAACACCAGAGCCACCACAGGGCAATCAGCAGAGGCCTAGAAGACAGTTCACCAAGATCAACATGTCACTGGCCCAAGCCTTGCAACACTTGTTGAAAGGTGAACTCATTACTTTGAAGGACCCTCCTCAGAATCCTAATGTTACCTCTCCTAGGTACAATTCTAATGCACGATGTGCATATCATTCTAATTGTCAGGGACATGATACCAACAACTGCTGGATATTGAAGAACAAGATTCAGGTTATGATTGATGCTGGAGAGATTGAGTTTGACCCTCCGGGGACTCCAAATGTGATTACTGCTCCCATGCCAAATCATGAAAAGACTGTTAGTGCCATTGATGAAGTTTCACATATTTCCTCAGTTGCAGATGTGACTACACCATTATCTGTTATCAAGAAGAAGTTAGTACAAGTTGGGTTCTTCCCAGGTTGTAATGAAGATTGTTTCTATTGTGCTTATAAACCTGATAGCTGCTGGAAGTTGAAGGATGGTATCCAACGCCTCATGGACAATTACACCATATTATTTGAGAGGACACCTTTTGTGGAGAGCATGGTTGAACATATAACTCAAGGTGCGAAGGTTGAAGAGGTGGATATGGTTGACAAAGTACCAGTAAGGATTACCTCCAAGGGCCCTGTCAAGATCACTCATAAGGGTCCTATCAAGATTACTGCTGAAGGCCCTGTGAAGACTGTTGCTGAAGCTAGAGCGGCTCCTATGATTATTACCACTCCTGGTCCTATTCCATATACTTCTGATAAGGCTATACCTTGGCATTACGGTTCCAATGTTTATATCCATGGTGTTAAACAGGAACCCTTAGCTGATACGCCTGTTGATGATGAAAATCCTGATGTTGATAATATTGCTGGATCTAGTAAGATCACAAGAAGTGGAAGAATTTTCTCTCCTCCGGCCACTTCCAAAAATACAGTTACTCCAACTACTACCTCCACTGCTGTAACAAACACTGATGCCCGGGGCAAAGGTCCTGTTATAGAACCTATGCAAACTGAGACCCTAACTGCTGATGATCTTTCTAAGCAGATGGAAGAAGTACTGAAGATCATTCGCAAGAGTGATTATGATATTGTTGATCAATTGGGGCATACACCCTCCAAGATTTCCATGTTGTCATTGTTGCTGTGTTCTGAGGCTCATGCCAAGGCCTTGATTAAATTCTTGAAGATTGCTCATGTACCAAATGAGATTTCTGTAGATCAGTTTGAAAATTGTGTTGCACACCTGACCTATGATAATGGGTTAGGTTTTTCCGATGCTGATTTGACTCCTGCCAAAAGGAACCATAATAGAGCTTTACACATCTCTATTGAGTGTAGGGGCACTACCCTATCTCATGTATTGATAGACAATGGTTCTTCACTGAATGTGCTGCCCAAAGAGGTGCTGAACAAGCTTAGTCCTGAAGATGATGTGTTGAGACCAAGTAATATTGTGGTGAAGGCCTTTGATGGTTCGAGAAGAGTGGTGCACGGAGAAATAGATCTCCCAATCAAAGTAGGTTCTCAGATATTCAATTCAACCTTCTATGTAATGGATATTCTTCCTTCGTACTCTTGTTTGCTTGGGCGCCCCTGGATCCATGGGGCTGGTGCTGTGACCTCCACTTTACATCAGAAGTTGAGATATCCAGTGAAGGCAAAAGTTGTTACTGTTTACGGAGATGAAGAATATATAGTCAGTCATGTGAATACTTTCAAGTATGTTGAAGTAGAAGGTGAATATGTTGAGACTCCGTGCCAGACGTTTGAAGTAGTTCCTTGGGTTGTTCCTAATACTGAAGTTCCTCCTGTTGTCAAAAGAGTTCCTGTGGTCACCAGAGTACCTCCTACAATGGCCTCCCTCAAAGATGCTAGAGTTGTGGTTGATGAAGGTGGTTGTACTATTTGGGGTCAGCTTCCTGACATTTCTTACAAGTCTGACAAGTTTGGTTTGGGTTTCACTGCAGAGTCCCAGAAGGTTGTTCGTCGTGCTCGTGTTGTTCGTATCACCAATCAAGGGATTATGAAAGATCAGATCAATGTTGTGGGTGACTATGATGAAGATTACAACCTGGATGACTGGATTTTCCCTACTGTGGGTGGAGGGCTCAATAATTGGAAGGCTGAAGATGTTATTCCTATCTCCTTTAGTCAGGAGTAAATACTATTACTGTGTTGTTATTTCTTAAATTTGTAATTTTTGAACAATTAAACTCTTAAGCCTTGTGCCTTACCCGGGGCACAATGGTATGCTTGTTTCGGGATGTCATTTCATTTCCATACTTCATTCAATTAAAATCAGTGGACGTTTCGTTTTCGTAAATATTGTGTTCTTTGTCTTTCTTTTATTTTATTTTTTGTTTTATCAGCTAGGTGTTCTTACACACACCCACATCACTAAAATGCAGATCCTCGTCCACTCTGGATCCTGTTGATAACAGTTCTACTATTGCCAATTATAATTTCGAGAATCTGATCTATCAAGCTGAAGATGGAAAGGAGGACATTTGTGAAGTACCTGTAGAGCTTGCTAGGTTGTTACAACAAGAAGAGAAAGCTATACAGCCACATGAAGAGCCAATCGAAGTTGTGAATCTAGGAATTGAAGAAAACAGGAAAGAAGTCAAGATAGGGGCTGAATTAGAGGATGGTGTCAAGAGCAGATTGATTCAGATGTTGCATGATTATGTGGAGATCTTTGCTTGGTCCTATGAAGATATGCCAGGGTTGGATACAGACATTGTGGTTCACCGGTTACCAGTAAAAGAAGATTGTCGTCCAAAGAAGCAGAAGGTTCGTCGCATGCGTCCTGAAATGTCAGAGAAGATTAAAGCAGAGGTAATGAAACAGTTTGATGCAGGGTTCTTAGCTGTGACTTCTTATCCTCAATGGGTTGCAAATGTGGTACCGGTACCAAAGAAAGATGGTAAGGTACGTATGTGTGTAGATTACAGGGATTTGAACAAGGCCAGCCCCAAAGATGACTTTCCACTTCCTCATATTGATGTTCTGGTAGACAACACTGCTCAGCATAAGGTATTCTCTTTCATGGATGGTTTCTCTGGTTACAATCAAATCAAGATGGCACCTGAAGACATGGAGAAGACTACATTTGTTACACAGTGGGCACCTTTTGCTATAAAGTAATGCCATTTGGTTTGAAGAATGCCGGGGCGACATATCAGTGTGCTATGGTGGCTTTGTTTCACGATATGATTCATCATGAGATAGAGGTATATGTGGATGATATGATAGCCAGGTCCCAGAATGAAGAGCAACATCTTGATCATCTGCATAAGTTGTTTGAGAGGTTGAAGAAATATAAGTTGAGATTGAACCCAAACAAGTGTACTTTTGGAGTTAGATCTGGTAAACTCCTGGGTTTCATTGTCAGTGGAAAAGGTATTGAAGTAGACCCTGCTAAAGTAAAAGCTATACAAGAGATGCCAGCTCCCCGTACTGAGAAGGAAGTTAGAGGTTTCTTGGGACGATTGAATTACATTGCAAGATTTATTTCCCAATTAACTGCTACCTGTGAGCCAATCTTCAAGTTGCTAAAGAAAGATCAGGTAATGGAGTGGAATGATGAGTGCCAGACAGCCTTTGATGAAATCAAGAAATATCTTCTAGAACCTCCCATTTTGATGCCACCAGTTGATGGAAGACCCTTGATTATGTACTTAACAGTATTAGACAACTCAATGGGGTGTGTGTTGGGGCAACATGACAAGTCTGGTCGAAAAGAGCAGGTAATATACTACCTTAGCAAAAAGTTTACCGACTGTGAAACAAGATACTCACTGCTCGAGAAAACTTGCTGCGCTTTGGCATGGGCTGCTCGCCGACTAAGACAGTATATGTTGACTCATACTACCTTATTGATTTCAAATATGGATCCAATCAAGTACATATTCGAGAAACCTGCTCTCTTCGGACGAATAGCAAGATGGCAAATGATCTTAACAGAATATGATATACAGTACACTACTCAGAAGGCCATTAAAGGAAGTGTTGTAGTTGATCATTTGGCTCATCAAGCAGTGGATGATTATCAGTCAATGAGTTTTGAGTTCCCTGATGAAGACATTATGATTATTACCAAAGAACCTGGACAATATGACGGACCTGAACAAGGATCCCGATGGACTATGGTTTTTGATGGAGCTTCAAATGCACTTGGTAATGGTGTTGGTGTTGTGATCAGTTCCCCTGAAGGTTATCATACCCCAATTACTACAAGACTTTGTTTCTATTGTACCAATAACATGGCTGAGTATGAGGCATGTATCCTGGGTATCAAAGCTGCCATTGATATGAAGATTGAAATTCTGGGATCAGGTACGTGATGTCGAATCAGATGTTTAAACACTTGAATACTTAAATAAAACTTAAAGTGCAGGTAAATTAAATAACACAGGAAATTGTTAACCCAGTTCAGTGTATCTCCACACTTACATCTGGGGGCTACCAAGCCAGGAAGGAAATCCAATATAAGTAATATTAATTCTAGAATTAAACCAACCAGTTTAATCCTTCACTTAATATCTACCCAAGGAAATTTCTACCTAAGACACAACTTAGATATGAGTACCTACTCACTCCCCCTCAATCACACAGTGATCTTTTACAATGTTTAATAAAATTGAAGTCACACTTCAAACACAACAGCTTGATTTTACTTAAAAGTTTCAATCAAGACACAATACACTTTTTGCTTAAAAGCTCATAAAGTGATACACAATTAAAACCTGCTATACAACACAAACACCCTTTTTGGTCTTCTAAAATTCGTACTCTATTCTGAGAGTTTTTGTTCCTTAAATAGATGCTCGGTTTTTGGGCTTTTTGCAATTTATCCAGACCTGATAAATATCACAGTCATCACCTTGAATTAGGGTTAGTTAGTTTGTTACTTCCTTGATTCAAGGTGAGTTAGTTATTCTGTTACACTGAAATCAGATAACTAAGCTCCCTAATGATGCGCCTTGTAGTGCTTATCTATTCACAATTAATTCCAGATAAATTCTCCTGAATTTACTCACTTCTGTTATGCATCATTTAAGTCTGGTAGCAGGTTTACGATGTCATAACATCTGGTGTGACATCCTGATGTCTGAACTAAATTCATTAACAATTACTCTGTTTGTCAATGTCACAACATCTGGTGTGACATCCTGAACTAAGTTCAACACTTCTTGTTTGTCAAAAATTCTTCCAATTCTTAACATCTACAAACTCCCCCTTTGGCTAATTTTTGGCTAACATAATCTTCTGGTTTTAGCAGCAGAGTTCTTTTATCAGAGTGTAACAGAGTTCTTTTCTGTTGAATCATATGAAAGATAATAATTTGCTCCCCCTCAAACCTGTATGTATACTGCTATGACTTGTTCAACAGAATTTGATATACCAATGAGCAATAAAACAAAATTTAGTTCAGAAGACAGAAAATCAGCATTGTTCATTAATCAGGCAAACTGCAGCAGACATTGTTTTTGTTCAGTACACTTCTCTCCCTTGTTAGACAGAAATTTGGGCCAAACATTACACAAGCAGAGAGAAAAACAAA
This sequence comes from Lathyrus aphaca, assembly GCA_963966055.1. Taxonomy (NCBI): domain Eukaryota; kingdom Viridiplantae; phylum Streptophyta; class Magnoliopsida; order Fabales; family Fabaceae; genus Lathyrus; species Lathyrus aphaca. Next base: position 102,933,375 of record OZ014520.1, on the reverse strand, counting down.
ACATTACAAAGCAAAAATACAATTCAGATCAGGCAATACAGTTTTCATCACAACCAGCTTCACTCAGACTCATCATACTCAGTATCTTCTTCATCCTCAGTCTCAGCATCTGATCCATCAACATTCTGAGCACCCTCTTCCAGCTCCAGCCTTTGAATTATTTCCTCAAGCTTTTTCTTACTAGAATCCAGCTCTTTGCAAGTGGTCTTAAGTTCTGCAATCAAGGCTGCTTTGGATATAGGAGTCTTGACATTTAATGGTTCAGCAGATGTCCCACTGGGAGCTTCAACATCAACAGCATGATGGCTCAGGAACAGTTTGTAGTGGAAGGCCAATGGACTCTCCCTCTTGCAGACAGAATCCTTATCAGTAAGGATGCCTGGATATTGGTTGAGGATTATTCCATAAAGCAGAGAGGGAAAAGCTATTGGAAGCTTGGTTGCTGATGTTCCTGCATGCTTCAGTGTTTGATCAAAGATATAAGCCCCAAAGTCCAACTTTGTTTGGGTGCCTACAGCACATATGAATCTTCCCAACCCAGTAGCTATAGAAGAAGTGTGGTTGGTGGGGACCCAATTGACAGTTCCAATCCTGTGCAGCATAGCATACTTCCTTGTAAGCAGGCTGACAGATAGTTTGCCTTTGACTGGCCAAGACTTGACCTGGTTGGCAGTGATGATCTTGCAGACTTGATTGTCAGTTTTGCCTAGTTCATTTGTCCCATCAGACTCTTTCCCCAGGTAGTGATTTATAACCCTAGGAGAGCATTCAACACATTTCCCCCTCACATAAACCTTTTTGAAATCTTCTGACTTTCCATCGGCACACCCTTCTTGCAGATTGACAATAAACTCCTTGACTAGCAGCTCATAACATGGAGAAAAATTTGAAACAGTCTTGAATAAACCAGCACTGGAGATTCAGTCTATTACCTCAGTGCACTCCAAAGCATTGCTGCCCATCTCTCTTTCCAGAGCTACCCTTCTTTGGTAGACATACTTCCATTTGCTCACACTAGAGACATGATGGAAGGATACATTGTCCAGAGGAGCTTCAGGAACAACAGAGGCAGACCTGGGAGGTGCTGGCTTCTTCCTTGGTTGGGATGTTGGGAGATCCTCCTCAACATTTGAGTCAGGTGGAGTTGCAGCTTTCCTCTTCTGGGTGCTTACCTTGCTCCATTGCTTAGTAGGTCCAAATGCAACTTTGACTTTGTCTTTCTTTGGAGTTGATTGTTTCTTTTCAGGTGTTGCATGTGCAGCAGGCTTCTTCTCCTTCCTAGCCCTAAGCCTTTTGGCTATGCTAGGGTTAACAGATGCAATGATCTCTGTGTCAGAGTCATCATCTAGGGTTTCAACAGGAGGAGGTTGGGAGGCCTCTTTTTCAGCATATTGATCAACATGAGCTTGATCATCAGTGGCTTCATCATTATCAGTTGAGGCCTTGTTCTGGTCCTCAGATGCTTCAACATTTATTGGGACATCCTGTTGAGCAGGAATGTCCTCTTCAGCCTGGTTGCTTGGTTCTTCTTGTGGAGTAGGCATGCTGTTCAGGGGAACAGATACCCCACGCACCACTCTTTGTTCAGAAAGAATCATGTTCACAAGATGCTTGATGGATGCATCCACATAGTCAGAAGCTTTGGGGTGCTTGTAGATGAAGGAGTCCCCTTGCTTTTGCTGAACACAGGTTCCTTTGCTCTTCTTACATTTGGAGTTCTAGGTTTTTGAGCAATAGGGACACTTCCTCTGATTTCGTCTATAGGAGTAGTATCCATTGGTACTACAGAGATTGGAGTTGCATGCACTACATCTTCTTGGTTGAGACCCTCATCAATGAAGTTAGGGTTTTGATGTTGAGACATTTTTCGAATGTAGTGGAAGAGGAGTTAGGTTTGATTGATTTTGATGAGCTTAGAAAATCAGCTTTAGCATGCAAATCGTTTAGTGGAGATAGTGAGGAGGTGAAGAGCTAAGAGCACGTTTGTGCATTTATAGAAACAGTTGCTATTGGAATTTTTAAGAGTGGAATACACAGAGTTATTGACCAGACTGATGGTGCCATCTGGTGATCATGCCACACGATGTCATGAGACATGCTGGCACTTCTCCATAACTGCTATATTTCACATAAGCAGATTCCAAATTTACCCCTTAGGTTTTCAAATTGGGTAGCATCCAAAGCTTTAGTAAATATGTCAGCCAATTGCAGATCTATGGCTACATGTTCTAATGTGATCACCTTCTCTTCCACAAGATCTCTGATGAAATGATGCCTGATATCAATGTGCTTAGTCCTGTTGTGTTGGATAGGATTTTTTGAGATGTTGATAGAACTTAAATTGTCAAAGTATAATGTCATGACATCTTGTGGGACATTGTATTCTGTGAGCATTTGCTTCATCCATACCAACTGTGAACAACTGCTACCAGCTGCAATATATTCAGCTTCAGCAGTGGATAAGGATACACAATTTTGTTTCTTACTGAACCAAGAAATCAAATTGTTTCCTAGAAAGAATCATCCTCCTGATGTAGTCTTTCTATCATCAGCACTTCCAGCCCAGTCAGCATCACAAAAGCCAGTGAGAATTGGTTCACAGCCATGAGAGTACATTATGCCATAGTCACAAGTACCATTGACATATTTCAAAATCCTCTTAACCTGGTTTAGATGGCTTACTTTTGGCTCAGCTTGATATCTTGCACATACACCTACTGCAAAAGCTATATCTGATCTGCTAGCTGTCAGATATATTAGGCTTCCAATCATGCTTCTATATAAGCTTTGGTCCACATTCTCACCCTTGTCATCCTTTGTCAGCTTTAAATGAGTGGGGGCAGGTGTTCTCTTGTGACTTGCATTGTCCATCCCAAACTTCTTGACAGTGTTCTTTGCATACTTGCTTTGGGATATGAACATGGAGTCCTCCATCTGCTTGATTTGTAGTCCAAGGAAGTAGGTTAGTTCTCCTACTAGGCTCATCTCAAACTCAGATTCCATTTGAGTAACAAAATGTTTAACCATCATGTCTGACATCCCACTAAACACTATGTCATCTACATATATTTGAGCAATCATGACCTTTCCCTCTTCATCTTTCACAAACAAGGTTTTGTCTATTCCACCTTTCCTGTACCCATGTTTAATGAGAAAAGTAGTTAGTCTTTCATACCATGCTCTTGGGGCTTGCTTTAGACCATACAGAGCCTTTCTTAGCTTGTATACATGATCTGGACAGCTTGGATCAACAAATCCCTTAGGGTGCTCCACATAAACTTCCTCATTAAGGTACCCATTTAGAAAGGCACTTTTAACATCCATCTGATATAGCTTGAACTTTAGGATACAAGCAATTCCTAAGAGTAGTCTGATTGATTCAAGCCTTGCTACTGGTGCAAAGGTTTCATCAAAGTCTACTCCCTCAATTTGTGTGTATCCTTGAGCTACAAGTCTAGCCTTGTTTTTTGTAACTACTCCCTGCTCATTTGACTTGTTCTTGTACACCAACTTAGTGCCAATCACATTTATGTCAGCAGGCCTAGGAACAAGATCCCATACTTCATTCCTTGTAAACTGGCCTAATTCTTCTTGCATAGCAGAGATCCAGTACTCATCATTCAGAGCTTCCTTGATGTTTTTAGGTTCTATCTTTGAAACAAAGCAGGAGCCTGAAATCATCTCTCTTGATCTAGTGATTACACCACTGTTGGGATCACCAATTATCAGATCTTTAGGATGATCTTTCTGGATTCTGATGGAGGGAGGTTTGTTGGATTGTTCTGACCTTGCCTCAGTTAGAGTGAAGTCAGGATTATCACTCTTTATTTCAACTTCAGTCTGATTGTCAGCAGATGTTCCAACATCATCAGCAACATCTGCAGAGGCATCATCAATAATCACATTTATTGACTCCATTATAACCTTGGTTCTAGAGTTAAATACTCTATAAGCTCTTCTATTTATGGAGTATCTAAGAAAAATCCCTTCATCACTTTTAGGGTCCATCTTTCTTCTTTGATCCCTATCAGCTAGAATGTAACACTTACTTCCAAACACATGAAAGTACTTGACTGTAGGTTTTCTGCCCTTCCAGACTTCATAGATGGTGGATAAAGTTCCCTTTCTTAGTGTGACTCTATTGTGGATGTAGCATGTTGTGTTCATAGCTTCAGCCCAAACGTACAGGGGTAACTTTTTAGCATGAATCATGGCTCTTGCTGACTCCTGAATAGTTCTGTTTTTCCTCTCAACAATCCCATTCTGTTTAGGGGTGATAGGAGAAGAATACTCATGATTGATCCCTTCTGAAGAGCAGAAGTCTGAGAATTTTTGGTTCTCAAACTCCTTTCCATGATCACTTCTTATTCTGATCACACAGCTTGCTTTTTCTCTTTGAATTCTTTGACACAGATCTTTGAATACATCAAACACATCAGATTTCTCTTTGATGAAGCTTATCCATGTATATCTTGAGAAGTCATCAACAACCACATAGGCATATCTTTTTCCACCAAGACTCTCAACCTGCATTGGTCCCATAAGATCCATATGCAATAATTCCAAAACTTTGGAAGTTGTCAGATGTTGGAGCTTTGGGTGTGACATCTTGGTTTGCTTGCCTATTTGACATTCACCACACACTTTACTTTCATCAATCTTCAGTCTTGGAATTCCTCTTATAGCCTCCATAGATATGATCTTCTTTATTCCTTTGAGATGGAGATGACCCAGTCTTTGGTGCCACAACTTCACTTCCTCTTCTTTGGCTAAGGAACAAGTTGATGTGAGGCTGAAATATTGAGGTTCCCACATATAGCAGTTGTCTTTTGATCTGGCTCCTCTCATGACAACCTTCTGTTCTTTGTCAGAAACTATGCATTCAGTTTTGGTAAAGTTTACACTGTAACCTTGGTCACATAATTGACTTATGTTGATCAAGTTAGCAGTTAATCCTTTTACCAGCAGCACATTATCTAGACTTGGTACACCTGGGCAGTCCAAGGTCCCAACTCCCTTGATTTCTCCTTTTGTTCCATCTCCAAAGGTTACATATCTGGATGAGTGTGAATTTAAGTCTACCAGCAGATTCTTCAATCCAGTCATGTGCCTTGAGCAGCCACTATCAAAGTACCAGTCTTCCTTAGCAGATACTCTAAGAGATGTATGAGCTATATAGGCAACAACCTTTTTTGACCATTTTTGCCTGTTGTGAGGTTTCCTTTGATGCATCTGCCCTGTATAGTGTCCATCTTTAGAGTTCCAAGGTTGTCTGTTGAACTTGTTCTTAGGCATGTATTTGTGGCTTTGATCAGCATGAAGACTAGCTTTAGGTACCCACACTTTCTTGATGACCTCTGTCTTCTGCTTAGGGGGTTGCTGAGACCTCTGATTTGGATGTCCATGCAGCACTTTATTGGTGACCTCTGTCTTCTTCTTAGGGGGTTGCTGAGACCTCTGATTTGGATGTCCATGCAGCTTGTAGCAAAAAGGTTTGATGTGACCAAACCTTCTACAATGATGGCATCTCCATCTTTGATATTTCTTTTTCATCATGTTCTTGTCATGATGTTGAGACATCTGCTTGGACATCTTGTTTGACTTCATGGGATTTGGAATTGTGTGGCTGGTGCTAGCTTTAAAGTTTTGAGCTTTATTAAATCCCAGCCCAGTCTTATCCCCTGAGTGCTTGTTGTTGTTGAGAATGACATCCAGTGTGTTTGAGCTACTGTTAAGCATTCTGACAGATTTGGACGTATGTTCCATTTTGGAGTTGAGTAGGCTTACTTCACTTTTCAAAGTGTCAATGATCTCTAGATTACTTGTCTTTTCAGCCTTTAATTCCTCAATCTGCTTCTTCTGCTGTATATTCTCCATGCATACTTCAGTGCTCCTTTTACACAGCATCCTGTAAGATTCTTCAAGCTCTTCAAATGTCAGCTCCTCATCACTGGATCCCCCTTCAGTTTCACATACTCCAGCTAGAGCAGTGATGTGCTTTGCAGATTCTTCTTCTGACTCACATCCTGAGTCTTCATCTGACCAGGTCACAGAGAGACCTTTCTTTTGCTTCTTTAGATAGGTTGGGCATTCACTTCTGATGTGTCCATATCCTTCACATCCATGACATTGAATCCCTTTTCCTTGGTTAGTCTTCTCATCATAATTTGACCTTCTATTAGAATCATGGGGTCTTTTATTCTCAGAAGTAGAGTTTTTTCCACTTGGTCTGGGCCTGTTTTCCATTCTTTTGAGAATTTTGTTGAATTGTCTTCCAAGCATAGCAATTGTTTCTGATAAGTTGTCCTCAGAGTCTGCTTCATGACTTTCTTCTTCTTTATCAGTGTTTGAGACTAGGGCTATGCTTTTGTTTTTCTTCACAATTGTATCATTCATTCCCATCTCAAAGGTTTGAAGGGAACCAATGAGCTCTTCAACCTTCATTTTGCAGATGTCCTGAGCTTCTTCTATTGCAGTAACCTTCATGTCAAATCTTTTTGGCAGTGATCTGAGAATCTTTCTTACCAACTTTTCATCACTCATCTTCTCTCCCAAAGCACCAGAAGTATTAGCAATTTCCAGGATGTTCATGTAAAACTCATGAATGGTCTCATCTTCCTTCATCCTCAAGTTTTCAAACTTGGTGGTGAGAAGTTGAAGTCTTGACATCTTCACCTTTGATGTTCCTTCATGAGTGGTTTTGAGAGTGTCCTAAACATCCTTGGCTAGCTCACAGTGATGCACAAGTCTAAATATGTTCCTGTCAATGCCATTGAATAAGGCATTTAAGGCTTTGGAATTTCCAAGTGCTGAATCTTCTTCCTCCTTGCTCCACTCTTCTTCAGGCTTCAACACTTTTGCCCCATCTTTATTGTCTTGGACAGGGTGCTCCCATCCTTTGTTGACTGCTTTCCAAACCCTGCTATCAAGAGATTTTAAGAATGCTACCATTCTTGGCTTCCAGTAGTCATAGTTGGATCCATCCAATATAGGTGGTTTATTCACAGATCCTACATCTCTGTCCATGTTCCCAAAATTTGCAGTCCCTAGATCTCACCCAGTTAAACAGGCAGGGTGCCTGCTCTGATGCCAATTGAAATTCTGGGATCAGGTACGTGATGTCGAATCAGATGTTTAAACACTTGAAGACTTAAACAAAACTTAAAGTGCAGGTAAATTAAATAACACAGGAAATTGTTAACCCAGTTCAGTGTATCTCCACACTTACATCTGGGGGCTACCAAGCCAGGAAGGAAATCCAATATAAGTAATATTAATTCTGGAATTAAACCAACCAGTTTAATCATTCACTTAATATCTACCCAAGGCAATTTCTACCTAAGACACAACTTAGATATGAGTACCTACTCACTCCCCCTCAATCACACAGTGATCTTTTACAATGTTTAATAAAATTGAAGTCACACTTCAAACACAACAGCTTGATTTTACTTAAAAGTTTCAATCAAGACACAATACACTTTTTGCTTAAAAGCTCATAAAGTGATACACAATTAAAACCTGTTATACAACACAAACACCCTTTTTGGTCTTCTAAAATTCGTACTCTATTCTGAGAGTTTTTGTTCCTTAAATAGATGCTTGGTTTTTGGGCTTTTTGCAATTTATCCAGACCAGATAAATATCACAGTCATCACCTTGAATTAGGGTTAGTTAGTTTGTTACTTCCTTGATTCAAGGTGAGTTAGTTATTCTGTTACACTGAAATCAGATAACTAAGCTCCCTAATGATGCGCCTTGTAGTGCTTATCTATTCACAATTAATCCCAGATAAATTCTCCTTAATTTACTCACTTCTGTTATGCATCATTTAAGTCTGGTAGCAGGTTTACGATGTCACAACATCTGGTGTGACATCCTGATGTCTGAACTAAATTCATTAATAGTTACTCTGTTTGTCAATGTCACAACATCTGGTGTGACATCCTGAACTAAGTTCAACACTTCTTGTTTGTCAAAAATTCTGCCAATTCTTAACATCTACAAAGATTCAGTTCATGGACGTATATGGAGATTCAGCCCTGGTAGTAAGTCAGATTAAAGGAGATTGGGATACCAAACATGATAATCTCATTCGTTTCAGAGAACATGTTTTGTCTTTGATCCCATATTTTGAAGAGATTACCTTTGGACATATTCCACGAAGAGAAAATCAGTTGGCAGATGCATTAGCCACCATGGCATCCATGTTTGAGATCAGCTGGGATGATGAAGCTCCCAAAATTACTATTGACAGATTTGAGAAGCCTGCATACTGCAATGAGATTGACACTAAAGAAGCATAGGAGAAGCCTTGGTTCTATGAAGTGAAAAGATATCTTGAAGCTCAGGAGTTCCCTGAAGGGGCATCTGTCAAAGATAAGAAGTTTCTGAGGAGGTTTTCTGCTAAGTTCTTCTTGAGTAATGGAATTTTGTACAAGCGCAATCATGATTCAACTTTGCTTTGTTGTGTGGATAAGAAGGAAGCAACAGAGATTATGGAAGACATGCATGATGGGATCTTTGGAACTCATTCTAGTGGTCATACCATGGCAAAGAAGATATTGAGAGCAGGTTACTATTGGTCTACCATGGAAGCTGACTGCTATCAACATTCTAGAACATGTCATAAGTGTCAAATCTATGCTGATAATGTACATATACCTCCATCTCCATTGAATGTGTTGACTTCTCCTTGGCCTTTTGCCATGTGGGGCATTGATATGATTGGTGAGATCAAACCTATTGCTTCTAATGGGCATTGTTTCATCCTGGTTGCTATTCATTACTTCACAAAGTGGGTGGAGGCAGCTTCATTTTCATCTGTTACTAAGAATGTGGTGGCCCAATTCATTAAGAATAATCTCATATGTAGGTATGGCATCCCTGAAAGGATTATCACTGACAATGGCTCTAATCTGAACAACACTATGATTACTGATCTTTGCACGCAGTTCAAGATTAAGCATCACAACTCTTCTCCGTATCATCCGAAGATGAATGGGGCAGTAGAGGCTGCTAATAAGAACATTAAGAAGATTCTACAGAAGATGACAGTTACTTACAAGGATTGGCATGAGATGTTACCATTTGCTCTTCATGGTTATCGTACTACAATACGTACTTCAACAGGGGCAACCCCATTCTCCTTAGTCTATGGTATGGAAGCAGTTTTGCCCATTGAAGTTCAGATCCCTTCCTTAAGAATCATGAAGGATGCAGGCTTGGATGAAGATGAGTGGATTCAGACTCGACTTGACCAGATAAATTTGATTGATGAGAAAAGGTTGTCAGCTGTTTGTCATGGCCAGATGTACCAGAAACGGATGGTCAAGGCTTTTAATAAGAAGGTTGAGCCAAAGGTATATCAGGCTGGTGATTTGGTAATCAAGCGTATCATATTACCACAGGGTGATCCCAGGGGCAAGTGGACTCCTACATATGAAGGTCCATTTGTGGTCAAAACAGTATTCTCAGGAGGTGCCATGATACTTACTACTATGGATGGTGAAGACTTCCCACAGCCCGTAAACGCAGACATAGTTAAAAAATACTACGCATAAAAAGAGACCCGCTAGGTTGACTGGCCTAGGCAAAAATAAGGGCATCCCGGAGAACCAAAAGGGTTCGGGCAAAAATTAGGGATATATATATATATATATATATATATATATATATATATATATATATATATATATATATATATATATATATATATATATATATATATATATATATATATATATATATATATATATATATATATATATATATATAAATGTACACCCGGCAAGTCGAAAACCTGAAAAGGCAGCTTGGGCAAAAAAGGGTATCCCGGTGGATTGAAAACCTGAAAGGGCAATCCAGGCAAAAGTTAGGGATTAAAGCGTATGACTATGTCTCGTTTGGATCACTTATGTAAACTCCAACCAGTTGTGCTACTTAATTCAAGCTCGAACAGATAAAGCTCAATCCAATCGTTTCCGTCTCAGCAGCAGAAGATGAGATACTTGAAGATAATGGCAATAGTAGAATTGAAACTCAATAAGGATTATTTCCCACATAGCTGATTTTCTTTGTTTTGTAAAAAAAAATTATGACAAATTCCTCTTACTAGGATTTTTGTCTCCTTGTACAAACTTGCCTATGTATAGGTCACTTTGTGATATAAATAAAATTTCATCTTTGAATCCAGATTTACTTTTACCCTATTTACATAAGCGAAACGTCCATTGGTTGTGTTTGAATGTATGTATGCTTTTGAATATGATTGATGTTTACCAGAAATGCATAAACGCTTGAATATGATTGATGTTTACCAGAAATGCATGAAAATGCAGTAATAGTATTTACTAAGGACGAACGAAGGAAGGAATTCAACGAAGCTTCGCCGGTTCATCCCCACAAGACAGCTACAAATCCCCAGTAGGGAAAATCTATCATCATAGATACTTCGAGTTACATCTCCCCTTGAATTTATGTCCATCTCTTTTATCCTCAGTCGGGATACTCGGGAACTTATTCCTTTAATAGAAGTACGACGAACGAAGACGGGAAGTTATAAATATTATACTATCAAACAAGACGGGAACGAGTTTCTCATATTCTTCAGCAACGAATTGGGATTTATTTTCCCTAGCCAGTAGTTGTTATACGAAGATATCCAGACGCTTCAGGCTGCATGATTCATACATACATCATTTATATCATATCATAACATACATATCCATAAATGCATAATACATTTACTTAGGTGCATCATACTATGCATGCATACATATTGCATAAACTAACATTCTCCTTGCAGGAAGGTTATATGCAGGTAAAACAATATCAACAGTTCACAACAGGTCAGAAATGATCCATACATTACTCAAGATGTCCTCGGAGAGTAGGCAAACGGTCTGTAAGAAGATCCATTCCCTAATCCAGGATACTTCCAAGAGATTTCATCTATCTGGTCTTGAATAGCAGGCAAACGGTCTGTACAAAGATCCATTCCCTGGTTCAAGATATTTTCAGAATATTTAATCTATTGGCCCTTGAATAGCAGACAAACGATCTGTACAAAGATCCATTCCCTGGTTCAAGATATTTTTCAGAAGAACTAATCCTGACGTTCTTTTGGCCCTTGAATATCAGGCAAATAGTCTGTACAAAGATCCATTCCCTGGTTCAAGATATTTTTTCAGAAGAACTAATCCTGACGTTCTTTTGACCTTGGAGAGTAGGCAAACGGTCTGTACGAAGATTCATTCCCTAATCCAAGATATTTCCAGAAGAGATAATCGCCACGAAGATTTATTTCTACTGGTCTATTCAACAAATCAAACTATGTTGCATAAACGATTCAGAGACAGCCTATACAAATACCTAGTACTGATTTCCAGTATCAACATAAAAACATCATCACATCCTGATATTCTAGATAGCATCTCTAAGCCCATCTCCAGTTCTTCCAAGTGGCATCTTTAAGCCCACTCAAGCATATACAATTAATCATCAGTGTTACTTTATGCACCGGCGAATGCAAATTTTTGGGCTTTTGTGTTCAATCCCCTTCAACCTTCCAGGTCACGACTGGCACATGTACCAATCTAACCCCTCAGGTTTCAGAAAATTGAACAGGGGCAGCTGTTGCACCCCAAAATTTGCCCTCCACAAGACAAGTCATTGTGTACTAAGAGGCTCACAAGGTTCACAAAGTTCACAATACATCTCATGAGGTTCACAAGGTTCACAAAGTTCACAATTGGTTGACAAATTTGACAATTCCCTCAGACAATGCATCCTCCTAAGCAATGCATCCTAAACTAGGGTTTTGACTTTCATCAGACTAAATGGACTTACAAGACTTCAAGTGAGCTTTATAGCATCCTATATGTGTTCAAGAATTCCCATGTCAAGTTTCAAGACTTTCCCAAAAGATTTACTCAGTCAGATGATCAGATAGGTTAAAATCAGACAAAGTAGTTATAAAGTCAAACTGAGGTCAACTGTGGTCAAACCAAAGTCAAACTTCATGATTTTTTGCCAACATCAATTATATGAAGTAAAATTCATAATTTTATCAAGGTTTGATCATGATTCATCAAGGAGATTTTAGATCATCAAGAATCAGGAGTTTCTAAATTAGGGTTTTCACAGGAAAAGTCAACTGAACTTTGACCAGCCATAACTTTCACATGCTTCATCAAAAAATTTTCATCCAAATCTTATTTTGAAGGAAATTGAATTCTCTACAACGTTGTGTCTCACAAGCCAAGCCCAAAAATGCTTCATTTGGAAGGTATGAGCTAAGACATTATAGGTCCTTTTAAAAGTCAACAAAAAGTCAACAACTTCCAAAGAGCATAACTTGAGAATGGTAAGAGATATGGACATGAAACCAAAGAGGTTGGTTAGAGGACTCTTTAAGCTTTCCAAAATGTCCAAGAACACCTTCATAGCATTAAAATTGAAGGATTTGTGCCCTTGCAAAGTTGGGAAATTTTTGAGAGGTTTATGAAGTAAATGGGGTCTTAAAACCATAATTCATCAAATGGGCTGACTTTTTTGTGATCCAATTGGTTCCATGACATCATGCACGAAATTAAATTGATTTATTCATAATTTTATTCATTTTGTTTTTATTTATTATGATTTTTTATATTAAAAATCATTTTAAATTCAAATAAAATATAAAATAATGAAAATTTAAATTGATTTGGTTTCTAGAAGGTCATAAGATATATTTAGACTTGATTGATATAAGAATTATGAAGATCATCCTAAAATAGCAATGTGAGATCAAGAATATTCAAAATTTAAAAGCTTATCTTTTTCAATCTCCCAAAGATCAAATATCCATCAAATTGTTAAAGTTTTTGACCTAATTCATTCACTCATATATATAGAACATTTAGCAGCCAATAAGACACGATTTTGCAGCCTCCAAAGTCACCTTCAAACTTCACAAAATCACTTCAAAAACTCATATTCGGATTCCAATGTAGAGAGGGTTTCAATGAGTTTTGAGCATTGCAATGCGTTCTATGATGTTCATATAACCTATTTGGATCATAAAAAACACATAAAACACTCTCATTCATGCAAACCGAATCAGTGTTCATTCAACTTTTGAATTTTTTCGATTTTTATAATACTGACATTATTCTTTGAATTTGATCTTATATTTGTGTTTGTGATGATGTTTGGAGTCTTTCTGGATGAATCAATTTGATTTTAGGTACACGGATGAAGGTTTGCCATAGTTAGTGTTTGGACCTCCCATTTGGGGTCTCTCTCATTAGACTATTTAAAAACTTTTTGAGACCATGGCTGGATTGGGCATGATGTGGGGTTTAAGAAAACCTAATCAATTTGTTTGAATCGTACTGGATTTGTGTGTTCTTCGTTTCGCAGGTTTACCCGCGAAAGTAAAAACGCAGCAAAACTCCTAACAAAATTCGCAGGAAATTTTGCAGGGTCAGAGGAAGAAGATGAAGTCCTGCGCGCCAAATTCTTATTTCAAATTCTTGTATTATATTTTATGTTATTATTGTTATATATATTTCAGAAAAACAAGTTGGCTCAGTTGGCAAGGACGCGCGCATGTGAAAACCAGGGCAGGGGTTCGAGTCCCAGCTTCAACGTTTTTTTTGTTTATTTTCTTTGTATTTGCAGGCTTAATATATAATAATCAATAGTCATCCATTGTTCACAACACGCACGCAGCCCAGTGGTAGCCTGGTGCGTCCAGAGGGTGGCAAAGCCTAGGGCATGGGTTCAATCCCTGCCCCAGGTAACTTTTTTTTAAATTCTGGTTTTGTTTAATAGTTTTATTAATTATTTTATTGTTAAATATAACCATGTTAATATATATATTTAAAATAATTCTAGGAACTTAATATGTAAATATTTTATAAAAAACTTCTAAGATTATTTTCTAAATTCTAAAATTAGTTTTTTTTTCATTTATTGTGTATTTGAATTAAAATATATATATATATATATATATATATATATATATATATATATATATATATATATATATATATATATATATATATATATATATATATATATATATATATATATATATATATATATATATATATATATATATATATATATATTTAGTTAATAATTAAATTAATATTGTATATTAAATTAAAAACCCTAATATTTTTATATATAAAACCCTAATTATTTTTAAACCCTAATTTATTTTCTAATTACTCAAAACCCTATTTTTTTTTTGTAAACTTTAATTTCTCATTTTAATTATTCTTGTTTAATTATACTTAATAAATAATTCTAAATTAAATCATTAATCATATTTATTTTGTAAATAAATTTATTATTATTATCTTTATTATTTTATTTTCATATCAAAATAAAAAAATAAAAAAAAATTTTGTTTAATTTTAATTATCATGTATATATTTTATATTTTGTACTAACCTTTTCTTCTTATTATTATTGTTTTATCACTAACCATTTTATTTTAATTGTTTATTATATAATTATTATTTAATTTGCTTTTATTATAATGTAACTGTACAAGCCATGTAATAGTTGTAGTATTGTTTATTTATTTATAAATATATTGCTATGGTTAGTAAATTAGGGAGTGAAAACATGTTTTGCTTTAAAATTAACTTAGATCACTAATTATAAGATAAATATTTGAATTTGTACATGCACACACGTAAGTCGATCTTTGATCGTCATCTCACTTCTTAAGGATATCCCTCATGTTGCCTAAACAAAAAAGGTCAAGTAAGGTGTATAAAGCAATGACCCTTCTTCTAAAAAAATATCATCAAGTCCCTTTACAATTATAAGATCAAGTCCCTTCGAATGTTGCCTTCGTAAATGATCTTGTCCCTTTCGAATAAAAGATGATAAGTCCCTTCGTATTGCTAATACACCTTACAGTTGCCTAATCACAGATGACCCTTCACATGTCTCATACCACATCCAAGGTAATGACTACCTATTCCTTAATAATAGGGATAGTCTTACCATTGAAAGAACATATAAGAACAATAAAGACTTATTATAGGGTAGGTTCCTCTTAAGTACTTGCTCACTTTTTCAAAATACTTCATTACATTTCACATTTCAAACAAATTTTCAAAACAAAGTCTTTATATACATCCATACGAGGATCATTATAAAGTACTTAGAAAATTTTTATCACACACTACACCTTTCTTAAAACAGTTTAAAGTGAGCTAAGTAACTAAGAGCCCATGGATAACCATGGATATAAAGGGTGCTAACACCTTCCCTTTGTATAACCTACCCCCCGAACTCAAAATCTTTTTAAGGTCTTTCCTGTTCTTTTATGCCCTTTCCTTTTGGATAAAATAAAAGTCGGTGGCGACTCTTGCTATCTGCAACATTTAACTAAAGTCAGTTTTCCCACCGTGTTACACACTGGTGGCAATGAAAATTCTTCTTTCATGTTAACTTGTATACAAAATTAAACAAAACATTATTTAACATTACTCAAAACATTTACTAATAATATTAAATTATAACAATGTTTACCTGAATCTAATGATTTGAGTTTACAAATCCAATGCAATAAAATGAGACATTCGGTGAGAATGTAGTTGTCAAAGGGAAGAAAGTCAAACATTCAACTCCTAAACAGACAAGTACCACATTATACCGATTCGCAATCACGTAACCCATGTCTGGTAGAGTCAACCATTTATTTAGTGGTTGAGAACCATTTCCCTCTATCTTCAAAGAATCTCTCACTTCAGCTAACCGATCTGCAAATAAATGGCATATAAAGTTGATCTTTCATTATGTATAATTTCCAACTCTAAGTCCCGACGAACCATTGGTCAACCATCTTCAGCATAATCCCGCAATGAAACAATCACTCTAAATCCACAATTACCATCTGACAATACGTTGACTACGTCATCAATAAATGATCTAATATGATAAGGAAATTGAAGGATGAACCGTTTAGATGATTGTGCAGTTTGTGATAATTTCAACTAATTTTTCACAGGTTGTGATGGTTGAGATTTCTTTTTTGAATTTTGTGATGGTTGAGATTGTCGTTGTGAAGATTGAGATGCTTGATCAACATACTCATAATACAAAGGATCCCTGTAAACATCATACCCTACAGGTTTTTTGTCTTTTTTCTTGACTCCACCTTTTGTTTTTATTTTTTCAGGTGGTGCTAACAAAGAAGTCGTTGTGGGAAATGCAAGTTCATAAATCCTACTATGTAATGCCCTTCTTCCAACAACATCTTGTGACCTATACCTTTTCCATAACTCATCCATTGCAGATTTCATACCCACCTTTGATTCCTCATCTAAGTCTTCTTCCAACTTAATTTCCATACTTAGTTTCCTCCAATGTACATGCACAACGTCAATTGGTATCGGAATACCACTAATTCTATACCATGCAAACTCACACGCGCAAGGTAATCCATAGGTTGTTCTAAGATTACATCGACATTTGTCCTTGTTAGTTCCAATATAATCAATTCTAGTTAACTCTTCAGCAACGCGCCTCAATGCAGCTCGCGACACTGAAGTACGTAAATATGTGTAAAATGGACTTGAATAGACATGTGCAACTTCATACACACTCTTTTGAAAAGAAGCTCGAATGTTGCTAATTTGTATCTTTAAGTTGTCATTCATGGCCTCCCAACATTTGACCATGTCACCAATACTGTTACCCAACATCTGCTTTAACTTCCAATGAGCAGACTCAACCCTATAATAATACATATTTAAACTAAGTAAGAAAAATACAAAATTCACAAAAAGTATATTTTAGGGATCTAAATCAAAACATATTGATTAGTCGTCGTGTTACCCATATGTAGGACTCGATTAATCCATGCGCAAACAATCCTCTGTCTATGTGGTGTCAACCATGTGTCGTTCACGTACTCAAAAAATTTAGGACAATCAACACACTTTTGCTCAAGTTCTTTTAAATGTTGAGCATACTCAACCTCATCACTAGCCCATACAACATCCGTCCATAATTTGTCAATTGACTCTTGCATATCAGGAGCCACTAATAGTTTCCTTTTTGCACCAACATTTTTGTTAATGTGAAACTGACATAGCAAATTATTTGTCCTTGGAAACACAGTCTCAACGGCTTTCATCAAAGCAAGATCTCTATTTGTCATCATCACTTGTGGAAATAAATCTTTCTTCACAAACAATTGTTTAAGCTTATTTAACACCCAACAAAAAGTCTCAGTATGCTCAGACTCAATATACGCAAATGCAACAGCAAAAGTCAACTTGGTTGATGTCATGCCATTAATTTCAAACAAAGGTTGCATGTATTTGTTTGTCTTATAAGTGTTATCCATAACTAACACAATAGGAAAAATATTCAACAACTTAACTGAATCTGGATGTGCCCAAAATATATCTTTAATAACTTCAGAGTCGTCTCTTTTTCTACTCCAATAAACATAACCTGCGGCCTCGATAAGCTTAAACAAATGTTGTATCTCACTTCTAGGACCTCTTATCTCTTTTTCCATCATACTCTTCTGCTTGTATATTTGCGTGATCCGAGTGACACAATCTGGATCTCGCTCGTGCAAGGAATGCAATATATTTCTAGGTGCAACATTTCTCTTTGTTAAATCAGCAACATGTTGCTTCTGATCCGCTGTCAACCTACCAACAAATGAGTGACCTTCTAATCTATCAGGTAAATCATGGTTATGAACGCCGCATTTTACATCAATCTTCCATCCAGATCCATCTTTTGTCGGAGTCGACCTGATCTTAAATGGACATCCGCATTTTTTCGTCGCACTTTCGATTCCACTACGAATATCCTTGTATTTTCCACCTTTATCACAACCAAATATTATTTTGTTACTTCTTCCTCTCTTGCCTGTTTGTGTATCTAAACGAGTGATGATGACCGTCACTTTATTTCGTAATCCGGTGTCTTTAACCCATCTTATCACCTCATCTCGTGTACCAAATCTCTCTGACGTTGTAAATACATCTGACGTATTCACACATATTGGTTATTTTTCGTATATAGGTACTTCACCTACACAATAAAAATATTTTTTAATAAATAATATAAAAAAAATTAAAAAAAATTTACACACCGGAACACTTTATGTAAGTCTTCCGGTATTGTACACGATACAAACCGGAACACTTACATAAAGTGTTCCGGTACACATACACAGGGCTACCGGAAGACTTAATAGAAGTGTTTCGTACCGGAACACTTATATTAAGTCTTCCAATGAACAAAAATAACAAAACCGGAAGACTTTCCCAAAGTCTTCCGGTATGATAAATAACGTACCGGAACTCATTCTTTAAGTCTTCCGAAACGTGTTTTTTTGGATCACTTTTTCTAGAATCTGACGATCTGACATAAATGGTAAAAAAAAATAATAATAAAATATAATAAGATTTATAATAGGCATTTTGATAAATTTATAAGGGTAAAAGTATAGATATGAGATATAAGGTAAAGCCTTCTGCTTTGCAGCATCAAGAACTAATTTTAAATCAAGCGTATGTCCAATGATCAATCAAGAAGAAATTATCTAATGTTTGAAAAAATCTTTGAAAGAAATATCAATAAGAAAGAAATGGATTTTAAAATTTTCTAAAATATTTTCAAAGCTTTTAAAGAAAGAAAATTTCCTATCTTTATACCTCTTTCTATTTTATTTATGTTATTTATTATTATTCCGCTATTTATTCTTCTTTCTCTTTTCAATTTTTATCATTCTGATGCTATATTACTATTTTTTTCTTTCTTCTAACATAAAAATAAAATGCAAACAAATTTTTTTTATAGACCATTTTTGAAATCTGAATATCACAATTCACCTCCCTCTTATTTTTAAATCATTTAATTAATAATCTTAACACCACTAAATACTAACCACCCTTAGATAAAGTCTAATAGGAAATTGGAGTATATATTATCATCTATAGATTTCACGTTTAACAAAACTATCATTCCAACATAAGGATGGCAAAATATGAGCATTATACTCTAGAATGTTTAACAAAACTATCATTCCAACATAAGAATTACAAAATATGAGCATTATACTCTAAAATATGGAGGACACCACTACGTTGATCACGTGAATTGTGGAATATTTGGACTCTTTATTTGATTATCTCCTTACACTCTTGGGAAGTATGAGGATAGACCTTGAATCATATATTGCAATCAAGTTCATCAATAGGGTTAATTACATATACATGTTTCTTTAGTTTGTTAGAATTGCATATACATATACATGTTGTTGATAAATAATGTCTCATCAGTCATATTGTTTCTTAATTAGTTTTTTATAGTTTAAAATTTTAAAAATAAGTCATATTCTTCTGTGATTTTATTCATGCTTAAAATCTAAATATTTTTGACATTTTGAACAATATTTTCATTAAAAAAATTGTACACCTATTTTTCTTCTTTTGTAAAAGAAGTATTGTCCTTACCTTTGTATAATTATGTAATTTAATTGTTATGCTAAGTAGGATCACATGAGTGATAAAATTATATCTCAAAAGATTTAATGTTGGTCAAATAAAATAGATATGGACTTTCTAAGAAGTTGAAATAAAAATAAATGTGTCATATATAATCTAAATAATTATTGTTGAAAAAGTTGAAATAAAAAAATATCCCCACCCTTGTAAATCAAGATACTGAAGTTGTTAAGCTGCAAACACTGATGAATACAAAAGTTTTGAAGAATCCTCCTAACTGCAATTACATGGCACCATCAATAATCTGTGTTGAATTAATCTTTTTCACATTATTTGAAACATCGGGTAAAACTATATGATTTAGAGATAATAGAACTGATCGAAGTGAATTATGAATTTATACACATTGAGGAACTTTCTCAGAACAAATGAGTTTATGATTGTATTGATATCAAAGCTAAACTAAGCCAGAGTACAAACATTTGTGTCGCATACAGACATATATAACAAAATCAACATCAATGCCAGTCAGCTATACCTCCAAGTGTGGTAGATCCCACTCCCTCCCATACTTCACTGACCCCCAAGGCCTCATTATCAACACCTTCCATGTCATAGTCCCACCAGCCGCAGCCATTTGCATCTGCTCGTCAAAAATATAAACAGTGATGTCAATGCAAAATTTCAAACGCACCCTCTAACAAAATATATTTATGCATGTAGATCTTACAGTGATTATATGGTTTTTCCTTTTTGCCATCGAAGTCATTTTTCATCTGCTTTTTTGGCTTCAACTTTGATTCACCTCCAAGAACTACCACATGCTTTCGAACAGTTTGGTTCTCATTTCTACCTATTAACATACAGAAGAAAAAAATAGAAAAAGGAAGGAAAAAAAATAATGATCCAGAGTTCAATAGGTGTTAGACAGTTCAATTTAAAAGTAAGCGGTTTTTAAAGAGCTGCAAGCAGAGAAAGGTAGTATCTATCTCTTATCTTATAATTTCTATTTCTGTCCATTCAATGTCAAACCTCATTATCAGATGACTTCATGGATATCTTTTCATGGATTATATTATATGACATTCATGTCAACTATCCAATATCAGTGTATTCATCCGGGTGAAAACTAGCATCATGTAATAGTTATGGTGTCTTAACCATAACGGAAATTTATAATGTTATGATATGTGTATTCTATTATTTTGACCAGAAGTTATCTATCGCAATAGGTTATTGACTGTCGACACCAATCTTGGTACCGGAAAAGAAAAAAAGTGTTTTAGCATCAGACAACTCCATCTCAACTTCTCAATCACAGTCTTGTGCAACTGTCCTGCCCTTGTTACCCAGTACATACACCTCTCTTGTCTTCCACTGAATAGTGCATAGTTGATAAATATATTCAGTCCAAAAGAGGGTGGTCCACCAACTATAAATCAAACAATAAATTCCTAAGAGCAGTGCAAGACTCGTACTTATTACCAAACTCAAATATCAAATTGAACAAACTCAAATATCTGAAATAATGACATGTAGTGATGTTCCCTAACGAAGCATATGACAGTGGCCACAAAAGATGAAATTAGAGACACGCTGCCTACTTGATCTTCCAAAATAGACTTAAAATGGTTATCGGTATAAATTCCTTTCTAGACTGAAAAAAAAATATCTTTCTATGATGACAATCATTAAAACAAAGAACCTCATTTGCAAGCATTAATTACTAGTAGTTGATAAAGTAAATGGCAATGACCCTTTAATTGGATTATTTCCCTAAATAAAAGTTTCAACTTTCCCAAAAGAATAATAAATAAAAGTTTCAAAACTAAATGGTTAATTTTAAAAACCTCATGCTCAAATTCATCAGGATAGAAATCCAAACCTTCAAATGGATTTTTTCTTTTCCTAGATCCTTGATCATCACCCACCACTGAATTTTCTAACTCATCAACATGTAATGGAAGAACAAAGTCACATTTTCCCTCTTCTTCAGTATGCTTGAACATTCCCAAAATCAACTTCTCATCAGCAGTTGCAAACTTTCTCTGTTCTTCAGTTTGTTTGACGCTTTCAACTTCCTCACTCGACTGTATCCTCAAACCCAAAGGTGATTGAAATGGCGTCAATTTCCCCTATTAAAAAAAATTAGAAAATAATAAATCAACACACTTCAACATGTCCCATATATATTAAATCAGGCGAAAACCCTAAGAGTAGTTTTTGATCCAGAATTTTAAAAATGATATAAAATTACCGGAACTGTTTGAGGGGCTGTTGAAGAGTGATGCTGTTTACGATCGATGAAGTGAGAAAGCGATAAACGAGTAGACTCGCTCTTCCGCGAAGCTTGATTTCTCGAACTTGCTTCGGAATCATGAGAGCTGAATTCAGCGAGAGTGATGATGTTATGAAAAATTCATGAAGATATTGAAGATGAGGAATGGAATGGAATAGAGATAACTTACGGATTTGGTGGGAGAGAGCGGAATGTTGAAGTGATGGATCGTTGTCCAAAAGCCCTAATCGGTGTGGGTTTTTTAGGTTTTGACTTTGAGTTCATTGTGCTGAAAGGGGATTTGAATCGAATTTTGAGGGAATTTCAATTTGAAGGTGTGTGAGTGAGTGAGACACTCGCGAAACTTCATCTCAAAAGGAAATTCAAAATTCGCGCCTAAATAATGGACTATTTTAAAAGAAAATTACTATTATTATTAAAGGAACATTGTAGACAAAAAATAAGTAAGTGGATTAGAAAATCAATTAAATCAATAACTCAAATAATTTTTTTTATTTAGTTCAAAAATCGAAACAAAATAATCAAAATCGAGGTAGTGTGTGTTTGGTACAGCTTTTGGTGAGCAAGAATCACGTTACAGTGCTCTCCCACCATGGAAAACCGGTAGCTTCTGGTCAAACGTGAATTTCAACATGCTTTTGACAATCCCAACGCGTATCCAAACATAGTTGTAATTTGGTTCAGCTTTTTATTTTAATTTTAGGTGATTTTGTTCAGTTTTTTATTTTAATTTTTAGACTTAATAACTCTTTTGATTCATTAATTATAGTAAATGTTTCTCTTTAATCCTAAAAAAAACGTTAAATAGTGGTTCATCAACTTTAGGAGTGAAAATAGGTCAGACCGATAACAGAGGCCTGCGGCCTAGGCCTAAACAGGCTCAGGTCAGGTCAAAAAAAAAAATTCTTAAATAAAAAAAGGAAAGTTTTACCTCATACCCTTGCAGTTATACATATACCCCTACGATAAATATTTTGGGACTAAGTTACCCTTCATATAAATAGTTATAACTTTATAAATTATACTTTCCATTTTATTCCGTAAAAAAAATTCTTTCAAGAGTGCCAAAACCAGAAGCAACAAACCGGAACACTTATAACAACTCTTCCGGTTAAGATTATACATACCGAAACACACAGAGTAAGTCTTCCAGAACACATCTCTATGCGTTTGTTCACCGGAAGAGTAAGTGAATGTCTTCCGGTTTGATGATTTGCAATGTACCAAAAGATTTCGTCTAAGTATTCTGGTTTTCATAAAATTCAGCATACCGAAAGAGTCTTTCATTGTCTTCTGGTTTGTGAAAATGTTGTTGCTTAACTGGAACTCTTAGTTGAAGTGTTTTGATTCTTTTCTTTTTTTTTTAATTTTATTTTGACGTTATTATTTTGGCAGTGGTATGCATACCAGGCAGAGATGGTAGGATACCTGATCGCGGTGTGGGACGGGATCATCGAGATTGGCAAAGGAATAGCATATTGGTACATTTACATTAGCAACACAACCT
The DNA here is from genome assembly GCA_963966055.1 of Lathyrus aphaca. Lineage (NCBI taxonomy): Eukaryota > Viridiplantae > Streptophyta > Magnoliopsida > Fabales > Fabaceae > Lathyrus > Lathyrus aphaca. The sequence goes on along the minus strand of OZ014520.1, from coordinate 102,910,085 downwards.
GTTGGATTTCTAGGAGGACCGTATGATACATATTTTGGTTAAGTACGAACACCATATTGTCAGACATATATGGTTCGGCAAGGTAAGTAAACGATAATTATTTAGTATTGAATAAAAATTGAATTTTTAATATTTTATTTTATAATTTGCTTACTTTTAATTGTTTTCAAGAGAGAGGTCCGAAGAAAGAGTTGAAGGTCGTAGGGCATGGGTTGAAGCTGAATCAAATGGTTCCACAACAACTTCCAAGAGAGATGGAGGTTTGAATATCTAGGTCTGGTTTATCTTCTCTCCAGAGAACCAGTTTTTCCAAGATAGATATGAACTTAATTCCCGCATTTGTTGAAAGATGGCATCTAGAGACTTCTTCATTTCACATGTCATTTGGTGAGATAACCATTACTCTATATGACGTCGCTTGTCTGCTTCACTTGCCTATTTGGGGAGTCTTCTGGAGCCCTTAACATATCAGTGAATGGCTTGTTATTGAGTGGGTTATTAATTACTTAGGAGTGTCAACGAGAGTGGCACAAGAACATGTTCGTTCCTATAGAGGTTCTTAATTACTATAAGATAGAGTGGTTATACGATCGATCGTAGAGCATAGAGCTGGTTCTAGATGGGCATATGCGACTAGATGTTATTTGATGTTCTTAGTGGGTTGCACGATTTTTACGGACAAGACCTTTACGCTTGTTGAGGCACGATACCTGACATTATTTATGGACTTGAATGGCTTATCGAACTACATTTGGGGAGCAACTGCATTAGTTACCATGTATGGGTATCTCGAAGATGCTTCCATGTTCAGTTGCAAGCATCTCGATGGTTATCCGACTCTCTGACAGGTATTTATTTTAATTTAGTTTATTTTTTGTTCATAATTTTATTTATAATGTTAATTTTATTTTTATAGTTTATTATGTTATAATTAATTATTATGTTATTATTAAAGAAAATTGTAACAATGTTGGATTCATGAATATTTTCCAACACTTTAAAAAATGAGAGAATTGGATACCAGCTAATAATTTTGGTCTCCCTCGAGCGATGAGATGGTCATACATACAAGGTGTGTTGAAGGTGGATGACTTGCGACATATTCTGGATGAGTTAACACTTGTCGATGTCATATGGATGCCATTTGAGGATCATAGAGTTCACCGTCAATTTAATGAGATTTTTCTATACATGGGTTGTCTGAGATGGTGTGACACTATTGTTCCATACTTGCCTGACAGATGTATTCGACAGTTTGGATACCGTCAGTATATTCCACCTCTACCTCTTTATTATATGATGGCTGGTGATATCGATGTTAAGTGGATTATTTACATTTAGAGCGTTGGAGAGGTGATTCGCCCGACAACACCAGTCACCACCCCATTTGAGACAGATGATGGATATCTCCAGTGGTATTATCGTGTTTCGCATCCTCTCATGATATTGCCTAGTCGTGATACATCGAGAGAGGTGTTCGTTCCTGATTACGATGCAAGATCATCTGATCCTAGCTGGGATCATGTGTCTACATTGATTCATCATTGTCTTCAATATGCTGAGGCTGAAGAGGATGACCCACAATTTGCTAATTTGTTCGAAGCTTTACATATTGCCCGTTCACAATGACTTATGTTTATTTTTAAATTCAGATATGTGTTATTGAAATTACAAATGAATAACATATTTTATAATTCATAATGTGTTGAAAACATATAATATAATTCATGACTAATGTTTTGAAATAAAAAATGAATAACATGATTTATAATTTATAATGTGTTGGTAATATAGGCGTAAGTTGTTTCCAATGTTGTAGACGTCCTGCAAATCCTAGCATCCAAGATGTTGCTGTTGGATAACGAAACTTCTTCCAATCTGTTGTCACTGGTGGCAATGGAGATCCTTCTTTCATGTTTACCTGAATAAAAAATAATCAAAATATTAAGTAAAAATAACCAAAACATTTACTAAAAATAACCAAATATAAAAATGTTTACCTGAACCCAATGATTTGAGATTACAAATCCAATGCAATAGTAGGAGACATTTGATGAAATTGAAGTTATCATATCATAGGGAATAAAGTCAAGCATTTGAATCCTAAACAGACAAGTACAACATTATAACGATTTACAATCAAGTAACACATGTTTGGTAGACTCGACCATTTATTTGGTGGTTGATGACCAATTCCCTCTATCATCAACGAATCTCTCACTTTTGCTAACCGATCAGCAGATAAATTGGCATACAAACTTGATCTTTCATTATCTATAATTTCCAACTCCAAGTCTCGCTGAACCATTGTCCAGCCATCTTCACCATAACCATGCAATGAAGCAGTGACTCTAAATCCATAATTAACATGTGATAAAACATTGACTACATCATCAATAAATGATATGATGTGATTAGGAAACTAAAGGATGAACCACTTAGAAGATTATGAAGATTGTGATAATTTCAACTTATTCAAAGGATGTGGTGGTTGAGATTTCATCTTTGAAGTCTGTGATGGTTGAGATTTCTTCTTCGAAGTTTGTGACGGTTGAGATTGCCTCTATGAAGATTGAAATGCTTGATCAACATACTCATGATACGAATGGTACCTATAAACATCATCCCCTGCAGGTTTTTTTGCCTTTCTTCTTGACTCCCACTTTGGTTTTTATTTTCTAAGATGGTGGATACAAAGAAGTCATTATGGGGAATGCAAGTTCAAAAACCCTACTTTTCAATGTCCTTTTCCCAACAACATCTAGTGACCTAAACCATTTCCATAACTCATCTATTGCACTACTCATATCCACCTCTGATCCATCATTTATGTCTTCCTCCAACTTAACTTCCATACTTAGTTTCCTCCAATGAACATGCACAGCGTCTATTGGTATCAAAATACCACTAATTTTATATCCTGTCAACTCACATGTGCAAGGTAATTCATATTTTTTATAAGAGTACAACAACATATTTCCTTGTTAGTTCCAACATAATCAACTCGTTTCAACTCTTCAATAATGTGTCTCAATGCAACTCGAGACACTGAACCACATAAATTATTATAAAATGGGCTTACGTGGGCGTGCTCAAGTTCATAAAAACTCTTTTGAAAAGAAGCTCTAATGTTGCTCAGTTATAACTTTAAGTTGTCATTCATAGCCTCCCAACATTTGACCATGTCACCAATACTGCTAGCCAACATCTGTTTTAACCTCCAATGAGAAGACTCAGCCCTAAAAATAATACATATTTAAAATACTTAAAAATATATATAAAAAAATACAAAAAATAGATATAATAAAAACAAAAAACATATCGATTAGTCATCATGTTACCCAAATATAGGACTCGATTAATCCATGCTCCAACAAATCTTTGTCTATATGGTGTCAACCATGTGTCCTTCACGTACTCAATAAATCAATTACAATTAACACACGTCTGCTCAAGTTCTTTCAACCGTTGTTCATACTCAACCACATCACTAGCCCGTACAAAATCCGACCATAATTTGTCAATCGACTTTTGCATGTCTCTAGCCACATATTGTTTCAGTTTTGCACCAACATTTTTGTTAATATGAAATCGACATAGAAAATTGTTCGACCTTGGAAACACAGTTTCAATCACTTTCATCAAAGCAAGATATCCATCTGTCAGAATCACTTGTGAACACAAATCTTTCTTCACAAACAATTTTTTAAGCTTATATGTCAATATACGCAAATGTGACAGTAAAAGTCAACTTGGTTGATGTCATGCCTACAATTTCAAACAGAGATTGCCTATATCTATTGTCTCATAAGTGTTGTCCATAACTAACACAACAGGAAAAAGATTCAACAACTTAATTAAATATGGATAAGCCCAAAATATATCTTTAATAACTTCATATTCATCTTTTTTTCTACTCAAATAAACATAACCTGCAACTTCAATAAGCTTAAACAAATATTGTATCTCACTTCTAGGACATCTTATCTTTTTTTCTATCATACTCTTCTGCTTGTATATTTGCGTGATCTGAGTGACTTTTTCTGGATCTTGCTCTTGCAAGGAAATAAATATATGTCTAGTTGGAACCTTTCTTTTTTTCAAATCAACAACATGTTGCTTCTGATTCATTGTCAACCTACCAACAGAAGAGTTACTTTCTAATCTATCAGGTAAACCATGGTTATGAACTCCACGTTTTACACCAACCTTCCATCTAGACCCATCTTTCATCGGAGTCGACCTGATTTTAAATGGACATCCACATTTTTTTCGTTGCACTCTGGGTTCCACTATGAATATCCTTTTGTTTCCCACCTTTATCACAACCAAATATTAATTTGTTACTTCTTCCTCTCTTGCATGTTTCAATATCTGAACGAGTGATGATAACAATCACTTTATTTCAGATTATGATGTCTTTAATCCATCTTATCACCTATTCTCGTGTACCAAATCTTTGAGTAGTTGAAAAAAGATCAGACGTATCTACACATATCTGATCTTTATCGCATATTTGCAGAGGAATTTTCGTGCCTGCATAATAAAAATAAATTAAAAATAAATAAATTACGTAAACAAACCGGAATACTTCAGCGCAAGAGTTCTGGTACACTTATTAACCAAATCAGAATACTTCAATGTAAGAGTTTTGATACACTTATTAACCAAATCGAAACTCTTGGTGAGAAGTGATCTGGTGCATATTTAAGACATAACCAGAAGAGTTATGAATGAGTGTTATGAACCGGAAGACACGAACTATCTTCTAGTACATTAAAAATATCAAACCAGAAATCTTACCCAATGTCTTCTGGAATGTAAAAAAACATACCGGAAGTCATTATTGAAGTGTTCAGATTTGATATCTTTGGGGTTACATTTTTGGAACTTTGACAGACTGACTAGAACGATAAAAAATAAAATAATAAAATAATAGAAAAAAGAGAGGGATAAAATAGGCATTTTTTAAAAATGTAGGGGTATAGGTATAACGACAGGGGTACGCGGTAAAATTTTCTAGAAAAGACCTAAGTTTTTTTATAAGTCTATTTAGTTAAAAATGTTAGGTCTCAGGCAATGAAAATACTCTTTTAAGCCTAAAAGGCCGGCCTATCTAAGTAAAAAAAATTGTTATCATTATGTTATGTTATGTACTCTGAACTAAAATACATAAATAAAAAAAGGGTTAAATAGTGTTTCTCCCCCTGCCATATAGGCGTGTTTCAGTTTATCCCCCTGATCAGTGAATCTTCATGCACATTCTTCTACGGTTATACTTAGGCATTTCCTTAGTTTATTTCATTAGTTTCACCATTTTAGTGTGTTTTCATATTTAAGTTTGTTATAGCCTTATTTGATTTTCGTTTGTTATTTTTCAGCATTAGCAACTTACAATAAAAAATTCATAATTGGAGCTACGAGAATCTAATTGAGGTGTTCTACCAGTCGACAGAGAGCTATAACTTTCATGTTTTATGAAAAATGTGATTCAGAGTGCATGAGTCTCAAATAAGTCGTGTAAGTCTGAATCTGAATTCTGAGTTTAGAAAATAATTTGTTTCTAGTCGTTTTATGGGTTTGGGTTATGTTTCTGACCCAGTTGGGTGAGAAGAGGAATTTGTGATACTTTCCTATACCTAGCAGTCGTACCTTTTGTACCTAAAACCTTCTTTTCACGGTTTTATTTTTCTTTGTTTTTTTACGTATTCCATGGAGAACTAAACCGTAGAGTCTATCTGATGTAATCGCATTCCAATGCTTTGAGGTTTTTATTCTATCAATTCAATTTTGTTTCTCTTTCAATTATATTCTATGAAATTGAATTTTCTTAATTTGTTATTACATGGAACGATTTTTGATCTGACCTGATCAGAAGGTACATTCCAAGCGTTGAATAGCAATTACGGTGTTGGACTGGAAGGGGTGTACCTGCAAGACACTCCGATGCTAAAATGAGAATGAGGTATATAAGAGGTAAAAATAATAGTGGTTTCAGAATACCTGACCCTCTAGTGAAAGAGGATATTTATAGTGTGCCCGCAGCGTTGGACCAAGGTCCTTACTTGGGCTGGGTCAGCAAGGTCCAAGGAATAACTGCCAAGGAATGCGCAGGAGCAATTAAGACCTAGCACATAGTCTTGCCTTTGGTCCAACTTTCCCTATGTTTGAGGTGATAATGGAGGACCGTTGGGTGACGTGGCACACGTGGGGGAGACGATGCCTCCCCATGTCCGGGTTAGTGGGTTGCGGGGCGTGCCCAACGATTTGGGCCTCTGCCCGACTAGTTGGGCTTCTGCCCAACACTACCTTAGAGGCCTAGTCCAGAACATGAGCCCCCTAAGCTGAAACTCCAAAGCGGAGTGATGACTTAAGAGGGAGCGTGTCGGGCATAATTAGGTAATATCGAGGACATATGCAAACTCATGTATGACGAGTAGTATAATGTTGGGCGAATTGTGTTCGACACCTCTCGTGCACTGTTGGAAGCACAAATTCACCTAGTCGAGCTAACGACGCAATTCGAAGGACGAGGGAGAATGAAGTCGAGATGCATGTAAAATAGGGCACGAAACGTTGCAAGCACCGTTCTTTGTCGGGAAAGATTTCCTGCTCGACTAGAAGTCTACACTTGACGTCTTCTGGGATTCTTAAGGATGATGTGTCTTACCTTTTTGTTTCCCCTTCAATTGTATTTAATGCGTGTCGCCTCATTTCCTGCGTTACGGGGCATTAAATGTTGGTCGGCCTAGGGAATCTCGGTAGCCTAGGCAATAATGGCCTAGGTGCGTCCCTTTCATGCAACGTCTATAAAAGGGGGTGAGGGGACAATTTCATTTTTCCCATTTTCCTCTCCCCTAATGTTTCACCGGACTTTCAACTTCTCTTTTGCCAGAACGATCGCCGCCGTCGCCACTATCATCATACTACCGGAATCATGTCAGGTAATGCTTTTGATCCCTTTTCTTGGTAGTTTTAAACTTGATTTGTTAGATAGAACTGTTAGAATAATGACTTATTCTTCTGAGTAAATAAAAATGTCCCTTTCTTAGGCTGTTTTTTAGGGATTTGAGATGAATGCACCGAGAACGCTATGAATGTGTCGGGAAAACTTATGCATTTTCTTTAAATCCCCTGGGAGCTTCGTGGCCTTTGGGATCAATGTGTAGGGGAATCGTAGCGTTTTCTTTGAATGTCCCGGGCGAAACATTGGCGTATTCTTTGAATGTCTCGGGCATTCGTTGAATTCCTCGGGCATCTGATGAATTCCCCGAGCAGTTTTTGGATGAATGTCTCGGGCATCCGTGGCGTTGCAATGAGTGTGTCGGGTAGTTTTCCCCCTTGTCCTTTCACTTGAACTACGGTGGAAGGGTGAATTTGATGTGATGTCGAATTCACTTGTTTCCTCTGCTTTTCAGGTAATGTGGATCAAGGACATCCTGCAGAAAGGAGCACGCCGTCTACAACTGGGAGCGAGGATCTCTCTTGGGCCGCCGACGAACCGTTAGAAACGGGGTCGCGCTTTATCGATGACCATACTACTGCCCACGCAATCGTGGAGGAATTGGGCCCCGACAAACCTCACAATTGGGAGTGTTATGCTCATCTTCCTAATTCACGGATTTGTTCAGTGTTCTGGGGAAAACGGTTCCCTATGTACGAATTCTCTTTTCGAGAGGCGGGGATCCGACTCCCTTTCACCGACTTTCAAGCGGGAGTTTTCAGGCGGCTGAAGTTGGCGCCCTTGCAACTTCACCCCAATGCCATATCATTTGTTCGGGCGTTCGAACTGGTATGCCAGCACCTCCAAATTGTCTACACACTGACCCTCTTCTTCCGTGTCTTCCATCTGCAGCGGTCGGGCAGCCGTGGACGTCACAGTTGGGTTTCTTTCAAACAGCCGATGAGTATCTTCAAAACCTACCACGATTATGTCTGGAACTTCAAAGACAAGTGGTATACGGTGAAGCCCATTACTGTTCGTGCCTTGGATAGCATTTATAGTATGAAACGGGATGCCAAAGGCACGGAGCATCTGGTGTCGAAGATCCCTCTTGAGTGGAGGCCGAATCACTTCAACCTATCAACCAACCATTACATAGTGAAGTTCGAGCATATGGGGTACGAGGACAAGTTGGCCTATAAAAAGTTGGTGGCCTATGTAGCACCCCAAAATTTTCCCTCTCTTTTTCATAGCATTTAGCATATCATTATCATATCTCGCATTGCATTCATATCATGAAGAGATGAAGCATAACATCCATAACATATCATAGGTTGGTAGTGTTCTATCAAGTGTGGTTGTTCAGTTCGCGATTCGATTCAGATGGAAATTTTAACTAATCTTGGTTAAACTATTAAAATATTGGTTCAATTGTAAGATATTTATGCCAGTGGCTATTTCTCAGACAATGCGTATTCAAAGTTCAAGTGGTTGTGCTGAATTTATCAGATTATCAAGTTGTGATTCATAAGAAGTTTAAGGCCAGATCGTTTGGGTTAAGTGTTCATCAATTCATCAATGATTCGTCTGTGGATTTATTTTCCTCAACATGAATTCAGATAAACATGGTAAGTGTTAGATGGTTCAGATGGTCATTGATTCAAGTGCAAGTTATTCATGGGTCTAGAGGTCGTTTCATTCAGTTTAATCGGAGATTTGTGAAAGTAGTGCGGGTTTGGGTTTTGGTTTGAAAAGTCAAGTTGGTTCATGATTGTGTGCAGATCATTTTATAAAATTAATTCATACCCTTTTTCTATTAAAATTTCCTTATCCAATTTATTTCGATCATTCGCTATCCATTTTCTTATCCATTGTATATCCGTTAACCAGTTCATTATCCAATTAAACCATTATATTCTACCATTGTCTGTTTTACCCAATCAATTCAAATCTATTTCTATCATTTTACCATTAGGTTTTTTCCTTTCCAATTTTCGAATTACCAAAGTTTTTTTCTATTTTCATTTGTATTTGGTCCATAAACATTCCTTTCTCATTTAGAGCCCATTTACCATTTTTTTAGGTTACAAATCAACAAAAAACAAGCACACAAAAACAAATGCAACTTGGGATAAGCTGCATATTTGATACGTGAACATCACACTTCACGCCTTCATCATCCCAGCCGCACAAAGGCAAACAAACCAAGCAGTTCAACCTATCTTCCCATTCCAACCAGCTTTATACACGTGGCATCCATCTTTCAACAAGCCCTACAGCAGCTCAGCCAATATGTCATGAAAAGCACACGCATATACCACACGTTCAAACACATAATTAGGAATGGGAAACACAAACAAAACGCAATGAAATAGACAAGCATGATTCTAAAAGGCATTGAAAAGAAAATTCAAAAACTAAAAAAATATATAATAGAATCATAACAAACTTAAAAGGGGAATAACAAACTGATAAGAAAAATAAAAAATTCGGTGGAGGAAATCACAACAGATTTTGGTCTTATTTTAAACAAAAAACAGAAAATTACGTGACTCTTCTTCATCCCAACAAACTGAGTCCGTTCTTTCTTCTCCTTCAATTCACCACTAACAAATTCTGATAACAAAAAAACCAATTCATTTTTCTTCAAGAAAAGACAGAACCGAATTCATCCTTTCCTCATCAATCGACAAAAGTCAGCATCATCATCATCCCTCAATCGATAATCATCATCATCCTCATCACACATAACCATCTTCAACTCACTTCAATCATCACCATAACCTTCATCAATCTAAAATTATCTTCAAATAGAACCTGAAAATTCAACACAAACCACAGATCTTAACCTACAATTCATACATCTTCAATCACAAAAAAAGATTCAACAGAATCACTCTTCTCTGAAAAACGCTTTTCAACTTCAACTAGATATCATCGTCGTCGTATAATCGTCAACATCATCGATATCACACAAATCGCAATTCATCGCCCGTCACCATCAAGACTTCTCTTATCCTTCGCTCAAAAAATGAAAAGCTTCATCAAGAGAGTATAATGTCTTCATTAATCGGACTGACGTAAGCCTCGGCATCATAGGTTGGTTCTTATACCTCCTTGCTTGATTTTCGTTGCGATTGAGATTTGTTTTTAAGTTCTTGTTTTTGGCTGTACCGATCTGGTGTGGTGTTTGTTTTTTTGAGATTTTTGTTTGCGGATCCGTGTTGAGAACGAAATTGAGTGGGGGTTTATGTTGTTGGTTTTAAGATTGGAAGTGGTGGAAGGCCGAAGAAGACGGCGACACCACCTCCGACCTTCTTCGGCGAGATAGGTGAAGAAGAAGGTGAAGAACGCATGCATCGTAGAGAGAGTGTGCATGATTACCTTTGTAAGGAGTTTTTGTTTTTTCATTTGAATTGTGATAAAATGTGGAGAGATATTTGAGAAATTGAGGTGAACGAGGAGATAAAATAGGCCATGGAGATTCTTTTTTGTTTTTTGTCCATACCGGCGGTGACACTTGTTACCGTCCGGTAGGACCCCTCCATTTTGTTTCCACGGGTGCACATACGCGAAAACTAACATGCACTTGCATTCCCAGCCGTCAGATGTGATTACCATCACAAGTCCTTGGAATAAACGTTCCAGATTGAGTCAATCCGTTGACCGCATGTAACACGGTGGGAGAACTGACTTTTAATATTTGTCGCAAGATATGTTGTGGCAAGCAAGAGTCGCCACCGACTTTTATTTCATCCAATTTAGGAAAGGTATAAAATAACAGGAAAGGCCTTTAAAAGATTTTCGTAAATATTTAACTTTGTAATGATTCTTGTATGAATGTATACAAAGTGTTACTTGTTTGAAATTATTTTGAAAAGAGAGTGGGGCATAAAAAGTATTTGTTTTTTAAAATTGTGAGCAAGCATTAAGAGTTACTTACCCTAAGTTATAAAGTCTTTCTTGTTATTTCATTTCCTTAGGGATAAAAATGTCATTAATATTAGTTAGTAAGTAGTCTTATCCTTGGATTTAGAGGGATAAGCGTAGGGTCATCGTTATGGTCATAGAAGGCAACATGTAGAGATACATTAACAATTCGAAGGGACTATCATCCTTTTCATAGGGACAAGATCATTTATTCTAAGGAAAATTTGAAGGGTCATCGAGGGACTATGATCTTTTTCGTAGGGACAAAATCATTTATTCAAAGGCAACTATGAAGGGACAACGAAAGACTATGATCTTTTATTCGAAAGGCAACTGTGATGATTTATTTCTTTAAGCAACAAGTTAAGGTATCTCTACGTTCGAGGGACATGACCATTTATTTTAAGGTAACAAAGAGAGGTTACCATAGAGGTGTGAGTGTGCAAGTGTATTCAGTTTAGTTATTTTAATCTTAGAAATTAGGGTTAGCTAACAGTTGATATTAGTCTTACCATACAATCCTATTAAGCATACTTCTAACAGTTTATAATGCGGAAAATAAACCATAATTTAAACTATTATATGGCTTTGGGAGAGATACATAAATAAAAAACCTGACAGAAAATGTAAAGTGCGGAAAATAAACCTAAAATTATTACAAGGCTTTAGCAGTTACATTATTCGAAAAAAGAAAATCGTGCGAAAAAAATAAATTATTTACAAGTTTTTGCGTAACCTATACAATTATCCTAAGAAATAAAATTGAGCAGAAAAATATGAAGGAAATAAAAGTTTCGGATATCAATTAATTGTTTTTTATTAAAAAGATAAATGTTTGATAAAAAAGAATTGGTTTAATGAAATAAATTAAATTTGAATTAATTATGTAAAAGATAAATGTTTGATAAAAAAGAATTAGTTTATGATTTTTATGAAAATAATGATATTATTGAGTTATTTTTTTATTGGTTAGAAAAATATTAATTTAAATTAGGTGATTATTTGAAAAATAAAAAAGAAAAGAAAATAAGGCATATAAACAAAGAAAAAAGCAAAAGGTTCAAAAATAGAGGGAGTGACGCTGGGAATAGTCCTTTGAGTTCATTGCTCCATTCAATTTGGTCTGAAATTGCTTCTAGCTAGGGTTCCCCAAACTCACGGCTTCCAACCCTAACAATGGCAGATCATGATTCTTTCACCTAAACTTCAATTCGATTTCTCAAATAGCTTGCTCACATCATACAAAACACAAATATGCAAAGAGATTAGATGTATCATGTGTAAAAGTATGAAATCGAAAAATTCAAAAATAAACCTAAAAAAATAAATTCGCTTATGGCATTGTAAGAGTCTTTGGAGCAAGGTGATGATTGGGACACCTTCAGAGGAACCTCAGGAACGTTTTTGGACCTTCAAATCTCCTTGAGAATGGCTGCAACCCTAAAACTGAATCATACTTACTCTTGATTTTTTTTGAAGTTTTGTATGCTCTCTTTGATCAAAAAATTTGTGTCCTTGCTATCTGAAGGTGTTATGTATTTATAGAGGAAGGATTTAGGTCAACTTGTGGGCTTGGGTTTAATTTATTTTAGGATGATAGAATTTGATTGAAATTTGATTTGAAAACTTTTTATTTTGGCCATATTTGGCCATCATATTTTTCTCCTCTTGTTTTGCACAAATTTTGGATCAAATATTATGTAAATAAATCTCAAAATTTGATCCCAAAATAATCCATAGATCAAATATTTGATTTTTCAATATTTATTTTAATTAAAATTGAATTTAAATGAATTAAATCCAATAAAATATAAAATAAACAAAGAAAATCAAAATATATGACTTATAGGTCGTGGATCATCTTAAAATTAAGTTTGGATAGTGAAAGCATAGACCCATTTGGCAAAAACTCAAGTTTGGTCATTGTTTGCCTTATACACCTCCTCAAATTTGTTCAACTTTAACAATGCACAACTTCCTCAATTTTTATCATATGAATATACTCCTGGACTTTTTAGAATGCTTAAGTGTCCTTTAATCACTCCTTTTGGTCCCATGTCCATTTGACCTTCCATGTTCAAGTTATGAGCTTTTGAAAAAGTTGACTTTTGTTGACTTTTTAGAGGACATGTAATGTCTTGGTCCATATCTCTCAAATGAAGCATTTATGGCCTTGGCTTGTGAGATACGAAGTTGTACGGAATTGAATTTCATTCACAATGAGATTTGGGTGGGAAATTTCTGATGAAGTATGTGAAAGTTAGAGCTGATCAAAGTACAATTGATTTTCTCCTTAAGAAACTCTAATTTAGCAAGTTTTGCCTTGTGATGAATTTGAGGTTTTCTTGATGAATCATGGTCAACCCTTGATCAAATGATGAATTTTACTTCATAATCTTGATTTTGATCAAAAATCTTGAAGTTTGACTGTATGTTGACCACATTTGACTTTTTACCCAAGTTAACTGATTATTGATCATCTGAGCATCTGACTGACCAAACTTGTAGGGCAATTCTTGAAACTTGACCTGAGGATCCTTTGAAGTATATGGGATATCATGAAGTCCACTTGAAGCTTTGGAAGTCCAATTTATCTTGAGAAATACAAAACCCTAATTTGAGATATATTGCTTAGGATGAGGCTTTGTCTGATGAAACCTTGAGTCCCTTTGAGCAATTGAGAATCTTATGACCATTAGGAAACATCTTGAGACATATTTTCTTGAATATATGCGGGAAAATTTTGGGGTACAACACCACAGCTCCACCATAATCCTTCAGCTCTTATGCGTTTTGGGTCTCCCCTTTTCCCTTCTATTCGCACCCCCTCTTAAGCTCAATATCTCTTTTTTAACTAACCTTTTACTATGCTTACACCCCCTCATCTTTTCTTTGTTTTTTAATTTCTTTTTCACATAGTTTCATTTTTTTAATTCATAAAAAATACCAAAAACACATTAGAAAATTCCCCAAAAATTATTTTATCATCTTAACTCATTTTAGAAACTTTGTGTGCTTTTATTTTCTGATTTCAATAATTTTTCATTTTTATTTCGAATTTTCATTTAATTTATTTTTCGATCAATTTCCACATTAACACCTTAACTTGTACAATTTATTTCTTCCACCTCAAGTAACATAGTTTGAGGAAGGCATTTATTCCATCCTATTATGTTTGCTTGGTAGATCTTATAGGTCACCTCTAGGGTTTAGGTTTTGACTTTGTGATTGTGGTTTGGTTTATGACCTTCATCTTTGGTTTGTGCATTGTTTGAGTCTTCTTATTTTTACCTTATGCTTATGTGGTTCACTAAACTTTGTTTTGTAGGGGGTTATGGTAAGCCATGTGTGTGAGAGGGCATCCCACATACAATTTTTTCCTTCATATCTTTCTAATTTCAAATTTTGTTTGCCTTAGCATATTGTGCTTTGCTTGTTTAACTTCATCCCACCCTCTTAGAAACAACTTAGCTTCTTTAGAGAAGTAAGTCATTTTCTAACTTTTTCTACACTTCTTTTTCTTTCTTTTCTTTCCTTCTTCTTCATTAGGATAGAATTCAAACCACACTAACCTAGATATACCATGCATGATAACTCTTAGGATTATTAGGCCCCCTTAGTTTTTACCTTCGACTTCTGTTTGGCAATGAAGGCATTCAAGGAGAATTAACGGTTCGTCATGCTTTTTATTGAAGGATTAAGTTTCTAAATACCCTGACTGGGGATAAAAGAGATGGACATTCCTTCGATGTACTATCTGACCAGGTGTCAACCCTTCTAGGGGATAGCAGACTTAATTGAATTCTGTTGGAGAAGAGAATCTTGTCGGGGCTTTGTAGTGTTGGAAATACAATCTCTGATGGGGAAGAGACTGCTTGAAATGATTTCCTGGAACAACTCTGTAGAGATTACTCTATGGGAATGAGCATGTGGAGACCTGTTGGACATGAGCTGTGCTGGGGATTCCAACCTCCAAGAGTCCTTAGTAAATGTTATTATTGTAATTTTATATGTATGTATTTTTGGTAAACATCAATCATATTCAAAATCATACATTCATTCAAAATAACCCAGGGATTCAAAACTTCTAATATTCTCGACTTCCCCGAGTAATTTTCTAGAAATTATCATGATTGAATCCAAAGACATGATACTGACACCATCTGATACTATTGGCACAGAAAATTAATTTCCATAATGGCTTTTGCTAAAACCTAGTATCAAGGCAATGTAATGAGAGGAATATGTTTTCAAACTGTGGTGGATCGTGTACGCCCCGGGTAATGGTTGATGAGCTTGCCACTGAATTTGATCTGATTAGATTTGAAAAAAGAGCGTTGCTCCTAGCTGAGAATGATTTGTCCCATAATAGAAGTATTTGAAAGGAGCTACCTCAAGAGAAATAAACGAGATTCCCCATAGTAACATGTCCCTAGGATCGTGAACTCGGTAATGTTACTTATGGAAATTCAGATGAGGAGATCTGCCTCTGGCTATTAAGCATCGTTAAATCTTGACCTGACTGCCCCAGATGAATTGGACAATAAAATGGGATGCCCCCTTGATTGGAAGATAGTGATCAATCCCCTTGTATACATTGGCTTTGATCCAACTGAGTCAGGCCCAGGAAGCAACTTTGTCTGTCAGGAGGACTTAGGTTTATTGAATGTTCATCATGTAAGCTTATCTGTTGTCAAACACTTAGTTATATGCAAACAATGATATTCAAAATACAACGCTTATGTTTGTCTTGAAGTTTTGAAAAAGAATTATTTTTGCAAAGCAATGTTTGTAAAAACTGTGATATTAACTCAAGATTTATAATAAGCCCTAAAGGAGTCAGGATACCTTTTTGTAACACTGCGCTTTCGAACTAACCATGCTTCAGTTAGGACTTTTAAAGGGTTATAACGTGGTCTGGTTCACAGTTTAAGAAACAAAGTATAAAGGCTCAAATTTTATTTGTACCCAACCCATCCTTCGTGATGTTTTTCAGTCCTATGTTCGGTTAACTTATGCATTGAGGCTCCAAAGAAGTTTGGAATTGTAACACTGACATTTGCGATGGTTTAGAAACCAGAAGTTTATTTGAAAAAAACAGATTTTTTTTTGTGTTGAGGATTTGTAATGACCTTTTTTTTTACTTTGTTATCCCTTCCTTTTGCCTGAACTGTTTGTTTTAAGATTACAGTCAGCAGGATGTCTCAATTTTTACTAAGTCTCCTTCATAGGTTTTGACTTAATGAGCTTTTCTTTTGCTATATATTGACTGTCGGACTTAATGATTACAGGGAACCGTCATTAGTTGTGTACAAAAAGGACAACTAGAATAATTGAGTTAACCGAGGAACTACCCTGCCCCAGGTTATGATTAAGTGTTTTAATTTGCGTGAGAATGAAACCTCCTACTTCATAGGCTAAAAAAGGTTGACTAGGGATTAACTTCCTTATATCTCCACTGTTTAGGAATCGAAACAATGCCTACACATCATCAGCATAGTCTGTTCAAAAGCATACTATATGAAATTATGGTATCGTCTTCGTCATCCTCCCTCTAAAGGCTTACAGCTTTATCAAGAGTTGAATATCACAAAAGAGAAGTAAGAAGCATAGTTTAAATATAGTGAAATGAATGGATTAATTCAAAACAAACACATGCAATGCATTAACGTGAAAACAAAAGTTTGATATAATAGTAAGTGTTTAAGCTAACAAAATAAATTACAAATGAAAATTCAAATGTTCTCAAAGCTTCCTCCTCTAAACTTATCACTTCGGATGTCTGGCAGCTTCAATGTTTGATGGACAATAGAAGAATTCAATCTAGTCTTCTGGAATTACCTCGAGGACTCCTTCATCAATCAGGTCTTGAATCTTATTATTCAATGCCCAACAGTTATTAGTGTCGTGTCCATGACTATTGGAATGGTATGCACACCTTGAATTAGGATATTAGCAAGGAGAGGAAGTAATGGGTCTCTGAGGAGGTTCCCTTAACGCAACCAGATCCATCTCCAACAGGCATTACAAAGTTTGCGACATTGGCATGTTGATTTTGGTAAACTGTCTTTTATGTTCCTTGTGTTGAGGCAGATTAACCCTATAATACATTCTTTCTTTAATTGAAAGACTATCAGTAGTAACCTGTCTCTTTCCTTCTTTTATCCTCATCTTTCTTTCAACCAAGTCAGCTTGTTTCATCGGAGGTTGATTGATGATTAGATTCCCGACTCCGTTGTCTTGAAGTTTATTAAGGAAGACTCTCAGCTCTTCTTGCCCCTGGGCTAAGTTTTGGATAAAAGCTACATGCCCATTCATCTGGATTCTCATCTCTGCCATCTCAGCTTGCAGTTGTTCCAACTGATCATCCTTGTTGTCTTTAGGATTCTTCTTTTTCATGTCCTCAGTGAGGAGGGCTTTCAACTCTTCTTGTCCCTTGGACAAATTTAGGATCACTTCTTGAAATTGAGCATTCTATGTTTGGAGATCTTTGACAGTATGTTTGAGAGCCATTTCAACTGAAATAAACAGCGAAAAGATAAGGGACCTGTCATAGAAACCCGTTATGCAATGGTATGGCATGCAAATGCATATGTAATGTTTTCAAGGATCTTGTAGGATTTAAATTTGTTAAAGAAAAACATAAACAAAACTTTTATTAGTAAGTTCAAAATATAACTCCCCTTGGGCTTACAATGAAGTAAAAAACAATAAAAAGTTACAGGGAAATAAATTGTAAAACATTTGAGACTTAAGACTCAAGTCTCCCATGGACGTTTCCTCTTCGTGTTGAGATATGTATTGAGGTTCCACTCTTTGTGAAGTCACCTTGTCAGCTCCAACACTTTCTCCTTGCTAGCATAGAACTGAGCCTCAAAGGTATCCCTTTCCTCCTTCAGTTGGATCCAAGATTTCTGTAGCTCTTCCAGATTAGTAGGCATGTCAGGATGAAGAATAGTGTAAGGAACATCTCCTTCAACAATATGCTCAATGATCATCGGTAAAACAACAGGATATGGCATCATAAGAGTTTGAGCATGAGACCGCACCCATATGTGGTAAGGCTTCATAGGGATGGAGTATTTTGGTTCCAAAGTATTACTATTAATCTTATTCACCATGCCCCAAACATGTATAAACCTTTGATAGCAACCTTGAGGATCGTTGTCATAATCGAACATAATACCTTGAATAATCATATCATGAAGATCGTCACTCCGAGCATAACCAAGTTGACGTAGTGCTAAAGAAGGATTATAAGTAATGTCCCCCTTATGCCAAGGAGTGGCACATTAGGGATTATAAGTAATACCCCCCTTATACCAAAAACACATTAGAAAATTCCCCAAAAATTATTTTATCATCTTAACTCATTTTAGAAATTTTGCGTGCTTTTATTTTCTCATTTCAATAATTTTTGTTTATTTCGAATTTTCATTTAATTTCTTTTTCGATCAATTTCCACATTAACACCTTAACTTGTACAATTTATTTCCTCCACCTTAAGTAACATTTTCACACCATTCTTTTTGCATATTCTTAAGGACACAGAAAAGAACCTAAAAATATTTTTTTTCATATTTTTAAACTCATTTTATCCATATTTTTAGGAGTCGTGTTTGTGTGAGTTTGTTATTTGTTCTTAAGCGACTTTGTGTGACCATTTGAGGGAGTTTAATCGTGAACTTTTTAGAGCTATTTTGTCACTTTGTTTGCTTATGGTTGTGGTCTTTAGAGACCTATTTTGCTAATTTTTCTCATGACATTTGCTATTTGTTTGATGCCTTGTTTCTTAAGTAACATTTGGTGTTTCTTTCTTCCCTTTTTCTAACATATTTTGAGGAAGGAATTTATGCCATCCTATTAGGTTTTCTTGGTAGATGTTATAGGTCACCTCTAGGGTTTAGGTACTGACTTTGTGATTGTGGTTTGGTTTATGACCTTCATCTTTGGTTTGTGCATTGTTTGAGTCTTCTTATTTTCACTTTATGCTTATGTGGTTCACTAAACTTTGTTTTTTAGGGGGTTATGGTAAGTCATGTGTGTGGGAGGGTATCCCACATACAATTTCTTCCTTCATCTCTTTCTACTTTCAAATTGTGTTTGCCTTAGCACACTGTGCTTTGCTTGTTTAACTTCATCCCTCCCTCTTAGAAACAACTTAGCTTCTTTAGAGAAGTAAGTTATCTTCTAACTTCTTCTCCTCTTCTTCTTCTTTTTCTTTCTTTTCTTTCCTTCTTCTTCATTGGGATATAATTAAAACTACACTAACCTAGGTATCCCATGCATGATAACTCTTAGGATTATTAGTCCCCCTTAGTTTTTACCTTCTACTTCTGTTTGGCAATGAAGGCGTTCGAGGAGAATTAACCGTTCGTCGTGCTTTTTATTGAAGGATTAAGTTTCTAAATACCCTGAATGGGGATAAAAGAGATGGACATTCCTCCGATGTACTATCTGAACAGGTGTCAACCCTTTTGGGGGATAGCAGGCTTAATTGAATTCTGTTGGAGAAGAGAATCTTGTTGGGGCTTTGTAGTGTTGGAAATACAATCTTTGTTGGGGGAGAGACTACTTGATATGATTTGCTGGAACAACTCAGTAGAGATTACTCTATGGGGATGAGCCTGTGGAGACTTGTTGGACATGAGCTCTTTTGGAAATTCTAACCTCCAAGAGTCCTTAGCAAATGCTATTATTGTAATTTTATATGTATGTATTTTTTGGTAAACATCAATCATATTCAAAAGCATACATTCATTCAAAATAACCAAGGGATTCAGAACTTCTGATATTCTCGACTTCCCTGAGTAATTTTCTAGGAATTATCATGATTATCACAGTTTTGCTTTCACTATGCTAGGTTCCTATGAGGCAATCCATGTGATGAGAGTCAAAGATCCGCAAGTTGCAGAAAAACTTCGTGTGTTGGAGGAGGAGATTAAAGTCCTTCAAAGTCGTAATGTTATTGATCTAAGTGCTACGAACATGTGTTTGGTACAGGTCTTGTAATACCTCCAGATTTCAAAGTACCGAAGTTTGAAAAGTACAAAGGGGATAGTTGTCCAAGGCAGCATTTGGTAAGGTTTTGTAGAAGAATGGCCTCATATGAGCATAATGAAAAATTGATGATTCACTATTTTCAATACAGTCTGAGTGGGGCATCATCGAGTTGGTACATGTAGTTAGAGAGTAGTCATATTCAGTCATGGTTAGATCTAGCCAATTCCTTTCTGAAATAGTACGACTAAAATCTTAACAGTGATCCTAGACGCATGGTTTTGCAAGGTTTATCCCAAGAAGATGGAAAATCTTTCAAAGAGTATGCCCAGAGGTGGAGAGAAGTAGTTGCTCGTGTTCAACCCCGCTATCAGACAGAGAATTGGTTGATCTTTTTATAGAAACCTTGCAAGGACCGTACTTGGAGAGGTTGAGTGGCAGTGGAACGTCAAGTTTCTCTAACTTGCTAATAGTTGGAGA
The DNA here is from genome assembly GCA_963966055.1 of Lathyrus aphaca. Taxonomy (NCBI): domain Eukaryota; kingdom Viridiplantae; phylum Streptophyta; class Magnoliopsida; order Fabales; family Fabaceae; genus Lathyrus; species Lathyrus aphaca. The sequence continues at coordinate 102,889,732 of OZ014520.1, read as the reverse complement.
ACACATTGAGAGTTTTATCAAGATGGGAAAGATCCAAGGTATTTCGTAGGTCCCGACTGGAGAGAATGAATCTTTTGTCAGTTCACAAGAAAAGGATGGAATTAATGCAATCAGGTAAGATCCTCCCACTCCATTGACTTATCAACAGTACCCATGCATCTCAACTTCTCAAAGTCAGCAACCTTTTGAATTTCCACGTCAGGTGTCAGTTCCTCCATATCAACGAGATACTCTTGTTAATATTGAACCTCCCCAGTATCAACAACAGCCATGCCAACAGAAGCACGATTCTTAAAGGCGTCGTTACTACACTAAGAGACTGAAAAGATATTTTGATCCATTTCCAGTGCCATACAGTCAGATACTCCCACACCTGATCGGTAATGGATTGATAGGGCCGAAGAAACCAGGTAAAATTCCTTTTCCATACCCACCAAGTTTTGATCCCAGTGTTCGATGTGGTTTCCATGGCAATGCACCTAGACATTCAGCTGAAGAATGCAAAACACTCAGGGATAAGGTTCAGGATTTGATTGAGTTTGGGTTGATTTTAGTGACGCCTCAGGGCATTCGAATCAATAATGCTTCGTTTGGTCAAGTGGGTTCATCAGCTCATGTTATGAAGGAAATTTTTGAGGATGGGTGTGAAGGTGATTCTCAGATTGATTTTGAAGAGCAGCTATGTGGATGCTTAGTTTATGTACTTCATTTTCATCCCTAGTTAGGGGAACTACGTCACTCTGATTCTTCATTGGTTTTGGGTCAATGGAGATACGCATGCAGAAGATCATCAGGTCTTTGCAAGCAACCTTTTGTGTCAACTTCATCTCTCAGTGTTACTCTTTTCTTCAGACGTCTCGTGTCAGTGTTCAACGTCGAAGGCTTAAGTTCAGAATAATTGGGAATGAAGTATGGTGATGACATGTGGCCATTTGATTGAAGATTTCAAGTTCATGGAAAGGCTACCGATCACTGAAAGTATCCAAGACTGATACGTCCAAACGGAGTCAAATCTCCTCAATAATGGCAATGTTCAGCTTCTTTACAGCATTCTTGTTTGTAGTTTTTATTGTTTGTTTAAACATTTCTATGCATGCTTGAACTTGTTTGTTTTTTAATGTTAATCATAATGAAACGCACATGTTTTTCTTGATGTAATTATTTCGTTTACTCGTAATTTTATGTGTGTGCATTGTAATACCAATTGTCGTGCTTAAACTCTGTGATGGAGGATGACGAAATGAAAATGCAAAAATCTCCAATTGTGTGCTCTTGAATAAGACCATGTTGATGATGTACATGCTTTGTTTCAAATCCCAAACACCAGAGATATAAGGGAGATAGACCCTCGCTAAACCCTTTTAGCCTAGAAGTAGGAGTTTCTTTTCACATGAGAAAAAAAACACCTTTACATTTAACCAGGGGCAGGGTAGGTGTCAACTAGTTGGACCAAGCGTCCAGGCTTTCATAAAGGAGTGTGCATATGAGGATCCATTACCTTTCATTGTACCAAATCAGGAGGTCCAAAGACCAAAAACCACCAGGGTTATCCATCATCAATTGAAAAGTGAGACAATCATAACCCTCACAAAGTAATCAAGACAAACAGTGTCACACGATTTGTTTAAAAAAAAAAAGAGAAATAAAAAGAAAAATGAAAAAGCCCGCTAGGTCGAACTTGAAAACAAGCGACTTAGGCAAAAGTTAGGGCATCCCACTGGACTCCAATTGCAAAAGATTCAAAAGAATGAAAAAGCAAAAGACGAAAAGGATTACCCAAGAAAAATCCTTAAGAAAAAACAAGTCGTGTGATACAGACACAAAAGACAACAGGGGTGATTGTTACTCCAACAACCGTAATGGTGATTGGACCATTAGTGTTATTGGTTCCTTGACCAACATCAAACCCTTATGAAAGGTGAGCGTTTGTGAAAGCTAGTTGAACATAAGAATGGAAGAACATCACGAAAAGGGGTGGGCACAAATAAACTTTGAGCCTATATCCTTTGTTTCCATAACCATAAACCAGGTCACGATACAACCCTCAAAAGTCCTAACTGAAATAGGGTTAATTTGAGAGTGTACTGCCATAAGATAGCATTCCTGGCTCCTATGAGTTGTGCTAAAATATCTTTGTTGGTATTGCATATGCATGTTTTTCTTTCATAAAAAATCAGTGTTGTATCTCAACCAGTGATTCGCTCACAAAGGTTTGCGACTTCTTTTCAATAAAAACTTCAAGATTAACATGTGTTGGATTAGAATTTTCATTCTCAGAATATAACATTTTCTGCTTGCATACATTTTTTTGACATCAAATAAGTTCACATGTGGAATTTCAGTCCAGAAGCTTAACCTTGCCGAGTTAAGAAGTCCAAAACTTCTGAAAATCAACCACATCGAAGTGCATTTTTTCCAATAAACTCTTTTGAGTAGAGATTTTTCCAACCAATTGGGTTTAATGTAACCAATCTGGGGAAATCACGTCGATCAATCTCTTCAATTTTAGCCAAGTTGGGGAAATCACTTCGAGATTTAAATCTCTCCAAGAGCAGTCATTCCGAGCATTTCTTTAGAACACGGTCAGTCAGAGGAAATCACTTTAAGACTTGTACTGGGGAAGATCACCCCAAGGGAATTAGAAGTTACTCTCTCTGGAAGACGGTTAATCAGAGGCACCTACCCAAGGTTCAGAATACTGGGGAAGAATACCTCATGATGATGCGAGATCTTGGGGAAAATTCATTAATGGATCATACAGTCTGATGTAGTTGAATCGAGATCCAGCGAGTCTCTGCAAGAGTTTGAAGACACTGAAGCATTTCAAATGCCAGGTTTTCTGTAAAATCCTCTTGAGACAATCTTACAATATGCAAGGTAGTTCTCAGAATGAACGTATGGTGATTGACCCCAACAGGGTGCGGGGAGTGTGTTTCCCCGATCAGATAATTTCTCCTCAGTCATTGTGGTTTCTTCATTTGATCATCCTACACGACTAAAGTCCAGTAGTTATTGGCATCCTACACGATTAAAGTTCAATCTCTGTTGGCATCTCTTCAACTAGTACTATTGGCATTTATACGTGTCCAGCCTCTCACTTCAGGATGAGTGTGGAAATCCTCGCTTTGGTTTTCTTCGACCCTTGAGTCGATATCGGTTTTTTCTTTGGCCTTTGAGTCGATATCATCACTTCTGTTTCTCGGACCTCGAGTCGATACCATCACCCCTTTTCTCGACCTTTGAGTCGATATCATTGCTTTTATTACCTCGACCCTTGAGTCGATATCATTGCCTTTGTTTTCTCGACCCTTGAATTGATGGTTTCATGTCGTTTCCTCGACCCTCGAGTCGATATTATGGTTATTCTTCGATCCTTGAGTCGATATTATTGTTCCCTCAACCCCCGAGTTGATATTGTCGACTATTTTCCTCGACCCTCGAGTCGATGTTGCTGCCTTATTTTCCTCGACCCTCGAGTCGATGTTGCTTCCCTTTTCCTCGAACCTCGAGTCGATGTTGTTTCCTTAGCACATTGTGTTTGCCTTAGCAGATTTTGCTTTGCTTGTTTAACTTCATCCCCCTCTCTTAGAAACAACTTAGCTTCTTTAGAGAAGTAAGTTGTCTTCTAACTTCTTATCCTCTTCTTCTTCTTTTTCTTTCTTTTCTTTCCTTCTTCTTCATTAGGATAGAATTCAAACCACACTAACCTAGGTATCCCATGCATGATAACTCTTAGGATTATTAGTTTCCCTTAGTTTTTACCTTTGAGATCCTTTGGTTCTTTCTCTCTCTCATATTCAATTAAAAACCTAAAAAACACTTAATAAATACCACAAACAAAAACAACAAAAACACTTCTTTAAAAAAACTCAAATAAAGAATAAACATCTCTCATTCGGGAATTCTTTTCTCATCACCTTCACTCTCAACGTAAGGACTTGCTCATACTTGTCTTTTTACAAGACGGTAATGCACTCGTGTCAGATGAGCCTGCAACACCTGAGCATTAACATAAGCAATTAAAGCTTTGAAAACACAAGTCATTTTACTCCCTAGTTAGGGGAACTACGACGTCTCTGATCCTCATGTCCAGATGAGGTACGTAGGTAGCGGGGTAGGGCCCGTTCGAGCACTCTTTTATTTTCCCTACATTTACCCCCTTTCTTTTATTTTCTTATCCAATTTCAGTATTTCTTTTTGCAACAACTTTCATTTCCTCACCCTTTGAAACAGTTTCTTTACAAGCGTGAATCTCGTCGAGTACGGCGGACGATCTGGGGTGCTAATATCTTACCAGGTCGTAAGTGACTCCCGAACATATTTTCTTTGGTTCGCAGGACCTTTTTCCTTCCTTTCTTTTCTTCGGTTTGTGTAGCATTACCTTTCTCATTCCTTTGGGATAAAAATGTATGGTTGACGACTCTACCTTCTCAGCGCCACTTTCGCATTTGTATCAGGATGAAAATCTAGGGAGTGACATCCTATATCCAAAGTTTTGATCTCGCGATGTGCGTGGATCAGTTAGGCAATCCACTTCTGGGCGATGAAGGGCTGCCTATTTTAAAGGCTCGACTAATTAATACTAAGGTCGTGCTCGAGTGTAAGTTGGATGAGGAGGCTCTCCGACTCTTAGGTAGTTTATGCTCGACTTTTCCTTGCTTTATTATTTTTATCCTCCCTGCTAACTCATTGTTTATTTTGCAGATGTTATGCCCATACTCAAGGAGCGCGTGCTGAAATTGGCCAACCAGAGTGTGGGCCCGACGAAGCAGTCGAAGAAATCGGGCAAAGGTTGTGTTCGATAGGTAGCCACAGAGGACGTGGTCGGTGGCTCTGGGACCCCCAGTTCGGCCCGCAATTATCTATAGGTGACGGTGACGCCCAACAATACCATCATGGTGCATGATTCTACTCCCCACAAACGCCCCCGTGTTGAGGGTCTACCGAATCAATCAGCTACTGTGGAAGGCGGTTCGTCTGAGAACCGGGAATACTATCTTCTCCCTTCCTGCTACCTTGAGCACGAGGCTTTCAGCGCCAAAGGTTCCATTGGGTTGGCGCCTGCGGAGGCCAAAGCCATACTCGACCAGGACATGGCGAGCAAGCGGGCTAGTCTAGCACATGACGTTGGTGTTGTGATCAGGGTTATGGAAATGACCATGGTCTTGTCCGACAATGCTTGCTCGTTGTCAGAGTTGAGGGCCACGGAGGAGGCACTCCGAGCTGCGAAAGTTGAAAAAGGACCAACTCTCTAAGGACTTGTCCAGCTATAAGGAAGTGTATAAGCTCCATGAGGGGTTGAAGACCGAGTTGGTCGAGGTCAAGGTCGAGCGGGACAACCTGGTCGAAGAAAAAAAAAAGCTAAAGGACCGGGAGGCTGAGTTCAATGAAATTTTCGTGGAGAACGAGCGCCTCTATCTACAGGTTGCTGCGTTGGAGGGGCTAACTCTCCCTGCTGAGGGGGAGGGCGAGGAGGACCAGGCCCCGCGAAGCCGGATGAACTGATTTCTCGGATCATGAAACTCGAGATGGACTGCGTGGGGACCTTTCGAGAAGGTTTTGACAATGATACCGACCAACTCAAGGTCGTCAACCCTAGGCTTGTAACTGAGGGGAAGACCTTTAATTACTAGGTGGTTGATGGGGAAATTGTATGCCCTTTTGTTGGCTTGGAAGACGAAGGAGAAGAGGAGGAACATAATTCGTAAATTTAGCCTGCGCGCCATAGTTTTTTTGGCCTGCGTGCCACCTCTTTTTGTTTTTATGGCCAGCGTGCCTCTTGTAATTTGAGCTTGGCCCTTTTTGTACTTTCATCGGCCAATTTTTGGTCGGCTTTATAATACAATATTTATTTTGTTAAGTTGTTTAGTTTCAATATTGAGATATGAACTTGTTTGCTCGACTATATAGGCTCGTCGGTTTTGGGAACCAACGAGGTGACAGGTTTTAGGTCCGCTGCAAAACGGGACAAGGGTCGTGGTCGAGGCCCTGATCTCGTGGCTTGGGCATTCCCATCGCGAGTTGGATGCCCTACCGACATGGTACTGCGGCGTTGAAGTTCGTTCGAAGTGTCCAACGTCGAGGGAGGTCGTGCCCTTCTTCCGGGGATGTCAACCTTCCTTTCGATCAATATTGAGGTGCCATGGTTGTACCTTCCATGTGTTCCATGAACGTGCTATTGTTTAGCTATAATATTGCTTAAGTTTTTCAACATTCTAGGGTCGAGCAAGTTCTTCTCCTTGTAAGTTTTCGAGGTAGTAAGCCTTGCTGTCCTTTTTGTCTCGGGGTGCTTCTGTTCGTCTCGAGGGTTACCGAATTTCCACTGGGATGAATGTCTCAGTCCCATAGGTTAGTCAGTACGGGGTCTCCCCAGTCATTAAGTGTGGAGTCATGCGGTAGGCCCAGAGTACATTGTGTAGCTCCTCGACCCACGCTATCTTTGCTTCACCCAATATGCGTTTTAATCCGCGTAAGATCATTCTGTTGGCCGACTCTGCTTGGCCGTTAGTTTGGGGATGTTCAACGGATGTAAAATGTTGCTTTGTGCCTAGATTGGCGACGAAATCCTGGAATCTTCTGTCCATGAATTATGTTCTGTTGTCGGTGACAAGGACTTGTGTGTTATGTTCTGTTGTATTTTATATTGATTAAATATTACAAATAACAAATAGAAAAAAATAATAAAACATAGAATATTAATTTTTAATTAACATTATCACGACCCGCAAAAAAGGGTTGACAAAAATGATGTTCTTTCAACATTCATAAAAAAATTTAATTCATCTATCGTAAACAAAGTCCCCTTTTTGTTTCTCTTGCTTCCTCGCTTTAGATTCCTTCTATAAAAAATTTCACATTTTTCTTCACCTTGTTTCTTTCCCACCTTTTTCATTCACTCTAATCAATTACACTAATGAGTTTTGTTTCTTTTCTCTTTTTCTTCATCTTGTTTCTTTCCTTATATGAAAACTCTAACTTGTTTTGTTTTGTTTGCAATTTCACTAATTTTTTCTATGAAAAATTTCACATTTGTCTTCATCTTGTTTCTTTCCTTTTATGAAAAACCCTAATAGATTTTGTTTTGTTTTCGATTTTGATTAATCAGAAGTTAAACCTTTGAGTGAGTTAAAGTTGGTTCCTTTTTTAGGTTTTAGGTGTTGGGTTTTGATTATTTTGTAATTACAAGATCCATTTCATCTCAATTATGTGATTACAAAATGTGAGGTATATGTTAAATGTTGTTTTATTTTGTTTGCCTATTTTGCCATGATAATAATTGTGCTTTTGATACGATAGATTTTCTATTTTGTTTTTGTGCAATTTTCGCCTCCATAAAAGTAAGATAAGTATAAAGCTAAAATTCAAAGCAGATAAATGAGTTTAATTTTGAATCTTAAAATATTTATTTTGTTTCGATTGAAAGAAATTGTGGTTTTTTTTACTGATAAATAGTCCTAATTTGGAGAAGAAAATGGAAGATGGATGAACACTATAGATGAAGGAAACATGGATGAGCTCTGTAGATGGAGGAAACATGAATGAGCATTATAGATAGAGGAAAAACTACATAAGCTTAATGTTCAATTTACCATTTACTTACCTGGCATGTCACTTCAGCCATAGTTAACGATTTCTCACACAAAGTAACGGTAGGGACCAAATGATTTAACGAAAGTAGGGGTGGAAATAGGCTAGGTTAGACTATGCTTTATAAGGCATGAGTCTGACCTACGATAAACTTAAAAGGTCTGAGTCTGGCATATGGCCTACTATAGGTTCACTTTTTTGGTCTGCCCTGAAAACCTATTTACAAGCCTTTTTCTTATTAAGGTTCTCAATTATTACATATTACTGTAGAATCTTTATAGACTGACCTATATATGCATTTATAAACCAACCTATTTATCATTTATTCTAATATATATATATATATATATATATATATATATATATATATATATATATATATATATATATATATATATATATATATATATATATATATATATATATATATATATATATATATATATATATATATATATATATATATATATATAAGTCAATATATGTATTTTTCTTTCTAATAATTATATACATGCATATATATATATATATTGCCGGCATATAAGGTTTCATAGACTTTTTTAATAGTCTAAGTCTGACCTATTTAATTAAATAGGCTTTTAAAAAAGCATAAGCCTGACCTTTTTATTAAAAAAATCTGGCCTGTCCTGACCTTAAGTAGGCTAGGCCATAGGCCCCTGTAGACCGGCCTGGCCTATTCCCACCCCTAAACGGAAGTGAAATTAAAGGATTATTGTGTAACGTTTTTTAGTTCGGGAATTAAGTGAAACTTCGCTCAAAGTTAAGGGAGTTAGGGATTATAAAATAAAAAACTTAAAAAAAAAAAAAACAGTGGAGTTTATAAAAAGCTTTTACTCATTTTCAGCATATACCTCTGCACTCTGTTTTCTATACAAACTAGCCAACACAAAAAAACTCGTTTCATTCATCTTTCATATTTGCCTTCATTTACAAGTAATTTTAGTTTTCACCGAATCCCAGCATTAGGTCTCTTTTTCTGCAGTGCAGCTGACATGTTGCGGAGTCTATTTTTAACTTCTGTGAAGGTTGGCCTGGCTTCAGGATCAGGGCTCCAACATTCTTCCATCAACTTTTTCCACTCAGAATCACAGCGTTTTGGAACAGATGGCCTCAGTGTATTATTGACAATACCGCCTTCAACAAATAATTAGTAGTAAACAAACTCATCATTAGAATTCAAACAAAACTTTTGTTTTGTGAAAAATATACCAAGGTTCAGAGATGATGCAGTGTGGCTATTGATTATCTGCAACACATTGCCACACATAATCTAGATATACACAAGTAGCATTACTTATAGGTATATAACTGCGAGTTGAGATTCTCTTCATTTCTCACAAGAAATAGAAGATTTCATTTATGATAGTCCCAGACACAAGTGCAAAACATACCTATGATAGCACCACAGTGCATGTTAGCATAAGGTTCTTCCCCAGTCAAGATTTCCCACATTGTGATACCAAATGAGAAAATATCGACCTAAAGATGACAAAATAGACAGCTCAATAATACAATCTCCAGGAAAGTACTAGCTTAATCCACTAGAAAGTGCATGGTCAAAATCGAAAAGAACATAGAGACAGTTGAAGTTCCTAACCTTCTCAGATACTCTAATGCTGTTACCATCCAGTAGTTCCGGTGCCATCCATGGAAGAGTCCCTCTGACACCACCAGAAACAAGTGTGTTGCGTTTAATTCTCGATAGCCCAAAATCTCCAACCTATTAATCATATTTTAGGGAAAGAGATCAGTCTTTGTTTAATCAAAGTTGTTTCTTAAGAAAAATAAAATAAAGAATATCTTGATGGTATTGGAGCAGGATAACAACTGGGGTTAATTTTGTATCAAAAGATGGGAAATATTTTTAAATAACTAAATGAATATACAACATTATTAAAATAATTGTGTATTTTTCTTTTTATTTAACATGACATCAAATGTTTACGAGCACAACTTTTTTAAAGGCTCACAAGTCAGAAGAAGAAGAAGAAACTTGTTTCTGCTGCAAAATACCTTACATACAGGCCGCTCAGGATCACCCAAGTTGACAAGCAAATTATCACACTTCAAATCAAAATGAACAATACTTTTTAAATGCAAATATTCCATGCCAAAGGCTGCATCCATTGCAATCATGATCCTCTTACGACGGTCAAGCACTCTGCAAGTATATTTTAGTAAGAGTGATAAATTCAAAATTAATTACCGGGTTGCAGCCTATACATGTGAAAGTTTGCTTACCTCTCCTTCTTCAAGAGAACATTTCTCAGTGATCCGTGCAACATGTATTCTGTTACAGTTGACAATGTTCCACCTGGGCCATCTGGAACTACCCCATAAAATGCCACCACATTTGGATGGTGAAGAGTTGATAGAATCTTTGCCTCCCTCCAAAAATCTTTAGTCTGGAGAAACAGACGTGATAAGCATATAACTACGAAACGTCATAAAAAGAAAAGGATAACTCTGAATTTATGTTAATGGTCGGTAAATATGAGATCTTCCAAGTCAATGAAATTCACTTCCTCATTCATTCACCACAAAAGCACTTTTCCATGCATATTAAATGTAATTTTATACCGTAAGTTTGATAGGAAAACAAAATAAAGGACGCTAGCAAATTCATTCATCACAGAAGCATTTTCCCATTCATAACTATTTACTAGTAATTTTCTAAAATATAAGTTTGAAAGGAAAACTAAATAAAGGGACAATATCAAATTCAATTTGTTTATACTCTATGGAGACTTACCAACCGCTCTTGCTCTGACATTCTACCAGCGAAACAGCTACTTTTTATTCTCTTAATTGCAACATCTGTTCCTCTCCATTTGCCATGATAAACGGTTCCAAAGGTTCCAGATCCTAACTCATGTAGTTCTTCAAGATCACCATTCTCAATAATCTGTGTTTTAACACATGAAGCATTTGGGTTAAATATGGATACATGTGGATTTTGATCTGCTTTCTTTTAGTCTTCCCACTAAAACAACTTAAAAGGATGGAAAAGCAAAAAAATTAAAATAAGAAGCCAATGGGAGATTAGATCTTGGGTGGAGCTAGTCCTACCAGAATTTGCTCATTAATGAAGACTGACATTTGTCTTCATATGATTAACAACAATATAATTATAATAATACAGGCGTTACTTTCAGAACAATAACTTTGAAGTATCCCGTTACATGTAAGCCTCGTATTTTCTAATAATGCAGGTGTTATTAGAAATCTCATGTTTCATACTAGTCGACAAAACAAATTAATGAAAAATGGAGATAAGTAAATAATGGTTTTAATCAACCAAATAATATTAATACCTAATGAAATTTGAGGGTTCATGATAATATTGAAGATGGAAATGCGAATATGCTTCGATAAACCAAAATGTAGTGTTTTGTACCTGTAAACCATAAAGTTCCGACTCTATTTCAGCAGTTTCTGAATTACCAATAGGCTTATTGAAGTTTTCATTATCGGCTTTTGCAAGCTATCATTGTAGACAATAACCTCAAGTCAGTTATATAAATCAGTTATCATATATGAAACACTGACACAACAGTTTCCTTTCATCTTTAGATTCTCACCTTACTTTCAGATTCTGGATTAACACACACTAACCCTGCTTTTTCAGAATATGTATGTTTGCCCTCTTCATCTGTATTTGAGACAACTTGTAAGCATGACTGGATACTTGAAGAAATATAATCAATTGATTCTTTGATAACTGTTGCTGATTCTGCCTTGTTGATGTAAAATTCATCAATGTATTCATAGGATTGTTTCTTAGTGACTATGCTTTCTTCCTTTTGGTTCTGGTAATAAGCAGGATTGTCGTCTGAGTCAAGAACCACTCTTATTGAAGAAGAAACCACGTCTGGATACTGAATTACAAACGAAAATACTGTTATTCTTACATGCAAGCATGTAGTTGATTTGATAAATCAAAGGTTATATTATATACTTACCGAGATAGGTAGCCCAGATTCTGTGTCAGTTTGAGAGTCAATAGGACGTATCTCAAAAAAGGCAGGGGGAGGTGGTTGACTGTCTTTTGTCTCTGACACAGCATATTGGTGATGCATTGGTGAACTTTGGCTTCTCATAGAAAACTCAGAAGCAATTGTGTCAAACGGTATAGCATTTGGTTGCTCTGTCATGCATCTAGCCAACTGTGATGACATAAGTGGTGCAGCAGAGTCACTGCATTCGCTGCTTTGTAAATCTGGTGAAGACGAACAAGCACCATGTTGATAGTAGATGTACTGTAACTGTTGTGGCACAGCTCCAACTTTTTCAACAAAGCAATCAGTGGTTTTACCTGCACATTGTAGGTTCTCTTTACCAATTTCTGACAATCGCTTGCAACTATCGGTCATTCCAAAAGTCGGCCAGTTTTGATGTAAAACTGTACGGTCTTTCCCATCACCTATCTCTTCTGGCTGCATTGAACATTCTTCCAAAGAGCTTGAAGTTCCCAGCGACGACAATTTGTCTCTCTCAACATTAAGCAGAAATTGTAGGTGACCTTGGTAGTTCTCACTATTCTCCATAAGCGTTGAGTCGGAGAGTGCATGCAACATTCTGTACTGAGAAACATCCTTATCATCAGACACTGAGAATACACTCGATGACTGATGTTGATGAGAGACAATGTTGTTAAAATGGAATGAACCTTCTTTGTTTACTAAGGGCCTCTCAAATTTTGTATCTGTCTGATTAAAAATTGCAGAAGAAACAAATTCTGTACTATTGTTTCTTCTGTGAAAATGGAAATTAGCGTTAGACTTCCTGATTTGGTCAGACTCCAATGGATATTGATTACAAGGATGGTGGTTCATGCATGGAGGCCCTTGGGGATGATTGTTATAATATGCAATGGGATCAACATAACTGGTACTGTCTACATAAAAAGAGTTGTCGCGTGGAATATTTTCCATGACATAGGGAATAATGTTTTCATTAACAACATTATATGGTTGATCAGTAAATAACTGGACATTAGAAATATTTGGATCTTTAGGCTGTGCACAAATGGGAGATGGAGGCATTTGATCAAACGACTTGCCCGCTACCTTCATTGATGTTACAAATGGACTTTGTTTTGACATTGTCCCTGCCAAATTTGAAGAGGTTGGGCTGCACTCCATAAAATCTGAAGCAAATGCATATGTGGATGATTCCCTATGGAAATGTGGACTGTTGTAATCAGAGGCAGTTGTAAACTGGCCTGCATGGCTTGCCAGATTTAGTCCACTAAGATTCTTTCGCGGACTTGGATCTAGTATACCATTAACAGCAACAACATAATGATAATCAGCATCACTTTGCTGATTGACTCTTGGTTCATTAGAACTTGGACTCTCTGATTCATTTGAAGCTATGAGAAAAATCCTCAGCCGTTGCGAGCCTCCGCCTCTTTCAAGCTCCTCATACTCCTCAATCATATGATGAAGATCCTCATCAGAACAAACAGAAATAAGAGCATCAAGATCCTCTCCAGGAAGCTGGTATTTAATAATGTGAGTTTGATTGCAAATATCAGAAGTCTTCCTCGTAAGTTCCTCATGTGTGATGTTTTTCCTGATCGATATAATCCGCGTTTCTCCCCCAACATATCTGAGCCTCCCATCATTTGGCCTTGGCAGTATTCGACCTCCAAAACTACATAAAAACTTTATCTTTTTGTAGAAGGAACCTTCTGAGAATACTGTTCCATAAGGTTGGCATGAACGAGGAGAATTTGATGACGAGGGAACTTGATCGCATCCATCAGAAAATCTACTTGATAATTGTCTACAAAATGTACTCGATGCTTGTCTGATACCACCATGTTCACACTGGTATCTGCTCAAATTATTATGATATGCCCTGTTGTCAGCTTCAGCAACATAGCCTCTAGCAAAAGCAATATCTAACATATCCAAATTGCTATCAGAATCCATTCTCCCTAGCCTAAGGACGTGTTTTTGATCCTCGTAGATCGGTTGGTAATTGTTACTATTATTAATATTAAAGTCCATTTTGTTTGGCATGCGCTGCTCTGCTTCAGTTATGACAGGAAACCTTCTTAAACCAACCCGGTCGCGTAAGAACTCGGCAGAAAATTCTTCACCAGTCTGTAGACATATATTGTCTTCATCAACTTTATTAGAAGGTATTCTATCACTAAACCCAACACTCACTGTACCTCTATATTGATTTCCTGAAATTCCAGGATCCTCATTATTCATGTTGGATGATTATACAGTTATCTCAACCTAACAACCTTTTGCAATAGACTGTAAAAGTATTCTCAATGCCTATCCACATCGTACACTTAACACTAATTGTCATCATAGCGACTTACAACACAAAAAATCCATCAAACCAACATTGTACAATTCAGTATTTCGCATACGTCATCTGTGCCGGTCTCAATTGGTATATCCTGAAGGTGACATAATAACCAAATCCCTCTGTAAACAAAACTAGAAATTGCGGAGAAACTTGAAAATTATGTTTACCCTTCATTATAAAAATGGAGAACCAAGGAATTCTACATAATCAGTCCATTAAAAACCATAATTTGAAAGACGAAGGCTCGTTGTTGTCGTTGTCATTGATATCACCGTGATCATTGTCCTGAAAATGAAGTTGCACCCTACCCTAGCTCCATAAACTGGCTTGAGAATTTAAACCCTACAAGAACATATTGATCAAAACAATGTAAATTGAGATAATGTAGAAACCGTTTAATTTCAAATTGAATAGGAAGAAACAAGGGTGTAATGAAATGAAATTATGAACAAAGCAAAAAGTACCTGATTGTGTATCCATGAACAGAAGGTGGGGGTAAGATTGAGATGGGAATGTTGTGGTGTTGGGGAAGAAGGTTTTGGGGTAGGGTTGGACGAACCCAAAGGGAAAAATGGGGTTGAAGGTTTGATTTTGTTGGGAATTGGGAGAGAGAAAGAGAGGGTTTGTTTGAGAGGAGAACGTTGAGAGAGAGAGAGGTGAAAATGTTCCATGAGGATCGGAGGTTACAACGGAGATATGTTGGAGAAGAATGTTTGCTTAAAATGGCGCGGAATGGATTTGGACTGTTGAGAAAAACAAGGGGATATTCTTCTCTTCTGCATTTTTTTAAATGTGGGAAATTGTCTTTTATTGTCATTTTAAAATTGTATAAAAACAAAAACATGAAATACAATTATTTAAGGTGTCAATATATGGGCTCACTACATCATTCTCGACCGACTAATTGAAAGGGATCCCACTCTTTCAAAAATATTATCAACACACGATGGTTATCATTTTAATGATTACGAAATAAATCAATTGCAAGTGCAGTCAACAGTTTTCAACATTTCACTTCTAGCAAATAGTGAGTTCGTTATTTACCTTTTTATATATATATAGAAGGTGCCAAATTGAGGTAACAAGTTTCAAATTCATTTTCATTTCACTATTTTTCCTCGTATACTAATTTGAGTGTTTGAGTGTTAATCTTGCATATCCCCCAGTCCCCCACATTCGAGGCTAAGATCCATCATCATTGACGTTCATACACTTGTTTTTGGTTTTATAACAAAACAATAATGTCATTTGTGAGAATCGACTTTCGATTCATACAATTCTAATCTCCTCGGATCAGCGGAGCAAAAGCATTCACTATCAAGCGCATGCGCATAGATCTATCGCATTGATTCAATCAAGCATAATGTCAATCTTGTTTCCTCGAATTCTGTAGACCTTCAGTTCTCACAGTTTTCGATGATGGTTAGATCTAAGAATACTCGATCTACCGCTGCATGTGAGTCGTCGTTGTTGTTTTAGAAGCTGGAAATCAACTATTTCACCCTTTTCCACAAGACACCAAAGATCCTGGAACGGTTTCTTCACTACATCTAGATTTGGTTCAAGCTTCGTGGTTGGATAAATATATTCAAGCTACGCTGATAGAGACCCATATTCCTCCTTCAGTCATATAATCAAATACCTCTGAATCGACTGACAAAGGGTAGCTATTTATTATTTCTTTTTTCTTTTTTCTTTTTTATTTTCTTTTTCTATTTCTTTTTTCATAATTTCTACAACTTCAAGTTGCATTATTCGTATTTTAGAGCAGCAAAAGGCAAAATTCACTTATTTTCATCGATCCCCTACGTAGAGCATGCTTAGGTTGGAGTTGACTGCTAAGATAAACTACTAAGGACCTATTCAAAAATGACAACTAAGGCTACAGTACATGGGTATCCTGGTAGATTCCTATATTCAAGAAGCCTATGGTGTGTTAAAATGATACTGATGTTTCAAAAAGATTTTGCCAGTTATCATCATCCTAACTCGAACTTGTCTTTAAGCCCAAATTTTCATAAAAATACCTTTTCTTTTCTTAATTTTTTTTGGTGGGGCTAAAGAAATGGTAAAAATAGAGGTACACCGCACAGATGACTCGTTAAGCACATGTAAACCTAAAAAATCAAACAAGATAACCTAGAAAGCGGTAAAAGCAAATAAAATACGAGAAAGCAAATAAAACAAGTCTCCTTCCACACTTAAATCGAACAATGTCCCAATGTTTCGAAATAAGGAAGAGAAGATAAACTTGGTGGGTGTATGGCATGCTGCTGGTACTCCCATCACCGGGTGGCGAGCGCCTAGGGCGACGAGATCTGCTACAGTGACGATCGCCCTGAGAAGCAGCGAATTCGTCAAATCTTATGTTCGGGGCTGCTTGGGATTACATGATGGTGTTGATGTTATGGCTTATCTGCTCCTGCAAAGTCATAAGGGCAGCCAGCTGCTGCTGAATCGTGGAAAGCAAGTCATCACTTCTCGCCTCTCTGGCTAGCTGCTCGCGCCACATCTGCTCAGTGATATAGAAAACGGGAGCGGTACCTGCAGATGGGTGAGAGGAAGATGGTGCATTGTGAGCAGGTGGTATATCATGATCTGGAGGCTGCTCATACTGGTCAAACTCAATGTTGGTTTCGTGTCCGTCCCCGACAGGAAGAGTAGGAGGAACTGGGCCTGTAAAGGGTGGAGCGTGTAGATCGTATATCCAGTTTCTCTCTGATCGTACATCAGTACGTCTAGTGCAGGTTAACACAACAGATGGGATAGCCATACCATGAACCATAAGTTCGTAGCCCCCATTTCTCCTTGACTTTCATAATTTCATATCTTTCAGAAACTTTAGGTTTATTATGCGAGGAAGGAGTGGTGCCAATGTGGCTATCTCAGTGTCAAGGTTAAGGGCCCTAGCAATAGATGTGATCAATCCTCTAAAGGCAATGGTTCCTTTACTCTTAGAAATAGCAGTCATGTGTGCAATCGTAAAAAGGAACAACATTAATTCGCTTGTTTGTGAGGCACCTTTGCAAGAATAATAATTCTCTATCATTCACCTTGTTTGAATTCTCCCGACCAAAAATAGTACAAGCTAACATGAGATGAAAAACGCGGATGGCCGGGTTATGGATCCTTGAGGAAAGTATTCCCTCGAAAGAGGTGGTTGTATGATTCGACAACCCATTCCAGAAGGAAAATGATTCAATGGACCATTTATAATCCAGAGGTGCTTCACAAATAACGTTATCACCAAAAAGTACACCTAAGCAGGTTGCTAGTTCGTCGTTCGTGAGTTCGTATTCTACATTGAACATCCAAAACTTCATTATGCCGACTGTGCTAGCATTGTTAGGACTAACAGTGTAAATGAGGGAACTCAAAAATTCCCGAGTTAACCTTTCAAAAGTTGGTTCCTTTCTAGCAAAAATGTCATGTATCCCTAACACATCTATCAAATAAAAAACACTATGGTAAATACCGAGAGAGTAGAGACAGTCAACATCCACATACTGAGTCGAGAGGAACTCTCAATTTTGCAATTTTTCCAAGAGTTTTCTTTTTCTTTCTCCGGGTTTGCCTTCGCGGAGAATGTAGCCTTCAAACTCCATTGAAATCCTTGAAGATGATGAGAAATGGAGGAAAATGGAGAAAATTAGGATTTTTATGGATGGTTTTGGAAATGGGGTTTGGAAATGATAAAGGAATGGTGAGTGGGTTGGAAAATTTAGGATTTTTTGGAAGTTTATGGGATTTTTTAGAAGGTTAAAAATGGGGTTTTTAGGGAAGAAGATGAGAAAATTGGGGTTTTTGTGGTTCTGCCCCGCATATAGTACCAGACCCCATGGCGGGCGCTACATGAGTAAAATGCCGTTTGGCCGGTTTTCATCTTATTTTGGTTAGGTCTTCCATCTTTTCTTATTTTTTGTGGTGCGAATAACATATTTTGGCAGTAATAGGTTAGGTTAATTTAATAAGTACTGCATGAACTTAACAATATAATTAATAAACAAAGAGAAAAATAAAAATAGCAATGATAATAATGATTAAAATATAAATTGAAAAAGCATATATACATACATATATATATATATATATATATATATATATATATATATATATATATATATATATATATATATATATATATATATATATATATATATATATATATATATATATATATATATATATATATATATATATATATTTGTGTGTGTATGGAGATATGTCAAAGCAAACAAGCAAATGCATAGAAAATGTAATGGTAAAAACATAAGTCTGGAAATGCATAAACGCGATAGTAAATAATACAATAATAATATCACCATGATGAAGGGTGCTCCTCCGGCTCATCTGAATGACGCAGTGCTGAAATCTCGCAGCGTAACTCAGCGATCTCCTGATATAACTCGTCAGCCTCTGTAGCATGGGTCAAGTCTGATACCTGGATCTGTAGAGTAAGTTCGGTCACAACCTGTTGAAGTCCAGCGATCTCCTGGCGTAGCTCTGCTAACTGGATGTGCACATCTGGCCTCTGTAGAGGAAAATTATTCAATAACACCGTAGTCCTGGGTGAAGGTGGAGTAAGGATATACTCTGGAACTAGACGAGGTCGAGGTCCGTCAACTGTCTTTCCATAACCTTCAAAGTCATAGATCCAGTTGGCTGGATTGTGGACGCTGGTCATCATGGGGTCAGGAAGAGTAAAATAGTGTATGGTCTCATCGTCAATCAAGAGTCTGAACTGAGAAGGGTGAAATGAACTCTTTCGCATCAACCTGTGATCTAAACAGAAGTCGATTTCAATCGTAGTGTATCCACAATAAGCGGTCAGATGATATATCTTGCGGTCGAGGCCCAATGCAGAAGCAATCTGGGTGACAATCCCTCTCACATGTATGGTGCCCTCTAAAGATCTGACGGCGCCTCTGAGGGTATCAAGCATAAAGTTCCCACGGGCAAAGCACGTGACTGATTTGCACGGAAAAGGAAAAAGATATCCTCCTTAGTGACGTGAGTATCATAGTCGGGTCTCCCAAGGAATGTCTGAGCAATGATCATCTGAAAGTACCTAAGAGCAGGATTATGAATAATGTAAGAAAACTGGGGGTCAGGATTAGGGCTCCCTCCACCTGAAATGTCGCTTCAGAACTTCTCAACGTCCCTGCTCATGAAATATCCCATAAGCAGCTTCGGGATGGAATCATCGGTGGTCTGGAAACCTAGAAAGTCACCCAACTCCTTATGGGTGAAGGAGTACTTTGTCCAAAAATAGTCTGAAGATGACGTTACCGTTCGGGCCCAAGTATGGCTCAAAGATGAAAGAGCTAAGAAACTCCAGGGTGAGGTTCCTGTAGGTGTGGTTCAGATTATCATCATATTCATCCCAATTGAGTTGGTTGCATAGGAATCTGATGTTGGGATCTATACCTAAGGCTTCCATGGAGGCCTGGTCGGGATAACGGGTAGGTGCCATGGGATGAAGGGAAAGGGCCGCATAGCGCTGCTTCTGAGCGTCGTCTCGGAAGGTAACATGCAAGTTATCAGCGGGCTGCATCCTGAAAGTAAGGGTTAGAGAATGGATCTTGAAAACACAAAACATCATGAAAGGTCAGGTATAAATGTACAAGCTAAAAAATGTGGAAAATGTAAAGTACAAAAAGGAAACTAAAGAGAAATTCTAAAAATAAATAAAACCATAGGTTGCCTCCTAGGAAGCGCTTGTTTAACGTTATTAGCTTGACGAGTTGAATTCATTCATCTGAAGTGGGCACTGATGGATCAGTCAAAGTATATTTGGAGTAGTATGTGGGGATGTCACCTCCTTCGTAGTGTTTTAGCCTCTACCCATTTACAATGAATGGACTGCAAGAGTTGTTCTTGATTTCGACCGCTCCGTATTTTAGGACTTTATAAACCTCGAAAGGGCCAGTCCAACTTGATCGTAGCTTGCCAGGAAAGAGTCGCAATCTGGAATTGAAAAAGGAGAACAGGGTCGCCTATGTTGAAACTTTTCTTAATTATTTTCTTGTCATGCCATGCTTTGGTTATTTCTTTGTATATAATGGCATTTTCATAGGCAAATTGGCGAAGTTCTTCTAGCTTGTGAATGTCAAGGATGTGATTCTCACCGACTGTCAAGTAATCAAAGTTCAAGGTTCTAATGGCCCAATAAGCTTTATGTTCTAACTCAAATGGTAAGTGACAGGATTTTCCATAGACTAATTGGTAGGGGTTGTTTCAATGGGAGTCTTATAAGTTGTTTCATAGGCCCACGGTGCTTCTTAGAGTTTCTGGGACCAATCTTTTATAGATATTGAAACTGTTTTTTCTAGGATCTGTTTAATATCTCTATTGGATATCTCTATCTGGGCACTAGTTTGTGGATGGTAACGTGTGACTACTTTGTGCTTAACTCCATATTTTCTCAAATGTTTGTCAAAAATTCTTGATATGAAGTGTGATCCTCCGTCACTTATGACGAGTCGGGGTACTCCGAATCTAGGGAATATGTTATTCTTGAACATCTTAATGACCACTTGAGTGTCGTTTGTGGGTGAAGTTATGACTTCAATCCATTTGGACACATAGTCAACAACTACTAAGATATACTTATTTCCTAAAGAGGATGGATAAAGGTCCCATAAATTCGACCCCCAAACGTCAAAGAGTTCTACTTCTTGGATGTTTCTTAAAGGCATTTCGTCTCGTCTTGATATATTTCCGGTGCGTCGGCACGGGTCATATCTTGTTATGAAAGCACGAACATCATGTCACATTGTAGGCCAAAAAAGACCAGCTTGCATAATTTTAGCGTGAGTTTTGGACGTGCTTGCGTGTCCCTCATAGGGTGCTGAGTGGCAGTGTTCTATGATATTTCTTACCTTTTCTTCTGTAACACAGCGGTGAAAGATTCCTCTAGTACCTCTTTTGAAAAGGAGAGGCTCGCCCCAATAAAAATGCTTTATATCATTAAAGAATGTTTTCTTCTGTTGGTAGTTGAGGTCGGGAGGCATTATATCTACAGCAAGATAATAAACGAAATTTGCATACCAAGGTATATTACTTACCGCTAAAGATCTCTCGGAATTTCCAAAAGTTTCTAGATCAATTTCTTCAAAGGCATCTAACTTGGCTATCAACCTATCATAAGCAAAATCATCGTTTATAGGCACTATATCTGGTTTCAGGAATTCAAGCCTAGAAAGGTGATCGGCAACCACATTTTTCGTGCCTTTCTTATCTCGAATATCAAGGTCGAATTCTTGTAGCAAAAGTATCCATCGAAGTAATCTAGGTTTTGCATCTTTTTTACTGAGAAGGTATCAAATAAAGGCATGGTATGTATAAACTATGATTTTAGCTCCTACTAGATAAGATCTAAACTTGTCTGTGGCAAAAACTACGACTAGGAGTTCCTTTTCAGTGGTTACGTAGTTAAGCTGTGGTGCGTCTAGGGTTCTACTGGCATAGTAAATCACATGTAACTTATTATCCGTTATTTTCCATAGGACTGCTCCTACAGCGTAATCACTGGTATCACACATGATTTCGAAGGGTTTGGTCCAATCTGGCGGTTGCATAATAGGTGCTAAAATTAAAGCTTGTTTTAGAAGGTTGAATGTTTCATTGCAGTTTTCATCAAAAATGAATTCAACATCTTTCATTAAAAGATCGGTCAAAGGTTTGTTTATTTTAGAGAAGTCTTTTATAAAGCGCTGGTAGAATCCAGCATGTCCAAGAAAACTTCGGACTTCCCTAATCGTTTTAGGTGGTTTTAGGTTTTCTATAACCTCTATTTTGGACTCATCTACTTCAATACCCTTCTCATAAACAATGTGTCCTAAAATTATACCTTCGGTGACCATGGAGTGACATTTCTCCCAATTTAACACTAGTTTTACTTCTACGCATCTCTTCAAGATCTTTTTAAGGTTGACGAGGCAATTGTTGAAGTCAAACTCGCAGACTGAGAAGTCGTCCATGAATACTTCCATAATCCCATCGAGGTAATCAGCGAAGATTGATATCATGCAACATTGAAAAGTAGTTGGAGCATTACAGAGTCCGAATGGCATTCGTCTATAGGCAAAGGTTCCATAGGGGCATGTGAAGGTTGTTTTCTCTTAATCTTCTGGGTGTATAGGAATTTGGAAAAATCCTGAATATCCGTCAAGGTAACAAAAGTAGGAATGTCTAGCCAAACATTCCAGCATCTGATCTATAAATGGTAAAGGGAAACGGTCTTTCCTTGTTGCTTTGTTTAATTTTTTGTAATCTATGCACATACGCCATCCTCATTCTATCAGTTTTGCTACGTGTTTGCTTTTTCGTTTTGAACGACTATGATGCCTCCCTTTTTAGGTACTACATGCACAGAGCTTACCCACTTACTGTCGGAGATCTGATAAATTATCCCTGCTTCCAACAACTTAAGAACTTCTTTCTTAAGTACTTCACTCATTATAGGGTTTATCCTTCTCTGATGTTCTCTCGAAGGTTTTGAATCTTCTTCAAGTGAAATCCGGTGCATACGCACGGATGGGCTTATTCCTTTTAGGTCAAAGATGTTATATCCTGTAACATGGTGGGAGATCTGACTTTGTCGTTTTTGTTTTCACAAAAACAATGTTGCGGATAGCAAGAGTTGTCAACGACTTTTATTTTATCCAATAAAAAAATGTATAAAAGAACAGGAAAGACCTTTGAAAAAGATTTGAGTTCGGGGGGTAAGTTATACAAAGGGAAGGTGTTAGCACCCTTTGTATCCATGGTTATCCATGGGCTATTAACTGCTTAGCTCATTTTACTTTGTTTGAAAAATAGTGTAGTGCGTGATTAGAAAATATTTTCATAAAGACTTTAACTTTGTAATGATTCTTGTATGAATGTATACAAAGTGTTTAGTTTGAAAGTATTTGAAAATGTGGGATGTAAAGAGTATTTTGAAAATTTTTGAGCAAGAACTTAAGAGCTACTTACCCTAAATTGTAAGGTTTTTCTTATTATTTTGTTTCTTTAGGGACATAATTATCCTTACTATTAGTTAGTAAGTAGTCTTGTCCTTATATTTGAAGGGACAAGCGTAGGGTCATCATATGGTCATAGAAGACAACAGATAAGGATCTCTTAGCAATTCGAATGGACTATCATCATTTTTCCGTAGGGTCATCGAGGGACGAGATCATTTATTTGTAGGCAACTCGAAGAAACAACGAGGGACTATGGTCTTTATATCGTAGGGACTTTATGATTTTTTATTCGTAGACAACGTTGCTAAGATACCCCTATATTCGAGAGACTTGACCATTTTGTAAGACAACAAGAGGAGAAACCCTATGGATGTATGGGTGAGAAGTCTGTTAATTATAGTTATTTTAGTCTTAGAAATTAGTGGGTTAAGTCCAATTTTATTCACATACAAGCCTTTTCACATCCTACGTTTACTAACCACGCAGTTAGTATTTTACGGAATTTAAATGCGGGAAATAAAAACCTAGACTATTACATCATGGAGAGAGGGGTACATATTTTAAATCAGGGAATGCGGAAAATAAAAGTGAGAAAAATTAAATATTACAATGTAAATAATAATCCTATACACTTTTCTAATAAAAATAAATGATAAAAAAAATCAGGACGAATAATAGCGAAGTAAGAAGAATTATGGGAGGATTTGATTAAAATCGATTAATTGAATCTTATTGAAAAATAGGTTTTTTTTAATGATTTTTTGAAGTTTAAATTACTAATTAATTTAATTATATAAAAAAGTAGTTTTTATATGTATTTTTATTTACAAAAGAAAAAAAGTTATTAATATATATATTTTTTTAAATTGTTATTGGTTAAAAGATTATTAGTTAATAAGTTAATTATTTAATTAAAATAAAAATAAAAATAAAATACAATTACAATAACGACGTTGGATCGTTGAAAATTAACAAAAATTAAAATAACAGACAAATTGCTACCGCGTAAACGGTCATCGCAAATCGAATAAAAAACAATGACATGATAGAATTAAATAAAATAAAAAAAGTGTAAATTGAAACGCGAATCGGTAAGCGCTATAGCTGAATTGTCACTGTGCAAAACTGTCGGACGCGTGTAAAAAATACAACAATAAAAAAAATTAAAAAAAAATTGTACATGAACCGATACGATCCACCAATAATTTGCTACACTTGACGTGATCATTGCAATATGGATCTAAATTTATTAAAAGAAAAATAAAACGAAAGAAATAAAAAAACAACAATATTGCTAACGCAAAATTGCGATCATCACAACTGAATCAGATCAATACAAGTGTCACGCCGCATACACACAAATGTACGAACAACGTATCGACACAATCTGATTTTAAAAAAAAATACGATCAATGAGAAAAAAAAATATGATATTGATAACACAAGAAGACTATATATAATCTATATATAAAACCATATATATATATATATATATATATATATATATATATATATATATATATATATATATATATATATATATATATATATATATATATATATATATATATATATATATATATATATATATATATATATATATATATATATATATAATACGTATCGACACAATCTGATTTAAAAAAAATACGATCAATGAGAAAAAAAAAATGATATTGATAACACAAGAAGACTATATATAATCTATATATAAAACCAGAAAGTATATATAATATATATATATATATATATATATATATATATATATATATATATATATATATATATATATATATATATATATATATATATATATATATATATATATATATATATATATATATATATATATATATATATATATATATATATATATATATATATATATATAACAAAAAAGACTATGTATTATATAAATTTTATATATATATATATATATATATATATATATATATATATATATATATATATATATATATATATATATATATATATATATATATATATATATATATATATATATATATATATATATATATATATATATATATATATATATACTTTCTGGTTTTATATATAGATTATATATAGTCTTCTTGTGTTATCAATATCACTTTTTGTTATATATATATATATATATATATATATATATATATATATATATATATATATATATATATATATATATATATATATATATATATATATATATATATATATATATATATATATATATATATATATATATATATATTACATATAAATACGTATTATATTTCATTCTCTTTTTTTTAATTATATATGTGCTTGAGAAATATATCATATGAGAAAAATAAATATGTGCTTATTAATATGAGAAAATACGTACATGTGTGTAAATCGATATGAATATGAGGCATCGTTATATTTGTGTCGAAACTGATATGCATGCATAAACTGATATGAACATGAAAAAATATACATATAGTTGAACAAAAGAATAACATGAAAGTATGTAAGCAAACCAAATGAATATGAGGTGTTGTTTTTTGTCTTTCTTTTTCGTCTTCTTTTAGCACCAATAGTAAGTATATATAGGGACTAATTAGGATTATCGTCAATTGGGCCTTAATGCTTATTTTGAAACCCAATAAAATATTAATTTAAGAAATTAAATAAAGTTCATTAAAAATAGTTAAAATTAAAATTAAAACTAATAATTCTATTTATTTTTTCTAGACACAATGTAAAAATAAACGGACTCAAAAAAATAAAAGCCGGGCGCTAAAATGCTCGAAAAAATAAAACGAATACATCAAAATGATCAGCATTGATCAACATATGACTAAAAATATGACCGTTTAAACTGCTCAGACTGATCAACATATGACTAAAAATAGTCATAAAAATACCTTTAGTATATTAGATTAAACCACGTAAATCGTAGATTAATATTACTAATATTTGCAAATTTTAAATTTGACATTTTTCGTTTACTGATTTTAAGCACAATTAAAAATTAGTTTGACCAGTCTGTCTGTAAATTCGAGAAATTATTCCGGATAGTATTAAGACGAAATACATGCTATGTTATGAAGATGATGCAAATGAATGCGAAACAAAAAGTCGGTTAGAGTTAAAAACAGAGGGCAAATTTTGGGGTACAACAGCTGCCCTTGTTCAATCTTCTTTGATCTGAGGAGTTAGATTGATATGCGCCATTCGTGACCTGAAAGTGGAAGAGAATTGAACACTTAAAGCCCAGAAATTTGCACTCGCTGGTGCATAAAGTAACATTGTTGGTTGATTGTATTGTTTGAATGGGCTTAAAGATGTCATTCGGAGTAATTGGAGATGGTCTTATAGATGTCATCCAACGTGTCTGTTGATATGAGTATCAAAATGTGTCTATGTTTGACTATATCTGAATGTTGTTCTGGAATGAGTATCAGAACTAGATCTTTGTCTTGATCGTCTCTGAACTGTCTCTGGAGAAAATATCCTGAACTAAGTATCAGAACTAGATCTTTGTTTCGATTGTCTCTGTACTGTCTTTGGAAAAAGATATCCTAAACTAATTATCAGAATTAGATCTTCGTCTCGATTGTCTCTGAATTATCTGTGGAAAAAGATATCCTGAACTAAGTATCAGAACTAGATTTTTGTCTCGATCGTCTCTGAACTATCTCGGGAAAATATCAGAACCAAGTATCAAAACTAGATCTTCGTCTTGATTGTCTATGTACTGTCTCTGGAAAAAGAAAATCATGAACTAAGTATCAGAACTAGATCTTTGTCTCGATCATCTCGGGAAAATATCAGAACTAAGTATCAGACCTAGATCTTCGTCTCGATCGTCTTTGTACTATCTCTAGAAAGAGAAAATCCTGAACTAAGTATCAGAATTAGATATTCGTCTTGATCATCTCTGAACTATCCCGGGAAAATATCAGAACTAAGTATCAAAACTAGATCTTTGTCTCGATCGTCTCTGTACTGTCTCTTGAAAAAGAAAATCCTGAACTAAGTATCAGAACTAGATCTTCGTCTCGATCGTCTCTGAACTGTCTCTAGGATTCAATAATGTTCATTTGGCCGCGAACTTTCCTGAAAAGGAAAAGTTAGTTTTATGCAAGGTCATTTGATGTATATAATGCATGGCACGACGTTTTTAACGTAAACGAGAATGTCGTATGCATTATGGATGCGTATGTCGTGATATGATGTATGGATGAAATATGTAGTCAAAGCACATTAATAGCTTCGTGTAACAACTGCTAGCTGGGGAAAATAAATCCTGATTTACTATTGAGGAGTATGAAGACATTGTTCCCGTCTTATTTCAGAATATTGTACTTGATATCTTTCGACTTCGGTTCGTCGTACTTTTATTGAAAGATTAAATTCCTAAATACCCTGACTGGGGATAAAAGAGACAGACATTCCCCTGAGAGACTTATCCGGTCGAGATATCAGGCTTGAGAGAAATCTTCCTGGGACTTTGTATGGTTGGAAGTACAAGTTCTTTCGGGGAAAAGGATGTTTGGAATACTTCGCTGAAATAAATCCGTAAAGATTACTCTGTGGGGATGAGCCTGTGTAGATCTATTGGACACAAGCTCTGTTGGGGATTCCAACCTCCAAGAGTCCTTAGTAAATGCTATTATTGTAATTTTATATGTATATTTTTTTTGGTAAACATCAATCATATTCAAAAACATACATTCATTCAAAATAACCAATGGATTCAGAACTTCTGATATTCTTGACTTCCCCTAGTAATTTTCTAGGAATTATCATGATTGAATCTGAAGACATGATACTGACACCATCTGATACTATTGGCACAAACAATTAATTTTCACAATGGCTTTTGCTGACACCCGTTACTAAGGCAATGTAATGAGAGGAATGTGTTTTCAGACTACGGTGAATCGTGTACACCCTGGGTAATGGTTAATGAGCCGGCAACTGAATTTGATCTGATTAGATTTGAAAAAAGAGTGTTTCCCCTAGTTGGGGATGATTTGTCCCTGGATGGAAGTATTTGAAAAGAGTCGCTTCAATAGAAATAAACGAGATGCCCCATAATAACATGCATCTGACGTCGTGAACTCGATAATGTTACTTCTGGCAATTCAGATGAGGAAACCTGCCCCTGACTATTAAGCATCGTTGAATCTTGACCTGATTGCCCCAGATGAATTGGAAAATCATATGACATGCCCCATTGTTTGGAAGATAGTTACCATGCCCTTTGTATACATTGACTTTGATCCAACTGAGTCAGGCCCAGGAAGCAACTTTGTCTGTCATGAGAACTTTGGTTTATTGAATGTTCATCATGTAAGCTTCCCTGTTGTCAAACACTTAGTTATGTGCAAACAATGATATTCAAAATACAATGCTTATATTTGTATTGAAGTTTTGAAAAAAAATTATTTTAGCAAAACAATATTTGTAAAAACTGTGATATTAACTCAAGATTTATAATAAGCCCTAAAGGAGTCAGGATACCTTTTTATAGCAGTACACTTTCGAACTAACCATGCTTCAGTTACGACTTTTAAAGGATTGTAATGTGGTCTGGTTCACGGTTTAAGAAACAAAGGATAAAGGCTCAAATTTTATTTGTACCCGACCCATCCTTCGTGATATTATTCAGTCATATGTTCAGTTAACTTATGCATTGAGGCTCCAAAGGTGTTTAGAATTGTAACATTGACATTTGCGATGGTTCAGAAACCAGAAGTTTATTTGAAAAGCCAACCATCTTTTTTTTTTGTTGAGGATTTGTAGTGACCTCTTTTTCTTTTGACTTTGTTATCCTTTTCTTTTTCCTGAACTACTCATTTCAAGATTACAGTCAGCAGGATGTCTCAATTTTTTACTAAGTCTCCTTCATATGTTTTAACTTATTGAGCTTTTATTTTGCTAGATATTGACTGTCGGACTTAATGATTACAGAGAACCATCATTAGTTGTGTACAAAAGGGTCAACTGACATAATTGAGTTAACCGAGGAACTACCCTGCCCCAAGTTATGATTAATGGTTTTAATTTGCGTGAGAATGAAAACTCCTACTTCATAGGCTCAAAAGGGTTGACTAGGGATTAAATTCCTTATATCTCTACTGTTTAGGAATCAAAACAATGCCTACACATCGTCAGTATAGTCTGTTCAAAAGCATACTATATGAAATTATGGTATCGTCTTCGTCATCCTCCCTCTAAAGGCTTACAACTTTAAAAAGAGTTAAATATCACAAAAGAGAAATAAGAAGCATAGTTTAAATATAGTGAAACGAATGGATTAATTCAAAACAAACATATGCAATGCATTAACGTGAAAACAAAAGTTTGACATAATAGTAAGTGTTTAAGCCAACAAAAGAAAATACAAATAAAAATGCAAATGTTCTAAAAGCCTCTTCCTCTAAACTTGTCACTCCAGATGTCTGGAAGCTTCGATGTTTGATGGTCGATAGAAGAATTTAATTTGGTCCTCTGGCGTAACCTCGATGACTCCTTCGTCAATCAGGTCTTGAGTCTTATTCTTCAATTCCCAACAGTTATTAGTGTCATGTCTAGGACTATTGGAATGATATGCACACCTTGCATTGGGGTTATAGCGAGGAGAGGAAGTATTGGGATTCTGAGGAGGGTCACTTAATGCAACTAGATTCATCTCCAACAAGCATTACATAGTTTGCGATATTGGCGTGTTGGTTTTGATAAACTGTCTTTTATGTTCCTTGTGTTGAGACAGATTAACCCTATAAAAACTTCTTCCTTTAATTAAAAGACTATCAATAGTAACATGTCTTTTTCCTTCTCTTATCTTCATCTTCTTTTCTACCAAGTCAGCTTGTTTCATCGGAGGTTGACTGATGATTAGATTCCTGACTCCGTTGCCTTGAAGTTTATTTATGAATACTCTAAGCTCTTCTTGCCCCTGAGCTAAGTTTTGGATAAGAGTCACATGACCATTCATCTGGATTCTCATCTTTGTCGTCTCAGCTTGCAGTTGTTCCAACTGATCATCCTTGATTTTTTCAGGATTCTTCTTTTTCACATCCTTAGTGAGGAAGGCTTTCAACTCTTCTTGCCCTTTGGACAAATTTAGGATCACTTCTTGAAATTGAGTATTCTGGGTTTGGAGATCTTTGACAGACTGTTTGAGAGCCATTTCCACTGAAATAAATAGCGAGAAGATAAGAAACCTGTCACGAAAACCTGTTATGTGATGGTATGTCATGTAATGCATATAAAATGTTTCCAAGGACCACGTAGGATTTGAATATGTTAAAGGAAAACAAAAACGAAACTTTTATTAGTAGGTTTAAAATATAATTGTCCCTTGGGCTTACAATGAAGGAAAAACAAGAAAAGTTATAAAGAAAAATAAAAACATCTGAGACTCAAGTCTCCCATGGACGTTTCCTCTTTGTGTTGAGATATGTATTGAGGTTCAACTCTTCGTGAAGTTGCCTAGTTAGATCCAACACTTTCCCTTTGCTAGCATAAAGCTGAGCCTCA
Organism: Lathyrus aphaca; assembly: GCA_963966055.1. Lineage (NCBI taxonomy): Eukaryota > Viridiplantae > Streptophyta > Magnoliopsida > Fabales > Fabaceae > Lathyrus > Lathyrus aphaca. The sequence continues at coordinate 102,859,304 of OZ014520.1, read as the reverse complement.
AAGGTATCCCTTTGCTCCTTCAGTTGGATCCAATATTTCTGCAGCTCTTCCAGATCAGTAGGTATGTCAAGATGAAGAATGGTGTAAGGAACATCTCCTTCAACAATAAGCTCAACAATCACTGGTAGAACAACAGTATATGGCATCAAAAGAGTTTGAGCACGAGATTGCACCCATATGAGGTAGGGCTCCATAGGGATGGAGTATTTTGGTTCCAGAGTATTGTTGTTAATCTTATTCACCATGCTCAAAGCACGTATAAACCTTTGATGGTAAGATTGAAGATCGTTGTCATAATCGAACACAATACCTTGAATAATCAAATCATGAGGACTCATCACTCCGAGCATAACCAAATTGACGTAATTCTAAAGAAGGATTATAGGTAATGCCTCCCCTGATACCAAGGTGTGGCACATTAGGGATTTATCCACAGCGGTCAATGATAGTGACAGTTTCCATAGATTGGGAACACCAATGAATGTCTGAATGAGAGAGTGACATTATCCTTTTAGACCGCCTCAAACCTTGTTCATTATTCATCACAGATCGAGGAAGGTGTGAAATAAACCACCTTGATAGTACGGGTATGCAACACATCATAGTTCCTTGCGCCTTCGTAGTACGAGTGTGAAGAGAGTACAAAATATCTCCAGGCAAGGTAGGTACAGGATTATGAGTCAGGAATATGTTAATGGCATGTACATCTATGAATTGTCCGGATTAGGGAACAACACCAAACCATAAATCAACAAGGCCAAGATCTCCTCAAAAGCATTGTAACTCATATCATCCAAGAATACATGGGCTCTCTCTATCAATACTTTAGCAAGAATACCATTAACTCCACTTCTTGTTTCCATTACAATGTCTGACTTCTTCATATGTAAGGCTGCTGCAATAATTTCTGGTTTAGGCTCCTTCTCTAAGCCTGTGAATGGTTTCTGATCAAGAATAGGCACACCAAGTAATTTAGAGAATTCTTCCATTGTGGGCACCAGCTGATAATCAGGAAATGTGAAGCAGTGATGTTTAGGGTCAAAGAACTGGAACAAAACACTCATCAAGTCTTCATTAAACCCTGAAGTAACCAAATCAAGTAGATAACTATGCTTTTTGATGAATTGAGAGCTTTCAGGAACTTTTGAGACTAATTACTTTTGCTTGGAAGGTATCCTTACAAAGTTGACACGGATAGTGTTTCTACGAGCGAAATCCATAACCTACAACAAAGAACAAAGATAAATCCTCTAGTCCTTGAAATGGTTAGTGAAAATGCTATGTTATGATGTCATGATGTTATGATGTTATGTTCAAAGCAAGCAGATGTCAAACACAAACAAGTCACACAAGAGCCTTAGATTTAAAGGCTTGCATGAAGTTCATAGGTAAGTACCCTCCCACTGAAGTTTAGTTGGTTCAACCTGTCCTAGCAATAGTAACCGGGTTCTAAGGGATCTCAATATCATTGATTCGTTTCAAAGGTTGTTGTTCAGTATGACAACTGACTTGCCAACCGAAACATACCAAAATTAGAATCTCAATGAGCGTAGTATTGAGTATCAACCAACTTTAGACTGCACCTAAGTAGGCTATCTCACTACTTTCTAATGGCCAAGATGGGTCAATTAGGGTTCTAAAGGGAAGTTAGTGTTAAAGACACCATATGGCAGCCTGATGTTATCCTCAAGTGACTTGAAAAACATCAGAACCAACCAAGATGTCAGACTAATTGTAGCCATCAAATCAACCATATCGGTATATGTCGTACAGTTTCCTTGGTCTATTGCTACTTACCTAAGATACAATAGATCTGGGTTAGGATCTTTCTCACAATAGCCCCACAACAAGTACCCATAAAAATAAAGCAATCAATTCAAACAAGTAAAGTGTCCTAACTATAAGGTAACCCCTCTTTTAATTAGAACTCCCCAGTAGAGTCGCCAATTATGTAACACGATGGGAGAACTGACTCTGTCGTTTTTGTTTTCTCAAAAACAGTGTCGCGGATAGCAAGAGTCGCCACCGAATTTTATTTTATCCAATAAAGAAAGGTATGGGAGAACATGAAAGACCTTTGAAAAAGATTTGAGTTCGGGGGGTAAGTTATACAAAGGGAATGTGTTAGCACCCTTTGTATCCATGGTTATCCATAGGCTCTTAACTACTTATCTAACTTTACTTTGTTTGAAAAATAGTATAGTGTGTGATTAGAATATATTTTCATAAAGACTTTAACTTTGTAATGATTCTCGTATGAATGTATACAAAGTGTTTGGTTTGAAAGTATTTGAAAATGTGGGGTGTAAAAAGTATTTTGAAAATTTGTGAGCAAGCACTTAAGAACTACTTACCCTAATTTTTAAGGTCCTTTTTGTTATTTCGTTTCTTTAGGGACAAAATTGTCCTTACTATTGGTTAGTAAGTAGTCTTGTCCTTGGATTTGAAGGGGCATGCGTAGGGTCATCATATGGTCAAAAAAGGCAACAGATAAGGGTCTCTTAGCAATTCGAAGGGACTATCATCATTTTTCCGTAGGGTCATCGAGGGACGAGATCATTTATTCGTAGGCAACTCGAAGGGACAACGAGGGACTATGATCTTTATATTGTAGGAACTTTATGATTTTTTTATTCGTAGGCAACCTTGCTAAGATACCCCTATATCCGATAGACTTTACCATTTTATAAGGCAACAAGAGGAGAAACCTTATAGCTGTATGGGTGAGAAGTGTGTTAATTACAGTTTTTTTAGTCTTAGAAATTAATGGGCTAAGTCCAATTTTATTCACATACAAGTATTTTCACACCTTACGTTTACTAACCACGCAGTTAGCATTTTACGAAATTTAAATGCGGGAAATAAAAACCTAGACTATTACATCATGGAGAGAGGGGTACATATTTTAAATCGGCGAATACGAAAAAAAAAAGTGCGAAAAATTAAATATTACAATGTAAATAATAATCCTATACACTTTTCTAATAAAAATAAATGATAAAAATAAATAAAATCAGGACGAATAATAGTGAAGTAAGAAGAATTCTGGGAGGATTTGATTAAAATCGATTAATTGAATCTTATTGAAAAATATGTTTTTTAATGATTTTTTGAAGTTTAAATTACTAATTAATTTAATTATATAAAAAAGTAGTTTTTATATGTATTTTTATTTACAAAAGAAAAAAATTTATTAATATCTTTTTTTTTTAAAAAAGTGTTATTGGTTAAAAGATTATTAGTTAATTATTTAATTAAAATAAAAATAAAAATAAAATACAATTACAATAACGACGTTGGATCGTTGAAAATTAACAAAAATTAAAATAACAGACAAATTGCTACCGCGTAAACGGTCATCGCAAATCGAATAAAAAAAACAGTGACATGATAGAATTAAATTAAATAAAAAAGTGTAAATCGAAACGCGAATCGGTAAGCGCTATAGCTGAATTATCACCGTGCAAAACCGTCAGACGCGTGTAAAATTGAAATACAACAATAAAAAGAATTAAAAAGAATCGCACTTGAACCGATACGATCCACCAATAGTTTGCTACACTTGACGTGATCATCGCAATATGAATCTAAATTGATTAAAAGAAAAATAAAACGAAAGAAATAAAAAAACAACAATGTTGCTAACGCAAAATTGCGATCATCGCAACTGAATTAGATCAATACAAGTGTCACGCTGCATACACACAAATATGCGAATCGCGTATCGACACGATCTGATTTCAAAAATAATACGATCAATAAGAAAAGAAAAAAAAAACAAAATACGAGATCATTTATTCGTAGGCAACTTGAAGGGACAACGATGGACTATGATCTTTATATCGTAGGGACTTGATGATTTTTTTTATTCGTAGGCAACCTTGCTATGATACCCCTATATTCGATAGACTTAACCATTTTGTAAGGCAACAAGAGGAGAAATCATATGGGTGTATGAGTGAGAAGTGTGTTAGTTATAGTTTTTATAGTCTTAGAAATTAATGGGCCAAGTCCAATTTTATTCGCATACAAGTCTTTTTAGACCCTACGTTTACTAACCACGCAGTTAATATTTTACGGAATTTAAATGTGGGAAATAAAAACCTAGACTATTACATCACGGGGAGAGGGGTACATATTTTAAACCGGGGAATGCGGAAAATAAAAGTGCGAAAAATTAAATATTACAATGTAAATAATAATCCTATACACTTTTCTAATAAAAATAAATGATAACAAAATAAAATCAGGACGAATAATAGTGAAGTAAGAAGAATTATGGGAGAATTTGATTAAAATCGATTAATTGAATGTTATTGAGAAAATTAGGTTTTTTAATGAGTTTTTGAAGTTTAAATTACTAATTAATTTAATCATATAAAAAAAGTATTTCTTATATGTATTTTTATTTACAAATGAAAAAAGTTATTAATATCTTTTTTTTAAACAATTTGTTATTGGTTAAAAGATTAATAGTCTATTAGTTAATTATTTAATTAAAAAAATAATAATACAATTACAATAACAACGTTGGATCGTTGAAAATTAACAAAAATTAAAATAACAGACAAATTGCTACAGCCTAAACGGTCGTCGCAAATCAAATAAAAAAACAATGACATGATAGAATTAAATTAAATAAAAGAAAGTGTAAATCGAAACGTGAATCGGTAAGCGCTAACGTTGAATTGTCACCGTGCAAAACCGTCATACACGTGTAAAATCGAAATACAACAATAAAAAGAATTTTAAAAAAACCACACCTGAACCGATACGATCCACCAATAGTTTGTTACACTTGACGTGATCATCGCAATATGGATCTAAATTTATTAAAAGAAAAATAAAACGAAAGAAAAAAAAACAATAATGTTGCTAATGCAAAATTGCGATCATCGCAACTGAATCAAATAAATACAAGTGTCACGCCTCATACACACAAATATGCGAACAACGTATTGACACGATCTGATTTCGAAAAAAATACAATCAAAAAGAAAAAAAAAACAAAATATGATATTGACAACACAATAAAACTATATATAATCTATATATAAAACCAGAAAGTATATATATATATATATATATATATATATATATATATATATATATATATATATATATATATATATATATATATAACAACATGTATATTACCTGAGAAATATATCCTATGAGAAAAATAAATATGTGCTTATTAACATGAGAAACTATGTACACGTGTGTAAACCGATATGAATATGAGACGTCGTTATATTTGTGTCGAAACCGATATGCATGCGTAAACTGATACGAACATGAAAAAATATACATATAGTTGAACAAAAGAATAACATGAAAGTATGTAAGCAAACCAAATGAATATGAGGTGTTGTTTTTTCTGTCTTTCTTTTTCGTCTTCTTTTTCTCAGTAGCACCAATAGTAAGTATATATAGGGACTAATTAGGGTTAATGTCAATTGGGCCTTAATGTTTATTTTGAAACCCAATAAAATATTAATTTAACAAATTAAATAAAGTTTAATAAAAATAGTTAAAATGAAAATAAAAACTAATAATCCTATTTATTTATTCTAGACACAATGTAAAATAAACGGACTCAAAAAAATAAAAGTTGAGCGCTAAAATGCTCGAAAAAATAAAATGAATACATCAAAATGATCAACACGAAATAAACGACTCGGAAAAATATATCGTTTGGTCGGATTTTGAAATAAAAATTATGACCGTTTAAACTGCTCAGTCTGATCAACATATGACTAAAAATAGTCATAAAAATACCTTTTGCATGCTAGATTAAACCACGTAAACCGTAGATTAATATTACTAATATTTGCAAATTTTAAATTTGACATTTTTTGTTTACTGATTTTAAGCACAGTTGAAAATTAATTTGATCGGTCTGTCTGTAAATTCGAGAAATTATTTCGACTAATATTAAGACGAAATACATGCTATGTTATGAATATGATGCAAATGAATGCGGAAAAAAAAGTTAGTTAGAGTTAAAAAACAGAGGGCAAATTTTGGGGGTACAACATATCCTAATGTTGAGGGGTATTTTCGCAAGACATCTAAGAGTGGGTTTGTTTCGTTTTGGTTCAGGATGGCACTAATTATAACTGGTCGACCCATGTCCTCGTCTAAAAACTCATACCTTAGATTCTTGGGTAATTATTTAAGTTCTAAGGTTGGTTTCTTTGGGCTTGGTATAGGATCTGGGGTTAGGGATAAACATTTGAAAAGGTCATCATCGATGTAGGGTTCCACAAATGCATCATCTTCCACTATGGGGGTCGAGGGTAGCTTGATTCTTTCTATAAGTTCTTCTTGATCGAGTTATCTAACGCATTTATCAATGATATCTATTGCATATCATGCATCTCCCATCACTGGTGCCATACAGAATTTTGCAAGAAAAAATTCTATCTTTTCATTGCCTACCTCAAAAGTCAATTTTCCTTTCTTGACATCTATTATGGCTCCTGTTGTTGATAAGAATGGTCTACCTAGGAGGATTAGGATTTCATTATCTTCTTTAATGTCCATGACGACAGAGTCGGTAGGGATAAACAAATGGCCGATCCTAACTGGGATATCTTCTAGTATGCCTATTGGATATTTGATAGATCTGTCGGCTAACTAAAGAGACATCTTAGTAGGTTGCAACTCTCCTAGTTTTAATCTTTCACAAAACGCTAAGGGCATTAAACTTACATTGGCTCCTAAGTCAAGTAAATCTTTATCTATGACATGATTCCCCAAAATACATGGTATGGAGAAATTTCCAGGGTCCTTGTCTTTTTTGGAAAGTTTGTTCTCAGAAATAGAATTACACTCCACTGGTTTTGGATCGTCAAGTCTACGTTTGTTGGTAAGGATGTCTTTCAGGAATTTAGTATAAGATGATATTTGGGTGATGGCTTCTGTGAAAGGAATCTCTACATGGAGTTTTTCTATCATTTTAATAAATTTTTAGAATTGATTATTGATCTTGGTTTGTTTGAGTCTTTGCAGATAGGGTATTGGTGGTTTGTATGGTGGGGTGGTACACAAGTTTCATATATAACTTCTCCTTTATCTTGATCGTTTTTGTTTTTCAGTTTCTACTGGTTTCTCTACTTCGCCTATGGGTGTAACACTTTTCTTAGAAGTTCCAGGTTCACTTAATGTCGGGTTAGGCGGTCCATCATAAGCGGTCCTACTTCGTAAGGTAATGGTGTTAGTTTGCCCACGAGAGTTTTATTGAGGTTGTCCAGGAAATTGTCCTCTAGGAGTAGTCTGGGGTGCTTGCTTTAGGGAAACCTGGGAGATTTGGGTTTCAAGCATCTTGTTGTGGGTGGCTATTTGGTCTATCTTAGTTCCTAGTTGGGTAATCATTTCGTTTACATGAATATTCTGATTTAGAAAATCTTTATTTTGATGGGTTTATGCTGTCATAAAGTTTTCCAACACTTTCTCAAGATTTGGCTTTGGTGGCACAGCTTGCATAGGTTGGTTTGGTCTAGGTGCCTGAAAATCGGGTGGTCTCGGAGGTGCAGAGTTTTGGATTGAGTTGTTATTTTTATAGGAGAAGTTTGGGTGATTCCTCCATCCAGGATAAGTGTTTGAGAATGGGTTACCTTGGGCGTAGTTGACTGGGTCTGGGTTGGTCTCGTTTAACAGATTGCATTCAGCTGATTGGTGGCCTTTAGTTCCACATAGTTCACATTCTGACGAAACTGCTTCTGCAGCGGTCGGGTTTGCGTACATATGATCAAATTTAAAGGTCAGAGCATCCATTTTGGCTTGCATCATGTCCATAGAGTTTATATTATGTACACCTCATCGGGCTTCTTTCTTTTCTACTGTTGCTCTTTCTGTCCCCCATCGATAATGATTTTGGGCTATGTCTTCAATGAGAGCATAAACTTCAGGGTAAGGTTTGTTCATCAGAGCGCCACCAGCGGCAGCGTCGATGGTCATCTTGGGGTTATAGAGAATTCCATTATAGAAGGTGTGTATGATCAACCATTGTTCCAAACCATGGTGTGGGCATGTCCTTAGTAGGTCTTTATATCTCTCCCAAGCTTCAAAGAGTGATTCTCCTTAGTTTTGAGTAAATCTAGTTATTTGGTTCCGGAGAACAGTTGTCTTACTAGGGGAAAATATCTAGCAAGGAATACCCTCCTAAGGTCTTCCCAAGTTGTTATGAAATTGGCTGGAAGGGAATCTAACCAAGTACAGGCTCTATCTTTGAGGGAAAAGGGAAACAGTCTTAAACGGATCGCCTCAAGGGTAGAACCATTGGTTTTGAAAGTACCTGCCAACTGGATAAAAACTTTTAAGTCTTGATTTGGGTTTTCTGAAGGCAGACATGCGAATTGGTTTTGTTGTACTAGAGCTCGGTTCTTCGTTGAAAGGTTGAGCGAAATCCTTAAGAGGTCATTGGTTACAATCTTCAACCATAGTTTCTTTAATGCAGAGAAGAAAAAGAAGTGCGCGAGCGTAACATTCTGGTTCCACTAGCGGATCAGGTACACTACCGGAGCTGCGAGTTCGTTGCATCGACCAGTTCGTGAAGCCTTAGTCTATAAGGTGTAACAACAAAGTTCGAAATTCGGCGTAATTGGTCCCTGATAACGGCGCCAAAAACTTGATGTGTGTTTTCGCAAGTATACGAATCGCGTTAGAGTAATACAAAATATTATTGATCTCATAGAGACCAAACACCGATCTATCGGTATCTATTGTTATAATGTTTATCTAAGGCAGAACAAATCAGGAGTTTACGAGTGTGCGGTAAAAGTAAAGAGAAATAAATATCAGAAATATAAGATTTAAATTAAACAATAGGCTTGAATGTAATTTGCATAGTCTGGTAACATTCCGCTGCATGTAAATGGAACTACTTATGAGGAAATATTTTCTACTTTATGAAAAGAATTAATTTAATGGGAATTGTCGCTTTCGTGTATTCAGAACCGAGTTTAACCCCTAAACAAACCCTCTTATCGTCACTTATAAAAAGGCGCGCATTACGTTAGAGTTGAAAAAACTATTTTTAAGAAATGTAATTTCTTGACTAAGTTGAAAAGTATTTTGATCTGAAATTTCTAAACAAAAGAGGTTCAAGCGAACCAAATTTTAAACCCACTAACGCGTCCGAAAATAACTTTAAAATCATTTTTCTTAAGTACTAGAAATTCCTAACCGAGCAAGCGCTTTCGTTTCCTTTGAACAGTTAATACTAAACAAGTTTTACAAAAGGTTGGACGACTTTCGATCTTACCCAAAAAAATTGAAGCTCAGAAAACTAGTATTAAAGATCAAAACAACCCTTAAGCATTTTCTATTGACACATTGATTGAAATGTTACTCTGACTACGATCCTTACATTTTAACCTTTAAAGACTTAGCCAGACATGATGGTTGGAGCAAACATATTTCTTCTTACCATGTTTAAAGTAAATTCTTTTGAATTTAAAGTTTCGAAAGTGAACAAGACAAGAAAATAAAATAAAGTAAAGCGGTTGCGGGAAAGTAAAGAAAAGTAAAGCAATTGCGGGAAATTAAAGGAAAGTAAGGCGAATGCGAGGAATTAAATGAAGGTAAAGACAATTGCATGAAAATTAAAAAAAGTAAAGGAAATGTATAAATAAGAACCTGCTCCAAATCGAAGACTTTAAATCTGGTAAGGAACTGGAAAAGGAAAATGGAGGCAGGATTAACTTTCATCAAGTGGTCCAAACTTCGATTACAAACTCAATCACACAAATGTAATAACTTCCCGATGTGAGAAGATTATCACGTACACGACTTGACTAATTTATGCCTATAATGTTTTCCACTAAAATTGGATGCCTGAAAATGAACAAAAAGCCTTATATTTATAGGCCAAGGAAATATAAAGTAAGGACAAGGATGCCCTCCAACTCCTTTTGGGAGGGAAAACACACGCCAAAGGTGGCGCCCTCCACCCCTCCACGGCGCCTGCCATGTGAACAAGTATGGTTATGGGAGTTGAGAATGACAGTTTTCAGCAGTTGATATGTCTTTTTCTTATGGCTTACCCTATGGCGGCCGCCATAAAGGGTGTCATGTGTGCAATTCCTTCAAAAACTGGCTTTTTGCTCGTTTTTCTTCGTTTCTTTGTGAATGGACCTGGACACACATAGGATCTGAAAACAAAACAAAATAAAAGCATAATACAAAAAAATGGTAATAAAAATACTAACAAACATGCGCAATCAGAGTAGAAAATGCAGTGTTATTCAGTGTTATCAGAAACCTTTAAGGTTAGCCATATCATGGATGTTAAACTCTCAAGGGTATCCAAAGAGCCTGAATGTTATCTTTCATCTTGTAAAGCCTTTTCCACAGTTGGGATCGTAAAATAGTGAACTTAGAAATTCTAAGGTTAGCTCATAATAAGTCTTATGTTTCTTAAGTGCAAACTCTTCCCACCCTAGCTGGTTAGACAAATAGTCAATGCTAGCACCTATACCTAAAGCTTTCATGGTAGGTCCATGGGAGAATTTGGTCAAGGCCATAGGTCTCTTGTCTGAAGCTTCATAACGGCGTCTCTGGGTGCCATCTCTAAAGTCCACAATCAAATTGGTAGTTATTGTCAGAGTGTTGCACCCCAAAATTTGTCCTCACAACACAAGAATTTGTGTTCTAAGAAGGTCCACAAGGTTCACAAGTTCCATAACATTTGAAAGACCTTTCATGAGGTTCATGAAGTCCACAAGTTACTTCTTGAAGGTTCACAAGGTTCACAAGTCCCACAATGCTTTCAATACCTTTCATGAGGTTCATGAAGTCTACAAGTCACTTCTTGAAGGTTCACAAGGTTCACAAGTTTCTCTACAAGACCTTTCATGAGGTTCATGAAGTCTACAAGTCACTTCTTGAAGGTTCACAAGGTTCACAAGTTTCTCTACAAGACCTTTCATGAGGTTCATGAAGTCTACAAGTCACTTCTTGAAGGTTCACAAGGTTCACAAGTTTCACAATGGTTACAAAGCTTTCCTGAGGTTTATGAGGTCTACAAAGCCACTTCATGAGGTTCACAAGGTTCACAAGCTTCACAATACCTCCCATGAGTATCACAAGACATCTTATGAAGATTCACAAGGTTCACAAAGTTCACAATTGGTCATAAGAGTTGACAATTCCCTCAGACAATGCACCTCCTAAGCAGTGCATCCAAAACTAGGGTTTTGACTTTAATCAGGCTAAATGGATTTCCAATACCTCAAGTGAGTTTCATAACATCTTATATGTATGTAAGAACCCCCATGACAAATTTCAAGACTTTTCTCAAAAGTTTGCTCAGTCAGATGATCAGATAAGTCAAAATCAGTCAGTGTAGTTAAAAAGTCAAACTGAGGTCAACTGTGGTCAAACCAAAGTCAAACTTCATTATTTTTTGCCAACATCAAGTATATGAAGTAAAATTCATCATTTTATCAAGGGTTGATCATGATTCATCAAGGAGATTCCAGATCATCAATAATCAGGAGTTTCTAAATTAGGGTTTCCTCAGTAAAAGTCAACTGAACTTTGACCAGCCATAACTTTCACATAATTTATCACCAAGTCTCCATCCAAAGCTCATTTTGAAGGAAATTGGATTCTCTACAACTTTGATGTTGAAAGTTAAGCCCAAAAATGCTTCATTTGAAAGATATGATCTAAGACATTATAGGTCATTTCAAAAGTCAACAAAAAGTCAACAACTTCAAAAGGGCATAACTTGAGATTGGTAAATGATATGGACCTGAAACCAATGGGGTTGTTTATAGGACTCTTCATGCTTTCCAAAAAGTCCAAGAACACCCTCATACCTTTAAAATTGAGGGAGATGTGCCTTTGCAAAGTTGGGAAATTTTGTGATGGTTTATGTTGAAAATGGAGGTTTAAAATCATTTCATTCCAAATGGGCTGCCCAAGTTATGATCCAATCCATACTATATCACTATGCACGACCCAAACCACTTAAAATCTGATTTTTATTAGTTTTATTTCTATTTATTTTGATTTAAATCATTAAAAATCATTTTAAATATAAATAAAATATGAAAATTAAAGATTTTATTTGGATAATGTTTCTAGAAAATCATAATTAGTGATTGAAGTTGAAAGAGAAAGAAATCATGTGATCTCTCCAAAAATAGCAAGCATTCATGAGCCAATATTTGAATTTCATGACACCATCTTTTTCAATATTTTTTGGATCAAATCTCCACACAACAAGTCCATATTTCTGACCTAATTCACTCTCACATATATACTAAGCATAACCCTAGCCTCAAGCCACGAATTCCAGCAGCCACAAGTAAGTTCACAAAATCAAAAAATCTTCCAAAAACTCACTTTCGGCTTTTGATTTCCAGACCTCCACAAGGTATTTTGAAGACATAGCAAGCTTCCTTGGACCCTCCTGATCATAAATCATCATCCATATGCATCCCATATGCACCCAATTGCTTAACCCGAACTCACTTTGGCCTTGAACATATTTTTTTCGAATCCATTGATTTACTATGTTTAAACTGTTTTTGATTGTTGTATGATGTTTAGAATGGACCCTAGAACGATTCTGGGTGGTTCAATTGGATTTTTCTTGCAGGAACAAGAATCCACCATGATTAGGGTTTACGGCCCCCTTTAGGGTTTCATGATTCCCTAATGATAAATGGATTTTAAAGACATAGGACAATTGCAAAACTCAGTAGCAATTCAATGATATAATCAATTTGGTAAAATTTTGTTGTTTGGATTGAGTTTGTGATTCGTAGGGATGAAGAACCCGTAGCAATATTTGCAGGAAAATTCAAAAGAAATTTCGCAGGTAAATTGGAGAAGATGAAGCTGCTTCCCGCGCGCCCAGAAATTCAAATAATGATAATTTATTTTATGTTGTTTTGTTGTTTGTATGTCACAACCATTGAGTTGTCCCAGTGGTAAGGTTGCTGTGCGTTTGGGTGATTGGCTTGGGTTCGAATCCAGGCCATGTATATTTTTTTTCTTATTTTTTCCAGGTAAAAGCAAATAGAATATATTATGTGTTGTTGCCAATCCATGACCAGAAGGGCTCTCCCAGCCAGGCGGTCAAGCATGCGCGTGAATATCCCAAAGGTCCTGGGTTCAACTCCCACCCCAGGCCTTTTTATTTCTTCATTTTCTGGATTTTGCAAGCAAGCAACAAAACAAATTCTTCCCTCTCATTTATTGCCTGCGCACCAATGGCCTGGTGGTTGTTGCTCTTGTTGAGAATCAAGCTGACCTGGGTTCAAACCCCAGTCAGGTAAGTTTTTCATACTCCCTTTCTTTTATTTGTTTTTTTAATGTATTATTATATTAAATATAGTTTTATTTCTAAAACAATAAAAATAATAATAAAATATGTATGTTTTCTTTAATTTCAAAAACATATTTTCATAAATTAGGTTTCTATATTTTGTGTTTAATTTATAATATGTATATATAAATTAGAATATTTTTGTATATAGCTAAATCCTATTTTTTTTAAAAACCCTAAAAATAGTTTCTAAATAAAACTTAATTCTATTTTCAAAAATGATTTTTATTCTTATCATAATTATCATGTATATAATTTTTTTAAATATAATTATAAACTTTTTTCTTCATATAATATATAAATATATTTTACACTATGTTTATAATTTAAATCATTGTCTTTTAAAAAATAATAATTGAATTAATAAAAAATTTAAATCTTGTTTATAATTTATTCTTCTCTTTACATAATATATGAATACTTTTATAATTTCTGTTTATTTAAAAAATAATTGAATAATTAAATTTTTTTGTAATTATAATATATTTAAAAATAACTTAATGACTTGTAAAATTAAAACAATTGTTTGCTCATATTTTCTTTTTTTTATATTACAAATTGTTGATTTATTATTGTTATAATTTTGATTAATATTATTTATTATTGTTATTACTAATCATATTATTTATTTTGCTTTATTAATTTTATATATATTTCATTAATTTTTTATTATTTACTAACCATATTATTATTTATTATTATATTTTATTATTATGTTTCTAACCTTGTTTATCACTTCTAAATTATTATTATTATTATTTTATTATAACTAACCCCTTATTATTTATTTTTTATTTGTTGCTTATTATTTATATTTATGCTTTTTGCCATTTATTTTAATTTGCTTATTATTATAATTTCTTGTAATTGTTTCCTGGATGTAAATTGTTTAATTATTTAATTATTATTATGGTTAGTAATTAGGGAGTGAAAATATGTACTTTATTTTAAAATTAATTCTAGATCACTTTTAGTCAAAGATAATTAAATTAAACACTCACACACACGTAAGTCGATTTTTAATCGCCGTCTCACTTTCTGAGGTTATCCCTCAGGTTGCCTACGAATAATGGTCAAGTGGGGTGTATAAAGCAAGTCCTTTCAAAAGAAAATCACAAGTCCCTCATGGTTGCCTTTACGAATCGAGTCCCTTCGAAAAATGATGATAGTCCCTCCCGTATGCTTATTACACCCCACAGTTGCCTTCATAGCCAGATTGTCCCTCACATGTCCCTTAACATCCAAGGTAATGACTACCTACTTCTTAATAGTAGGGATAGTCTTACCAATGAAAGGATAAAGAACAAGAAAGACCTAGAACTTTAGGGTAGGTATCTCTTAGTTGCTTGCTCACTCCAATTTTCAAACACTTAACAAATTTCAAACAAATTTTCAAACAAGTTTTTACACATCCATACATGGATTATTATTAACTATTCTGAAAATTTTCTATTCACACACTACACTTTCAAAAAGCAATTTAAAGTGAGCTAAGTAACTAAGAGCCCATGGATAACCATGGATGTAAAGGGTGCTAACACCTTCCCTTTACATAACCTACCCCCCGGACCCAAAAATATCTCTAAGGTCTTTCCTGTTCTTTTATACCCTTTCCTTATGGATAAAATAAAAGTCGGTGGCGACTCTTGCTATCCGCAACATTACTTAAAGTCAGTTCTCCCACCGTGTTACAGAACTGGCGACTCTGCTGGGGATCTATTTAAGAGGGGTACCCTTAGGAATTAAGATCACTTTAAATTGTTTGCCTTGTTTGTTTTATATTACTTGTTGGGGTGCTCTTATGTGTGAAAGGTCCTAACCCGGATCTAGTGTACCTTAGGTAAATGGCAATAGACCAAGGAAACTGTACGACGTATATCGATACGGTTGATCTGGTGGCCATAGTTAGTGCGACTTCTTGGTTGGTGCTTATATTTCTTAAGTCAAGTTGAGGATAATATTGAGGCTGCCATATGTTGTCAATGCACTAACTAACTTTTAGAACCCTAGTTAACTCATCTTGGCCTTTAGAAAGTAGTGAGGTAACCGGCTTTGGTGCAGACTGAAGTTGGTTGACACTCGATACTACGCTCATTGAGATCTTAAACTTGGAGGGTTTTGGTTGGCAAGTAAGTTGCCTTCTGATCAACCACCCCTGTGAAGGATCAATGATATTGAGATCCCTTAGAACCCAGTTACTTTTGTAGGACAGGATGAACCATCTAACTTCAGGGGAGGGTATTTACCTTTGAACCTCATGCAAGCCTTTAAACCTAGGGCAATTGTGTGACTTGCTTGTGTGTGCCACATGTTTGTGATTGAGCATAACATCATGACATCATCATGCATCATGAGCATAGCATTTTCACTAACCATTTCAAGGACCAAAGGATTTATCTTTGTTCTTTGTTGCAGGTCATGGCTTCTGCTCGTAGAAACACCATCAGGATCAACTTTGTGGGCATACCTGCTAAGCTTAAAGAGTTGGTTTCTCAAGTGTCTGATCATTCCCAGTTCATCAAGAGACATGGTCACCTATTGGATCTGGTCACTTCAGGGTTCAATGAAGACATGATGAGTGTCCTGTTCCAGTTCTTTGACCCTAAGCACCATTGCTTTACATTTCCTGACTACCAGCTGGTTCCTACAATGGAAGAATTCTCTAAACTTCTGGGTATACCTGTTCTTGATCAAAGACCTTTCACTGGCTTGGAGAAGGAGCTTAAACCAGAGGTTATTGCTGCAGCTCTACATCTGAAGAAGTCTGACATTGTCCTAGAAACGAGAAGTGGAGTCAAGGGTATTCTTGCCAAGGTGCTAATGGATAAGGCTCAAATGTTCTTGAAGGTCATGAGCTATGATGCTTTTGAGGAGATCTTAGCCTTGCTGATATATGGCTTAGTATTGTTCCCCAATCCAGATCAGTTCATAGACGTTCATGCCATCAACATATTCCTGAGTCACAATCCAGTGCCTACATTGCTTGGAGACATTCTACATTCTCTTCATACCCGTACTACAAGGGCAAGAGGAACTTTGATGTGCTGCATACCTTTGCTTTCTAGGTGGTTTATTTCTCACCTTCCTCGCTCAGTAATGAAGAATGAGCAGGGGTTCAGATGGTCCAAGAGGATCATGTCACTTTCTCACTCAGACATTCATTGGTGTTCCAGATCTATGGAGAATATCACCATCATTGACCGTTGTGGGGAGTTTCCTAATGTGCCACTTCTAGGCATAAGAGGAGGCATCACCTACAACCCTTCTCTAGCTTTACGACAGTTTGGTTACGCCAGAAGTGATGGCCCACATGACATGTTGATTCAGGGCATTGTGTTTAATTACGACAACGATCTTCAGGGTTACCGTCGGAGATTCATACGAGCTTGGGGAAAGGTAAACAGGATTGACAGCAGGACACTGGAGCCTAAGTACACTATTCCTATGGAGGCTTATCTCAGATGGGTACGATCACGTGCTCAGACACTCATGATGCCATATCCTGCCGTCCTACCAGTTACCATGGAACCTATTGCTGAAGGAGACACAGCTTATACCATCCTTCACCCAGACATGCCTACTGATAAGGAAGACTTCCAGAGATCATGGATCCAACTAAAGGAGCAAAGGGATACTTTCGAGGCTCATTACAAAGCAAGCCAAGCAAGGATCCTAGAGCTAACAAAGCAACTTCACGAGGAACGAAACCTCAACTCATACCTCAACACAAAGAGGAAACGTCCATGGGAGACTTAAAACCCCATCTTTTGTACTTATTTCACTTTCATTTTTTGTAAGCCTAAAAGGCAAAACAAGTTATTACTAATAAAAGTTTACTTTCGTGTTTGTCTAAGCAAATTTAAATTCTGCGGTCCTTGAAAACATTGCATATGCATTCCCATATCATTTCATTGCATCACAGGTTTATAATTGTGCACAGGTTTCTCATCTTCTCGCTGTTTATTTCAGCAATGGCTCTTGAACAATCAGTTAAGGATCTTCAGGCACAGAATGCACAGTTCCAAGAGCTGATCTTGAACCTGTCCAAGGGGCAGGATGAATTGAAGGCACTGCTGGCCAAGAAGACTAAGAAGACTAGAAGGTCTGCTGGGTTGATCAACATGGGAAGAAGGTTCAAAGGTCTTGCCAAGACCAAGGAACCAGCTGAAGACTATGAATCTGAAGAATCTGAGCAAGAGGAAGGCAGTCTCCACCACACAATGGGGGACTCTGATTCTGAGGCTAATTACTACCATGAGCCTAATGAAGACAAATTCAAGATGCTGGTGGATAGAATGGATGCTATGGAATTACAGAAATCATCTGGGCTGGATTTTGAGGATTTGAGTTTGATATCTGGGGTTGTGATACCCATTGGTTTCAAGGTTCCAACATTTGTTGTCTATGATGGGGTCTCTTGTCCCAAACTGCATCTGAGGTCTTATGTCAGAAGAATTCAACCCCACACTGCTGATAAGAAGTTGTGGATCCATTTCTTTCAAGAGAGCTTATCTGGAGCTCAGCTGGAGTGGTATTATCAGTTGGAGAGTGTCAACATCAGAGACTGGAATGATCTTGCTGAAGCTTTCTATAAGCAGTACCAATACAATGCTGACTTAGCCCCCACTCGCATGCAACTTCAGAGCATGTCTATGGGTGCCAAAGAAAGTTTCAAGGAGTATGCTCAGAAGTGGAGAGATTTAGCTGGAAGAGTTCAACCCCCTTTGACTGACAGGGAGCTGGTTGATATGTTCATGTGTACGCTGAATGGTCCATTTTACAGTCATCTCATTGGAAGCTCATCATCTGGCTTCACTGAGTTGATTATGACAGGAGAGAGAGTAGAGAATGGTATCAAGAGTGGTAAGATCCAAGTGGGCACTTCTTCATCAGGTGCTGCAAAGAAGCCTCCCACTGGGAAGAAAGAATCCAATGCTGTTTATGGTCAACCTGATCGTAACAGAAGGCATCAGTCTGTTAGTGCAGTTCATATTTCAAATCCAACTCCTGCAACAACAGAGCAGCCTCAAGGCAACCAACAGAGGGCTAGAAGACAGTTCACGAAGATCAACATGTCAATGGCTCAGGCATTGCAACACTTGTTGAAGGCTGAACTCATTACCCTGAGGGAGGCTCCTCAGAATCCCAATGTTACCTCTCCCAAGTACAATCCCAATGCACGATGTGCATATCATTCAAACTGTCCAGGACATGATACTAATAACTGCTGGGTCTTGAAGAACAAAATTCAAGATATGATTGATGCTGGAGAAATTGAGTTTGATCCACCAGGTACTCCAAATGTGATTACAGCTCCAATGCCAAATCACGAGAAGACTGTCAATGCCATTGATGAAGACATTGATGAAGATCTGCATGTCTATTCAGTTATGGAGTTGAGCACACCATTGTCTGTTATCAAAAAGAGGTTAGTACAAGCTGGGATCTTTCCAGGTTGTCGTGAAGATTGTTTGTATTGTACCTATAAGCCGGATAGTTGCTTCATTTTGAGAGATGGAATTCAACGTCTCATGGATAAGTATACTATAGTGTTTGAAAGAAGACCAGCGTCTGTAGAAAGTATGGTGGATCATCTGACTCGGGGTAAGAAGATTGAAGAGGTTGATATGGTTGACAAAGTACCGGTAAGAATCACTTCAAAGGGTCCCATCAAAATCACTCATCAGGGCCCAATCAAGATTACTGCTGAAGGTCCTGTGAAAGTTGTTGCTGAAGCCAGAGTGGCTCCTCTGATCATTACCACTCCTGGTCCTATTCCTTATACATCTGACAAAGCTGTGCCTTGGCACTATGGATCTGATGTTTACATCCATGGTGTTAAGCAAGAGCCTGTAGCTGATGTACCTGTTGATGTTGATAATATTGCTGGATCTAGCAAGATCACTCGTAGTGGAAGAGTATTCTCTCCTCCAGTTGCTTCTAAGAGTGCAGTTACTCCTACTGCTACCTCCACCACTGATGCTCGGGGCAAGGGTCCTGTTATTGAGCCTGTATCTACTGATGTGCCAGCTGCCGATGACCTCTCTAAGCAAATGGAAGAAGTATTGAAAATCATTCGCAAGAGTGATTATGACATTGTTGATCAGTTGGGGCATACTCCCTCAAAGATTTCTATGCTCTCCCTATTATTATGTTCTGAGGCTCATGCCAAGTCATTGATCAAGTTTCTGAAGATGGCTCATGTACCCAGTGCAATTTCTGTTGACCAATTTGAGAACTGTGTTGCCCACCTGACCTATGACAATGGGTTAGGATTTTCTGATGCTGACTTGACCCCTGACAAGAGGGATCATAACAGGGCCTTGCATATTTCAATTGAATGCAAGGGCACTACCCTGTCTCATGTGCTGATAGACAATGGTTCCTCTTTGAATGTGTTGCCTAAGGAAGTCCTGAACAAGCTGAGTCCTGAAGATGCTGTGCTGAAGCCCAGTAATATTGTGGTAAAGGCTTTTGATGGTTCTAGAAGAGTAGTGCATGGGGAAATTGATCTTCCAATCCAAGTTGGTTCTCAGGTGTTTACTGCTACATTTTATGTGATGGATATTCGTCCTTCGTACTCTTGTCTGCTTGGTCGCCCCTGGATTCATGGGGCAGGTGCTGTGACCTCTACATTGCATCAAAAGTTGAGATATCCGGTGAATGGAAAAGTTGTTACTGTCTATGGAGAAGAAGAATACTTTGTCAGCCATGTAAACACTTTCAAGTATCTGGAAGTGGAAGGTGAATACATTGAGACTCCGTGTCAGTCATTTGAAGTGGTTCCCTGGGTTGTTAATGATCATGTAGCTCCTCCTGCTGTGAAGAAAGTTCCTGTTGTCACCAGAAAATCTCCAACAATGGCAATGGCCTCCCTCAATGATGCTAGAGCTGTGGTGGATGAAGGTGGTTGTACTATTTGGGGTCAGCTTCCTGATATTCCATACAAGTCTGACAAGTTTGGTTTGGGTTTCACTGCAGAGTCCCAGAAGGCTGTTCGTCGTGCTCGTGCTGCTCGTATCACCAATCAAGGGGTTATCAATGCTGTGGGAGACTATGATGAAGACTACAACTTGGATGCATGGATTTTTCCTACTGGGGGTGCTGGACTCAGTAATTGGAAAGCTGAAGATGTTATCCCTATCTCCTTTAGTCAGGAGTAAATACTATTACTGTGTTATGTTTTTAAATTTGTAATTTCTGAACAATAAAACTTTCAAGCCATGTGCCTTACCCGGGGCACAATGGTGTGCTTGTTACGGGTTGTCATTTCATTTGCATATTTCATTCAATAAAATCAGTGGACGTTTCGTTTTCGTAAATATTGTGTTCCTTGTCTTTCTTTTCTTTTATTTTTGTTTTATCAGCTATGTGTTCTTACACACACCCACATCACTAAAATGCAGATCCTCATCCACTCTGGATCCTGTTGATAACAGTTCTACTATTGCCAATTATAATTTCGAGAATCCGATCTATCAAACTAAAGAAGGGAATGAGGACGATTGTGAAATACCTGTAGAGCTTGCTAGGTTGTTACAACAAGAAGAGAAAGCTATACAGCCACATGAAGAGCCAGTCGAAGTTGTGAATCTGGGAACTGAAGAAGACAGAAAAGAGGTCAAGGTAGGGGCTGATTTAGGGGACAGTGTCAAGAGCAGGTTGATTCAGATGTTACGTGACTATGTGGAGATCTTTGCTTGGTCTTATGAAGATATGCCAGGGTTGGATACAGACATTGTGGTTCACCGTTTGCCAGTGAAAGAAGATTGTCGTCCAAAGAAGCAGAAGGTTCGTCGTATGCGTCCTGAAATGTCAGAAAAGATCAAGGCAGAGGTAATGAAACAGTTCAATGCAGGGTTCTTAGCAGTAACTTCTTATCCTCAGTGGGTTGCAAATGTGGTACCAGTTCCTAAGAAAGATGGTAAGGTACGTATGTGTGTGGACTACAGAGATTTGAACAAGGCTAGCCCTAAAGATGACTTTCCACTCCCTCATATTGATATTCTGGTAGACAATACTGCTCAGCACAAGGTATTCTCTTTTATGGATGGTTTCTCTGGTTACAATCAGATCAAGATGGCACCTGAAGATATGGAGAAGACAACATTTGTGACACAGTGGGGCACTTTTTGCTATAAGGTGATGCCATTTGGTTTGAAGAATGCAGGGGCAACATATCAGTGTGCTATGGTGGCTTTGTTTCATGATATGATTCATCATGAGATAGAGGTATATGTAGATGATATGATAGCCAGATCTCAGAATGAAGAGCAACATCTTGATCATCTGCACAAGTTGTTTGAGAGGTTGAAGAAATACAAGTTGAGATTGAACCCAAACAAGTGTACTTTTGGAGTTAGATCTGGAAAACTCCTGGGTTTCATTGTCAGTGGAAAAGGTATTGAAGTGGATCCTGCAAAAGTAAAAGCTATACGAGAGATGCCAGCTCCCCGTACCGAGAAGGAGGTTAGAGGTTTCTTGGGACGATTGAACTACATTGCAAGATTTATTTCCCAATTAACTACCATCTGTGAGCCAATCTTCAAGTTGTTGAAGAAAGATCAGGTGATGGAATGGAATGATGAGTGCCAAACTGCCTTTGATGAAATCAAGAGATATCTGCTGGAACCACCAATTTTGATGCCACCAGTTGATGGAAGACACTTGATTATGTACTTAACAGTGTTAGACAACTCAATGGGGTGTGTATTGGGGCAACATGACGAGTCTGGTCGAAAAGAGCAGGCAATATACTACCTTAGCAAAAAGTTTACCGACTGTGAAACAAGATACTCACTGCTCGAGAAAACTTGCTGCGCTTTGGCATGGGCTGCTCGCCGACTAAGACAGTATATGTTAACCCATACTACCTTGTTGATTTCGAAGATGGATCCAATCAAGTACATATTTGAGAAACCTGCTCTCTCCGGAAGAATTGCAAGATGGCAAATGATCTTGACAGAATATGACATACAGTATACTACTCAGAAGGCCATCAAGGGAAGTGTTGTTGCTGATCATTTGGCTCATCAAGCAGTGGATGATTATCAGTCAATGAATTTTGAGTTCCCTGATGAGGATATTATGCTTATTACCAAAGAACCTGGACAATATGACGGACCTGAACAAGGATCCCGATGGACTATGGTTTTTGATGGTGCCTCTAATGCACTTGGTAATGGTGTTGGTGTTGTGATTAGTTCCCCTGAAGGTTGTCATACCCCGATTACTGCCAGACTTTGTTTCCATTGTACTAATAACATGGCTGAGTATGAGGCATGTATCCTGGGTATTAAAGCTGCTATTGATATGAAGATTCAGTTCCTTGATGTGTATGGAGATTCAGCCCTGGTAGTAAGTCAGATTAAAGGAGATTGGGATACCAAGCATGATAACCTCATTCCTTACAGAGAGCATGTGTTGTCTTTGATCCCACATTTCAAAGAGATTACCTTTGAGCACATTCCACGGAGAGAAAATCAGTTGGCAGATGCTTTGGCCACCATGGCATCTATGTTTGAGATTAGCTGGGATGATGAAGCTCCCAAGATTACCATTGATAGATTTGAGAAGCCTGCATATTGCAATGAGATTGACACAGAAGGGGCAGAGGAGAAGCCTTGGTTCTATGAAGTGAAAAGGTATCTTGAAGCTCAGGAATTCCCTGAAGGGGCATCTGTCAAAGATAGGAAGTTCCTGAGAAGGTTTTCTGCTAAGTTCTTTCTGAGTAATGGCATTCTATATAAGCACAATCATGATTCAACTATGCTTCGTTGTGTGGATAAGAAGGAAGCTACAGAAATTATGGAAGAGATGCATGATGGGACCTTTGGCACTCATTCTAGTGGTCATACTATGGCAAAGAAGATATTGAGAGCAGGTTACTATTGGTCTACCATGGAAGCTGATTGCTATCAACACTCCAGAACTTGTCACAAATGTCAAATTTATGCTGATAAGGTTCATGTACCTCCATCTCCATTGAATGTGTTGACTGCTCCTTGGCCCTTTGCCATGTGGGGCATTGATATGATTGGTGAGATCAAGCCTACTGCTTCTAATGGGCATCGTTTCATCCTGGTTGCTATTGATTACTTTACGAAGTGGGTAGAGGCAGCTTCATTTGCATCTGTTACCAAGAATGTTGTGGCTCGGTTCATTAAGAATAATCTCATATGTAGGTATGGCATCCCTGAAAGGATTATCACTGACAATGGCTCTAATCTGAACAACACTATGATTACTGATCTCTGCACGCAGTTCAAGATTAAGCATCACAACTCTTCTCCGTATCGTCCAAAGATGAATGGGGCAGTTGAAGCTGCTAATAAGAACATTAAGAAAATTGTACAGAAGATGACTGTTACTTACAAGGATTGGCATGAGATGTTACCATTTGCTCTTCATGGTTATCGTACTACAATACGTACTTCAACAGGGGCAACCCCATTCTCTTTAGTCTATGGTATGGAAGCAGTTCTGCCCATTGAAGTTCAGATCCCCTCCTTAAGAATTATGAAGGATGCAGGCTTGGATGAAGATGAGTGGATTCAAACTCGACTTGACCAGATAAATTTGATTGATGAGAAGAGGTTAGCAGCAGTTTGTCATGGCCAGATGTACCAAAAGCGAATGATCAAGGCTTTTAACAAGAAGGTTAAGCCAAAGGTATATCAGGCTGGTGACTTGGTAATCAAGCGTATCATATTACCACAGGGTGATCCTAGGGGCAAGTGGACTCCTACATATGAAGGACCATTTGTAGTCAAGACAGTATTCTCAGGAGGTGCCATGATACTGACTACAATGGATGGTGAAGATTTCCCACAGCCTGTAAACGCAGACATAGTTAAAAAATACTACGCATAAAAAGAGACCCGCTAGGTTGACAGGCCTAGGCAAAAATAAGGGCATCCCGGCAAACCAAAAGGGTTTGGGCAAAAATTAGGGATATATATAAAAAGATGTACACCCGGCAAGTCGAAAACCTGAAGAGGCGGCTTGGGCAAAAAAGGGTATCCCGGTGGATTGAAAACCTGAAAGGGCAATCCAGGCAAAAGTTAGGGATTAAAGCGTATGACTATGTCTCGTTTAGATCACCCATGAAACTGCAACCAGTTGTACTACTTACTCAAGCTCAAACAGATAAAAGCTCAATCCAATCATTTCCGTCTCAACAGCAAGAAGATGAGATACTTGAAGGGCAATAGTAGAATTGAAACTCAATAGGATTATTTCCCACATAGCTGATAATCCTTGTTTTGTAAAAACTTTATGACAAAATCCTCTTACTAGGGTTTATGTCTCCTTGTACAAACTTACCCGTGTATGGGTCACTTTTTGATATAAATAAATTCCATCTTTTGAATCCAGATTTACTTTTACCCTATTTACATAAGCGAAACGTCCATTGGTTGTGTTTGAATGTATGTATGCTTTTGAATATGATTAATGTTTACCAAAAATACATGAATGCTTAATATGATTGATGTTTACCAGAAATGCATGAAAATGCAGTAATAGTATTTACTAAGGACGAACGAGGGAAGGATTTCAACGAAGCTTCGCCGGTTCATCTTTACAAGGCAGTTACAAACTCTCAGTAGGACGAATCCATCTTCATAAAGTCTTATCTCCCCTGGAATTTATATCCATCTCTTTTATCCTCATACGGATGTACGGGGAATTACTTTCCAATAAGGGTACGACGAACGAAGACGGGATGTTATACTTATCCTACTATCAAACGAAGACGGGAGGTTATATATACCTTACCATCCCCAACAACGGGAGGTTATATCTATACCTTACTATCCCCAGCAGACGGAGGGTGATACATAATATATTCTTCAACAACGAATCGGGATTTATTTTCCCTGGCCAGCAATTGTTATACGAAGATATCCAGATGCTTCCAGCAGTATCATATCATACATACATCATTTACATCATACCATAACATATATATCCATAGACATATAGTACATTACCTAAGTGCATCATATCATACATGCATACATAAGGCATAAACTAATGTTATTATACAAAAGCTGCCTTGTTTCAGGTTAATTATCCAACAAACAAACTTATGATCTCCGGGACTGCTTTATCATAACCTCAGGGTTATTTTATCCTCCTGATGAGCTTCTTATCATTTTGGGACTGCTTTATTGTCACCTCAGGGTTACTTTATCCTCCTGATAATTTCTCATGACTTCAAAACTGCTTTAGAGCTATTGATTGCTCTATCCTCCTGAAATCATCTTATTATTTCAAGACTGCTTTAGAGCTACTGATTGCTCTATCCTCCTGAAATCATCTTATTACTTCAAGACTGCTTTAGAGTTATCATTATTGATTGCTCTATCCTCCTGAAGACATATCACATAACTATTTCAAGACTGCTTTAGAGCTATTGATTGCTCTATCCTCCTGAAATCATATTACTATTTCAAGACTGCTTTAGAGCTATTGGTTGCTCTATCCTCCTGAAGCCATATTATTACTTCAAGACTGCTTTAGGGTTATCATTATTGATTGCTCTATCCTCATGAAGACGTGCTGTTACATCAGGATTACTCCAGTATTCTGAAAACATATCATCAATACCTCAGGACTACTCCAGACTCCTGACAGCTTTCATTATACCTCCATATTTTGGACTGCTTCCCTCTAGTGGCATCTTTAAGCCCACTCAATCATATCACTCTAATGCACTGGTGAGTGCAAATTTTTGGGCTTTTGTGTTCAATCCCCTTCAACCTTCCAGGTCACGATTGGCAAATATACCAATCTAACCCCTCAGGTTTCAGAAAATTGAACAGGGGCAGCTGTTGCACCCCAAAATTTGTCCTCACAACACAAGAATTTGTGTTCTAAGAAGGTCCACAAGGTTCACAAGTTCCATAACATTTGCAAGACCTTTCATGAGGTTCATGAAGTCCAAAAGTTACTTCTTGAAGGTTCACAAGGTTCACAAGTCCCACAATGCTTTCAATACCTTTCATGAGGTTCATGAAGTCTACAAGTCACTTCTTGAAGGTTCACAAGGTTCACAAGTTTCTCTACAAGACCTTTCATGAGGTTCATGAAGTCTACAAGTCACTTCTTGAAGGTTCACAAGGTTCACAAGTTTCTCTACAAGACCTTTCATGAGGTTCATGAAGTCTACAAGTCACTTCTTGAAGGTTCACAAGGTTCACAAGTTTCACAATGGTTACAAAGCTTTCCTGAGGTTTATGAGGTCTACAAAGCCACTTCATGAGGTTCACAAGGTTCACAAGCTTCACAATACCTCCCATGAGTATCACAAGACATCTTATGAAGATTCACAAGGTTCACAAAGTTCACAATTGGTCATAAGAGTTGACAATTCCCTCAGACAATGCACCTCCTAAGCAGTGCATCCAAAACTAGGGTTTTGACTTTAATCAGGCTAAATGGATTTCCAATACCTCAAGTGAGTTTCATAACATCTTATATGTATGTAAGAACCCCCATGAAAAATTTCAAGACTTTTCTCAAAAGTTTGCTCAGTCAGATGATCAGATAAGTCAAAATCAGTCAGTGTAGTTAAAAAGTCAAACTGAGGTCAACTGTGGTCAAACCAAAGTCAAACTTCATGATTTTTTGCCAACATAAAGTATATGAATTAAAATTCATCATTTGATCAAGGGTTGATCATGATTCATCAAGGAGATTCCAGATCATCAATAATCAGGAGTTTCTAAATTAGGGTTTCCTCAGTAAAAGTCAACTGAACTTTGACCAGCCATAACTTTCACATACTTTATCAACAAGTCTCCATCCAAAGCTAATTTTGAAGGAAATTGGATTCTCTACAACTTTGATGTTGAAAGTTAAGCCCAAAAATGCTTCATTTGAAAGATATGATCTAAGACATTATAGGTCATTTCAAAAGTCAACAAAAAGTCAACAACTTCAAAAGGGCATAACTTGAGATTGGTAAATGATATGGACCTGAAACCAATGGGGTTGTTTAGAGGACTCTTCAAGCTTTCCAAAAAGTCCAAGAACACCCTCATACCTTTAAAATTGAGGGAGATGTGCCTTTGCAAAGTTGGGAAATTTTGTGATGGTTTATGTTGAAAATGGAGGTTTAAAATCATTTCATTCCAAATGGGCTGCCCAAGTTATGATCCAATCCATACTATATCACTATGCACGATCCAAACCACTTAAAATCTGATTTTTATTATTTTTATTTCTATTTATTTTGATTTAAATCATTAAAAATCATTTTAAATATAAATAAAATATGAAAATTAAAGATTTTATTTGGATAATGTTTCTAGAAAATCATAATTAGTGATTGAAGTTGAAAGAGAAAGAAATCATGTGATCTCTCCAAAAATAGCAAGCATTCATGAGCCAATATTTGAATTTCATGACACCATCTTTTTCAATATTTTTTGGATCAAATCTCCACACAACAAGTCCATATTTCTGACCTAATTCACTCTCACATATATACTAAGCATAACCCTAGCCTCAAGCCACGAATTCCAGCAGCCACAAGTAAGTTCACAAAATCAAAAAATCTTCCAAAAACTCACTTTCGGCTTTTGATTTCCAGACCTCCACAAGGTATTTTGAAGACATAGCAAGCTTCCTTGGACCCTCCTGATCATAAATCATCATCCATATGCATCCCATATGCACCCAATTGCTTAACCCGAACTCACTTTGGCCTTGAACATATTTTTTTCGAATCCATTGATTTACTATGTTTAAACTGTTTTTGATTGTTGTATGATGTTTAGAATGGACCCTAGAACGATTCTGGGTGGTTCAATTGGATTTTTCTTGCAGGAACAAGAATCCACCATGATTAGGGTTTACGGCCCCCTTTAGGGTTTCATGATTCCCTAATGATAAATGGATTTTAAAGACATAGGACAATTGCAAAACTCAGTAGCAATTCAATGATATAATCAATTTGGTAAAATTTTGTTGTTTGGATTGAGTTTGTGATTCGTAGGGATGAAGAACCCGTAGCAATATTTGCAGGAAAATTCAAAAGAAATTTCGCAGGTAAATTGGAGAAGATGAAGCTGCTTCCCGCGCGCCCAGAAATTCAAATAATGATAATTTATTTTATGTTGTTTTGTTGTTTGTATGTCACAACCATTGAGTTGTCCCAGTGGTAAGGTTGCTGTGCGTTTGGGTGATTGGCTTGGGTTCGAATCCAGGCCATGTATATTTTTTTTCTTATTTTTTCCAGGTAAAAGCAAATAGAATATATTATGTGTTGTTGCCAATCCATGACCAGAAGGGCTCTCCCAGCCAGGCGGTCAAGCATGCGCGTGAATATCCCAAAGGTCCTGGGTTCAACTCCCACCCCAGGCCTTTTTATTTCTTCATTTTCTGGATTTTGCAAGCAAGCAACAAAACAAATTCTTCCCTCTCATTTATTGCCTGCGCACCAATGGCCTGGTGGTTGTTGCTCTTGTTGAGAATCAAGCTGACCTGGGTTCAAACCCCAGTCAGGTAAGTTTTTCATACTCCCTTTCTTTTATTTGTTTTTTTAATGTATTATTATATTAAATATAATTTTATTTCTAAAACAATAAAAATAATAATAAAATATGTATGTTTTCTTTAATTTCAAAAACATATTTTCATAAATTAGGTTTCTATATTTTGTGTTTAATTTATAATATGTATATATAAATTAGAATATTTTTGTATATAGCTAAATCCTATTTTTTTTAAAAACCCTAAAAATAGTTTCTAAATAAAACTTAATTCTATTTTCAAAAATGATTTTTATTCTTATCATAATTATCATGTATATAATTTTTTTAAATATAATTATAAACTTTTTTCTTCATATAATATATAAATATATTTTACACTATGTTTATAATTTAAATCATTGTCTTTTAAAAAATAATAATTGAATTAATAAAAAACTTAAATCTTGTTTATAATTTATTCTTCTCTTTACATAATATATGAATACTTTTATAATTTCTGTTTATTTAAAAAATAATTGAATAATTAAATTTTTTTGTAATTATAATATATTTAAAAATAACTTAATGACTTGTAAAATTAAAACAATTGTTTGCTCATATTTTCTTTTTTTTATATTACAAATTGTTGATTTATTATTGTTATAATTTTGATTAATATTATTTATTATTGTTATTACTAATCATATTATTTATTTTGCTTTATTAATTTTATATATATTTCATTAATTTTTTATTATTTACTAACCATATTATTATTTATTATTATATTTTATTATTATGTTTCTAACCTTGTTTATCACTTCTAAATTATTATTATTATTATTTTATTATAACTAACCCCTTATTATTTATTTTTTATTTGTTGCTTATTATTTATATTTATGCTTTTTGCCATTTATTTTAATTTGCTTATTATTATAATTTCTTGTAATTGTTTCCTGGATGTAAATTGTTTAATTATTTAATTATTATTATGGTTAGTAATTAGGGAGTGAAAATATGTACTTTATTTTAAAATTAATTCTAGATCACTTTTAGTCAAAGATAATTAAATTAAACACTCACACACACGTAAGTCGATTTTTAATCGCCGTCTCACTTTCTGAGGTTATCCCTCAGGTTGCCTACGAATAATGGTCAAGTGGGGTGTATAAAGCAAGTCCTTTCAAAAGAAAATCACAAGTCCCTCATGGTTGCCTTTACGAATCGAGTCCCTTCGAAAAATGATGATAGTCCCTCCCGTATGCTTATTACACCCCACAGTTGCCTTCATAGCCAGATTGTCCCTCACATGTCCCTTAACATCCAAGGTAATGACTACCTACTTCTTAATAGTAGGGATAGTCTTACCAATGAAAGGATAAAGAACAAGAAAGACCTAGAACTTTAGGGTAGGTATCTCTTAGTTGCTTGCTCACTCCAATTTTCAAACACTTAACAAATTTCAAACAAATTTTCAAACAAGTTTTTACACATCCATACATGGATTATTATTAACTATTCTGAAAATTTTCTATTCACACACTACACTTTCAAAAAGCAATTTAAAGTGAGCTAAGTAACTAAGAGCTCATGGATAACCATGGATGTAAAGGGTGCTAACACCTTCCCTTTACATAACCTACCCCCCGGACCCAAAAATATCTCTAAGGTCTTTCCTGTTCTTTTATACCCTTTCCTTATGGATAAAATAAAAGTCGGTGGCGACTCTTGCTATCCGCAACATTACTTAAAGTCAGTTCTCCCACCGTGTTACACAGAGTTAGTGAGAATGAAAATAGAGAAGGAGTAGAAAACTTTGAAAATCCTGGAATCACAAAATAAAACAAAAACAAACACATCAATCACTGAATTAAATTCATTTTGGAAAATAGAATTTTGAAAAACAAAAATGAAACAAAAATCAAAAAATTATGGGTTGCCTCCCATAAAGCGCTTCGTTTAATGTCGGGGCTCGACACGACTTAAGGGAGATTAATCTAAGTTCTGATGGCAATTCTGCCAGTTTCAAACTTGTCAAAAATTCTTTGTCTTCCACACAGTTATAATGTTTAAGGCATTGCCCATTTACTATAAATGGTGCACTAGATCTACCCTTAATTTCAATAGCACAACTAATTAAAACTTTTGTTATTTCGAAAGGACCGGACCATCTGGATCGTAATTTTCCAGGAAACAATCTAAGTCTAGAGTTGAATAAAAGAACAATGTCTCCCACACTGAATTCTTTTCTAGAAATTCGCTTGTCATGCCATTTCTTGGTTCTCTCCTTATATATGCGGGCATTCTCGTAAGCGTTTAGTCTTAGTTCTTCCAATTCATGTAAGTCTAAAATACGTTTCTCACCTTGTTGCACCCCAAAATTTGCCCTCTATTTTAACTCTAACCGATTTTTTGTTTCACATTCATTTGCATCATCTTCATAGCATAAC
The DNA here is from genome assembly GCA_963966055.1 of Lathyrus aphaca. Classification (NCBI taxonomy): domain Eukaryota; kingdom Viridiplantae; phylum Streptophyta; class Magnoliopsida; order Fabales; family Fabaceae; genus Lathyrus; species Lathyrus aphaca. The sequence goes on along the minus strand of OZ014520.1, from coordinate 102,828,021 downwards.
ATTTTTTTCTGTCTTAATATTAGCCGGAATAATTTCTCGGAATTTACAAACAGACTGGTCAAATTAATTTTCAATTGTGCCTAAAATCAGTAAACGAAAAAATGTCAAGTTTAAGTTTGCAAATGTCGGTAATATTAATTTGCGGTTCACGTGGTTTAATTTGACATGCTAAAAATATTTTTACGACTATTTTTGGTCATATGTTGATCAGTCTGAGCGGCTTAAACGGTCATAATTTTTATTTTAAAATCCGACCAAACGCTGTATTTTTCCGAGTCATTTATTTCGCGCTGATTATTTTGACGTGTTTATTTTATTTTTTCGAGCATTTTGGTGCCCAACTTTTATTTTTTTGAGTCTATTTATTTTTATATTAGGTCTATAATAAATAAATAGGTTAATTAATTTTTATTTTAATTTTAATTATTTTTATTAAACTTTATTTAATTATTTTTATTAATATTTTATTGGGTTTCAAAATAAGCCCAATTGACATTAATCCTAATTAGTCCTATAAATATTTATATGTGTGTTGCTGCTAGGAGAAGACAGACCGGAAAACCGAAAGAAAAAAAAACGATCTTGCGGCGGATCAAAATTCTGGTTTGTACATGCATCTCACTGTACCACATAATCTGTTTCGATACCACCTAACTGGTTTGAATTATGTTTCTACACTACATAACTTGTTAATATATATGTGTTTGAAATTTTACATAGTACAAACATATTATTTTTCCGTACTAACATGTTTTGCTGTACGTAATATATATTACTTTGATTCTTTGTTTCTTTTCTAAATATATATATCTTTTTATCATGTAAGCAATATATATTTGCTTTAAAAGCAAAATCAAGAACGTTATGTATGTTTTAAAAAAAAATTGTTCAATAAACTTAGGGGAATTGTATCACCATGAATTCGTTAAAATTATTTTTCAACAAAATTTCGGTATAAATAATATCTCCACAAATCATTAGAAAAAATATGAGTTTGAAATTTGCCTAAAATAATATTATATATATATATATATATATATATATATATATATATATATATATATATATATATATATATATATATATATATATATATATATATATATATATATATATATATATATATATATATATATATATATATATATATATATATAGTTTTTATTTATTTTATTTTTATAGTTTTGATTTAATATTGTCAATTTTTTGTTAGTTACTTTGCTTGGAATCAGATCGTGTCGATACACCGTTTGTACATTTGTGTTTATGAGGTGTGGCATATGTATTGATCTGATCCAGTTGCGATGATCGCAATTTTGCGTTAGCAACATCGTTGTTTTTTTAATTCGTATTTTTATTTTATCTCATATTATTTTTCTATGTTATATATTTAGATCTGCACAAATAACTAACTACCCTGATTTTTTTCCTAAACCCTGACAATTTCGCCACAAACTCTAAATTTCAAACCTAAAACTTTAACCGTGTTATTTCCTTTAAACCATAAACATTTCCAAAACCTTATTATTATTTCTTATTTTTGCTCATGTTTATGTTATTCATACACTGTAATTGCTTCGCCCTTGTAATATTTTAAGTTTTAACTTGTAATATTTTCAGTTTTACTTTTCGCCATATAATTATGTAACTGCCTCAGCCATGTAATAGTGTAGGAATTTTTTAAATTTCTGTCATTTAAATTTCTGCCATTTATTTTCTGCCATTTTATTTTTCTGCCATTTATTTTTCTGCCATTGATCCTGTGAAAATCTACTAAATTAATTATTTACTATTTTTCTATAACCTTTATATATTTTTTAAATAAATAATAAATACTAACTATTTTAATAACTTTTTTTTTAATTACTTACTTATAATAATAAATTCTTTTATACAATTGTAAATAAAATCTAATTGACTTTTTTAAAATAATTATGATCCTAAAATATTGTATACAATTTATAAATAACCTACTAACTTAATAATTTAATAGTTTTCTATAATATTTAATTTGTAAATATTATTTTAATTTTAATAATTCTTTTACTTTATGTTTTGTATATTAATAATATTATTTTCTTAATTGTATTATAATAGTAATAATCATATAATGTAAATAATTAAAAGTCTTCTTAATAATCTTTAATTGTATTTCTCTAAATTTAATTTCTTTTTTTATACTAATTCTAATAACTTCTAAAAAATCTAACCTGTCTAACTTAAACTTTTTCTTTTTAAATTAAATGTTTAATTGTTATTTCTTTAATTTATTTTAACTTTATTATTATTATAATTACTTCATTATTATTATTATTATTATTGCTTATTTATTATTTTATTATATCTATTATTCTTGCTTTATAATTTATTTTTATCCTACTATTATGTATCTGCCAAAGCCTTGTAATAGCTTATAGATTTACTTTTCCGTCTTTATTTTCTTTGTAAATATTTTACTATATGGTTAGTAACCTTAGGGTGTGTATGACTTATATGTAATTAAATTGAACTTAGATAATTAAAATAAGATAAATACCTGAATATAAACACTCACACACGTAAGTCGATCTTTGATCGCCATCTCACTTCCTAAGATTATCCCTCATGTTGCCTAAATAAAATGGTCAAGTCCCTCGAATATAGGGGTGTCTTAAGCAAAGTCCCTTCGAATATAAATCATCATAGTCCCTACGGTTTAAAAGATCAAGTCTCTTCGAGGTTGCCTACGGAATAATGATCTTGTCCCTTCGAATAAATGATGATAGTCCCTACGAATTGCTAAAGACATCCTTTAAGTTGCCTTCATTGACCATACGATGACCCTACGTTTGTCCCTTAAAAATCCACGGTAATGACTACCTATTCCTTAATAATAGGGATAGTCTTACCATTGAAAGAACATTTAAGAACAGTAAAGATTTAACTTAGGGTAGGTTCCTCTTAAGTACTTGCTCACTTTTTTCATCAAATTACTTCATTACACTTTACATTTTAAACAATTTTCAAAACAAAGTCTTTATATATATCCGTACAAGGGTCATTATAAAGTACTTAAGAAAATATTTAATCACACACTACACTTCTCAAAACAATTTAAAGTGAGCTAAGTAACTAAGAGCCCATGGATAACCATGGATGTAAAGGGTGCTAACACCTTCCCTTTACATAACCTACCCCCCGAACTCAAAAATCTTTTAAGGTCTTTCCTGTTCTTTTATGCCCTTTCCTTTGGATAAAATAAAAGTCGGTGGCGACTCTTGCTATCCGCAACATTTAACTAAAGTCAGTTCTCCCACCGTGTTACAGAACTCTGCTGGGGATTTAAATTTAAGAGGGGTACCCTTAGGAATTAGATCACTTTAAATTGTTTGCCTTGTTTGCTTTATATTATCTTGTTGGGGTGCTCTTATGTGTGAAAGATCCTAACCCGGATCTAAGTGTACCTTAGGTAAATGGCAATAGACCAAGGAAACTGTACGACGTATATCGATATGGTTGATCTGGTGGCCATAGTTAGTGCGACTTCTTGGTTGGTGCTTATGTTCCTTAAGTCAAGTTGAGGATAATATGAGGCTGCCATATGTTGTCAATGCACTAACTAACTTTTAGAACCCTAGTTATCCCATCTTGGCCTTTAGAAAGTAGTGAGGTAACCGGCTTTGGTGCAGACTGAAGTTGGTTGACACTCGATACTACGCTCATTGAGATCTTAAACTTGGAGGGTTTTGGTTGGCAAGTAAGTTTCCTTCTGAACAACCACCCTTGTGAAGGATCAATGATATTGAGATCCCTTAGAACCTGGTTACTTTTGTAGGACAGGATGAACCAACTAACTTCAGGGGAGGGTACTTACCTTTAAACCTCATGCAAGCCTTCAAACCTAGGGCTATGGTGTGACTTGTTTGTGTGTGCCACATGTTTGTGATTGAACATAACATCATGACATCATCATGCATCATAAGCATAGCATTTTCACTAACCATTTCAAGGACCAAAGGATTTATCTTTATTCTTTGTTGCAGGTCATGGCTTCTGCTCGTAGAAACACCATCAGGATCAACTTTGTGGGCATACCTGCTAAGCTTAAAGAGTTGGTTTCTCAAGTGTCTGATCATTCCCAGTTCATCAAGAGACATGGTCACCTACTAGATCTAGTCACTTCAGGGTTCAATGAAGACATGATGATTGTGTTGTTTCAGTTCTTTGACCCTAAGCACCATTTCTTTACATTCCCTGACTATCAGCTGGTTCCAACCATGGAAGAGTTCTCTAAACTTCTGGGTATACCTGTTCTTGATCAAAGACCCTTCACAGGCTTGGAGAAGGAGCTTAAACCAGAGATTATTGCTGCAGCTCTACATCTGAAGAAGTCTGACATTGTTCTAGAAACGAGAAGCGGAGTTAAAGGTATTCTGGCCAAGGTGTTGATAGAAAAAGCTCAGTTGTTCTTGAAGGCCATGAGCTATGATGCTTTTGAGGAGATCTTAGCCTTGCTGATATATGGCTTAGTATTGTTCCCCAATCCAGATCAGTTCATAAACGTTCATGCCATCAACATATTCCTGAGTCACAATCCAGTGCCTACATTGCTTGGAGACATCCTACATTCTCTTCACACCCGTACTACAAGGGCAAGGGGAACTTTGATGTGCTGCATACCTTTACTTTCTAGGTGGTTTATTTCTCACCTTCCTCGCTCAGTAATGAAGAATGAGCAAGGGTTCAGATGGTCCAAGAGGATCATGTCACTTTCTCACTCAGATATCCATTGGTGCTCCGGATCTATGGAGAATGTCACCATCATTGACCGTTGTGGGGAGTTTTCTAATGTGCCACTTCTAGGCATAAGAGGAGGCATCACCTACAACCCCTCTTTAGCTTTACGACAGTTTGGTTACGCTCGGAGTGATGGTCCACATGACATGTTGATTCAGGGCATTGTGTTTGACTACGACAACGATCTTCAAGGGTACCGTCAGAGATTCATACGAGCATGGGGAAAAGTAAACAGAATTGACAGCAAGACACTGGAGCCTAAGTACACTATTCCTATGGAGGCTTATCTCAGATGGGTACGATCTCGTGCTCAGACTCTCATGATGCCATATCCTGTCGTCCTACCAGTTACCATGGAACCTGTTGCTGAAGGAGACACAGCTTATACCATCCTTCACCCAGACATGCCTACTGATATGGAAGACTTGCAGAGATCATGGATCAAACTGAAGGATCAAAGGGATACTTTCGAAGCTCATTACAAAGCAAGCCAAGAAAGAATCCTAGAACTAACAAAGCAACTTCATGAAGAACGGAACATCAACTCATACCTCAACACAAAGAGGAAACGTCCATGGGAGACTTAAAACCCCATCTTTTGTACTTATTTCATTTCATTTTTTGTAAGCCTAAAAGGCAAAACAAATTTATTACTAATAAAAGTTTACCTTCTTGTTTGTTTAAGCAAATTTAAATCCTGCGGTCCTTAAAAACATTGCATATACATTCCCATATCATTTCATTGCATCACAGGTTTATAATTGTGCACAGGTTTCTCATCTTCTCGCTGTTTATTTCAGCAATGGCTCTTGAACAAACAGTTAAGGATCTCCAGGCACAAAATGCATAGTTCCAAGAGCTGATCCTGAACCTGACCAAGGGGCAGGATGAATTGAAGACACTGCTGGCTAAGAAGAAGAGTCCTGAGGACAACAAGGATGGTCAGTTGGAACAATTGCAAGCTGAGATAACAGAAATGAGGATCCAGATGAATGGCCAGGTGGCCCTTATCCAAAGTTTAGCTCAGGGGCAAGAAGAGCTGAGAACCTTTGTCCACAAACTTCAAAGTAATAGAGTCAGGGATCTAATTGTCAGTGAACCTCCATTAAAACAAGCTGATTTGGTTGAAAGGAAGATGAGGATAAAAGAAGGTAAAAAACCGGTTGCCATTGATTGTTCTTCAGTTGAAGAAGAAAGACCTGATAAGGTTAATCTACCCCAACACAAGGAATGTAGAAGGAAGTTTATCAAGTTCAGCACACCAATGTCACAAGTTTTGCAATGCCTGTTGGAAATGAAACTAATTTCTTTGGAAAATTCTCCTAAAAATCCTAACACTTCTTCTCCTCGCTATAATCCCAAGGCAAGGTGTAAGTATCACTCCAACAGTCCTGGACATGATACTAATAACTGTTGGGCATTGAATAAGAAGATTCAAGATCTGATTGACGAAGGAATCCTAGAGGTTACTCCAGAAGGTCAAGTTGAATTTTACTATCGTCCATCAAACACTGAAGCTGCAAGGCAAGTAGCCCAAAGTAATAAGAAAGGAAGAGTACCTATTCCTGTTGAGATATGGGGCACCTTGGGACATCCAAGTGGTAAATTTGATTTCATGGTGAAGTATACTGCTCCTCAAAGTTCGCAGATTGCAATTGAGGACATTAAGCCAACTGGATGGGACAACATTTGAATTTTCATTTGTAATTTCTTTTATTTGTTTGAACACTTACTATTATGTTAAACTTTTGTTTTCATTAATGCATTGCATATGTTTGTCTTGAATTAATCCATTCGTTCCACTATATTTTGAATTATGCTTCTTATTTCTATTTTGTGATATTTAACTCCTGATAAAGCTATAAGCCTGTAGAGGGAGGATGACGAAAACAATACCATAATATTAGGCAGTATGCTTTTGAACAGACTATGCTGACGATGTACAGGCATTGTTTCAATTCCTAAACAGTGGAGATATAAGGAAGTTAATCCCTAGTCAACCCTTTTGAGCCTATGAAGTAGGAGTTTTTATTCTCGCACAAATTAAAACCCTTATTCATAACCCGGGGCAGGGTAGTTACTCGGTTAACTCAAATATGCCAATTATCCGTGTTGTACACAACTAATGATGGTTCTCTGTAATCATTAAACCTGACAGTCAATATCCAACAGAAGAAAAACCCACTAAGTCAAAACCTATGAAGGAGACTTAGTAAAAAAATTTAAGACATCCCGCTGACTGTAACTTTGAAATAAACAGTTCAGGCAAAAAGAAGGGATAACAAAGTCAAAAGAAAAAAGAGGTCACTATGAATCCTCAACAAAGAAAGATGAATGAATGTTCAAATAAATTTTGGGTTTCTGAACCATCACAAATGTCAGTGTTACAATTCCAAACTCCTTTGAGCCTCAATGCATAAGTTAACTGAGTATAGGACTGAAGAACATCATGAAGATTGGGTTGGGTATGAATAAAATTTGAGCCTTTATCCTTTGTTTCTTAAACCATGAACCAGGCCACGTTATAACCCTTTAAAAGTCCTAACTGAAGCATGGTTAGTTTGAAAGCGTACTGTTACAAAAAGGTATCCTGACTCCTTTAGGGCTTATTATAAAACTTGAGTTAATATCACAGTTTTCACAAAAAACTGTTTTTCTAAAATAACTTTTTCGAAAACTTCAAGACAGACATAAGCATTGCATTTTTGAATATATTTGTTTGCATATACCTGAGTGTTGGATAAATGAAGAAACTTACAGGATGAATGTTCAATGAACCAAAGTCCTTCCGATGAACAAAGTTGCTTCCTGGATCAAAGTCCATGTATACAAAGGGGCATAATCATTATCTCCCAATCAAGGGGGTAGGCCATGATGCTGCCTAACTCATGTGGGGCAATCAGGACAGGATTCAGTTATGTTCAAGTAGCCAGGGGAAGATCTCCTCGTCTAATTAAGTTACCAAGGGTAACATTACAGAGTTCATAATGCCAGGGGCATAGTCACTGTTTCCCAATCAAGGGGCATACCAAGTTACTGTTCAATTCATTCGGGGCAATCAGGTCCAGATTCAACAATGCTTAATAGCCAGGGGCAGTTTTCCTCATACAGTTGAATTTCCAAAGGTAACATTACAGAGTTCACAATGTCAGGGGCATATGCTTATGGGGCATTCTGCTTGTTTCTCTTGAGCAGAAGCTATTGTGGAAATTAATTGTCTATGCCAGTAGCATCAGATGGTGTCAGTATCATGTCTTCAGATCCAGCTATGAGGATTTCTGGAAAGGTACTCAGGAAAGTTAAGAATCTCAGGAGCTCTAAATCCAATGGGTTATACACTATCAAAGTTGAAACCATTCTGTTTTCAAGTTCAACTTTACTTTCCCCTCTGAATCCAGATTTACTTTTACCCTATTTACATAAGTGAAACGTCCATTGGTTGTGTTTGAATGTACGTATACATTTGAATATGATTGATGTTTACCAGAAATGCATGTATGCTTAATATGATTGATGTTTACCAGAAATGCATGAAAATGCAGTAATAGTATTTACTAAGGACGAACGAGGGAAGGATTTCAACGAAGCTTCGCCGGTTCATCCTTACAAGATAGTTACAAACCCTCAGTAGGACAAATCCATCTTCATAAAGTCACATCTCCCCTGGAATTTATATCCATCTCTTTTATCCTCATACGGATATATGGGAGTTTACTTTCCAATAATGGTACGACGAACGAAGACGGAGGTTATATCTACCCTACTATCAAACGAAGACGAAGGTTACATATACCTTACTATCCCCAGCATACGGGAGGTTACATATACCTTACTATCCCCAGCATACGGGAGGTTACATATACCTTGCTATCCCCAGCATACGGAAGGTTATGTATAATATATTATCAAACAAGGCGGGAACGAGTTCCTCATATTCTTCAACAACGAATCGGGATTTATTTTCCCTGGCCAGCAGTTGTTATACAAAGATATCCAGACGCTTCCGGCAGTGTCATATCATACATACATCATTTACATCATACCATAACATACATATCCATAGAGCATAGTACATTACCTAAGTGCATCATATCATACATGCATACATAAGGCATAAACTAATATTATTATACAGAATGCTACTTTGTTTTCAGGTTAATTATCCAGCAAACAGACTTATGATTATCAGGATTGCTTTATCCTCCTGAAAGTTATCATCCCTCAGGATTGCTTTATCCTCCTGAAGGCATATCTTCCATCAGGACTGCTTCATCCTCCTGAAAACTTCTAGTACATCAGGACTGCTTTATCCTCCTGAAAGCATTATACATCAGGACTGCTTTATCCTCCTGAAAACTTATTATCTCTCAAGACTGCTTTATCCTCTTGAAAACATATTGCTACATCAAGACTGCTTCATCCTCCTGACAGCTTATTATTACCTCAGGACTGCTTCATCCTCCTGACAGCTTCTCATACCTCAGGACTGCTTTATCCTCCTGAAAACTTATTATCTCTCAAGACTGCTTTATCCTCTTGAAAACATATTGCTACATCAGGACTGCTTCATCCTCCTGACAGCTTATTATTACCTCAGGACTGCTTCATCCTCCTGACAGCTTCTCATACCTCAGGATTGCTTTATCCTCCTGAAATCATATTACTACCTCAGGACTGCTTTATCCTCCTGAAAGCATATCATCCATCAGGACTGCTTCATCCTCCTGAAAACTTCTAGTACTTCGGGACTGCTTTATCCTCCTGAAAGCATTATACATCAGGACTGCTTTATCCTCCTGAAAACTTATTATCTCTCAGGATTGCTTTATCCTCCTGAAATCATATTATTACCTCAGGATTGCTTTATCCTCCTGACAACTTCTTATACCTCAGGATTGCTTTATCCTCCTGAAATCATATTATTACCTCAGGGCTGCTTTATCCTCCTGACAGCTATCATCAATACCTCAGGACTGCTCCATCCTCCTGACAGCTATCATCATTACTTCAGGACTGCTTTATCCTCCTGAAAGCTATCATTATACCTTTATATCTTGGACTGCTTTATCCTCTAAGAGACGTATTTGAAGAAATTTTCTCCAAGTGGCATCTTTAAGCCCACTCAAGCATATACAACTAGTCATCAGTATCCCTCCATGCACCGGTGCGTGCAAATTTTTGGGCTTTTGTGTTCAATCCCCTTCAACCTTCCAGGTTACGACTGACACATATACCAATCTAACCCCTCAGGTTTCAGAAAATTGAACAGGGGCAACTGTTGCACCCCAAAATTTGCCCTCTATTTTAACTCTAACCGATTTTTTGTTTCACATTCATTTGCATCATCTTCATAGCATAACATTTTTTTCTGTCTTAATATTAGCCGGAATAATTTCTCGGAATTTACAAACAGACTGGTCAAATTAATTTTCAATTGTGCCTAAAATCAGTAAACGAAAAAATGTCAAGTTTAAGTTTGCAAATGTCGGTAATATTAATTTGCGGTTCACGTGGTTTAATTTGACATGCTAAAAATATTTTTACGACTATTTTTGGTCATATGTTGATCAGTCTGAGCGGCTTAAACGGTCATAATTTTTATTTTAAAATCCGACCAAACGCTGTATTTTTCCGAGTCATTTATTTCGCGCTGATTATTTTGACGTGTTTATTTTATTTTTTCGAGCATTTTGGTGCCCAACTTTTATTTTTTTGAGTCTATTTATTTTTATATTAGGTCTATAATAAATAAATAGGTTAATTAATTTTTATTTTAATTTTAATTATTTTTATTAAACTTTATTTAATTATTTTTATTAATATTTTATTGGGTTTCAAAATAAGCCCAATTGACATTAATCCTAATTAGTCCTATAAATATTTATATGTGTGTTGCTGCTAGGAGAAGACAGACCGGAAAACCGAAAGAAAAAAAAACGATCTTGCGGCGGATCAAAATTCTGGTTTGTACATGCATCTCACTGTACCACATAATCTGTTTCGATACCACCTAACTGGTTTGAATTATGTTTCTACACTACATAACTTGTTAATATATATGTGTTTGAAATTTTACATAGTACAAACATATTATTTTTCCGTACTAACATGTTTTTGCTGTACGTAATATATATTACTTTGATTCTTTGTTTCTTTTCTAAATATATATATCTTTTTATCATGTAAGCAATATATATTTGCTTTAAAAGCAAAATCAAGAACGTTATGTATGTTTTAAAAAAAAATTGTTCAATAAACTTAGGGGAATTGTATCACCATGAATTCGTTAAAATTATTTTTCAACAAAATTTCGGTATAAATAATATCTCCACAAATCATTAGAAAAAATATGAGTTTGAAATTTGTCTAAAATAATATTATATATATATATATATATATATATATATATATATATATATATATATATATATATATATATATATATATATATATATATATATATATATATATATATATATATATATATATATATATATATATATATATATATATATATATATATATATATATATATATATATATATATATATATATATATATATATATATATATATATATATATATATATATATATATATATATATATATATATAGTTTTTATTTATTTTATTTTTATAGTTTTGATTTAATATTGTCAATTTTTTGTTAGTTACTTTGCTTGGAATCAGATCGTGTCGATACACCGTTTGTACATTTGTGTTTATGAGGTGTGGCATATGTATTGATCTGATCCAGTTGCGATGATCGCAATTTTGCGTTAGCAACATCGTTGTTTTTTTAATTCGTATTTTTATTTTATCTCATATTATTTTTCTATGTTATATATTTAGATCTGCACAAATAACTAACTACCCTGATTTTTTTCCTAAACCCTGACAATTTCGCCACAAACTCTAAATTTCAAACCTAAAACTTTAACCGTGTTATTTCCTTTAAACCATATGTTTATGTTATTCATACACTGTAATTGCTTCGCCCTTGTAATATTTTAAGTTTTAACTTGTAATATTTTCAGTTTTACTTTTCGCCATATAATTATGTAACTGCCTCAGCCATGTAATAGTGTAGGAATTTTTTAAATTTCTGCCATTTAAATTTCTGCCATTTATTTTCTGCCATTTTATTTTTCTGCCATTTATTTTTCTGCCATTGATCCTGTGAAAATCTACTAAATTAATTATTTACTATTTTTCTATAACCTTTATATATTTTTTAAATAAATAATAAATACTAACTATTTTAATAACTTTTTTTTAATTACTTACTTATAATAATAAATTCTTTTATACAATTGTAAATAAAATCTAATTGACTTTTTTAAAATAATTATGATCCTAAAATATTGTATACAATTTATAAATAACCTACTAACTTAATAATTTAATAGTTTTCTATAATATTTAATTTGTAAATATTATTTTAATTTTAATAATTCTTTTACTTTATGTTTTGTATATTAATAATATTATTTTCTTAATTGTATTATAATAGTAATAATCATATAATGTAAATAATTAAAAGTCTTCTTAATAATCTTTAATTGTATTTCTCTAAATTTAATTTCTTTTTTTATACTAATTCTAATAACTTCTAAAAAATCTAACCTGTCTAACTTAAACTTTTTCTTTTTAAATTAAATGTTTAATTGTTATTTCTTTAATTTATTTTAACTTTATTATTATTATAATTACTTCATTATTATTATTATTATTATTGCTTATTTATTATTTTATTATATCTATTATTCTTGCTTTATAATTTATTTTTATCCTACTATTATGTATCTGCCAAAGCCTTGTAATAGCTTATAGATTTACTTTTCCGTCTTTATTTTCTTTGTAAATATTTTACTATATGGTTAGTAACCTTAGGGTGTGTATGACTTATATGTAATTAAATTGAACTTAGATAATTAAAATAAGATAAATACCTGAATATAAACACTCACACACGTAAGTCGATCTTTGATCGCCATCTCACTTCCTAAGATTATCCCTCATGTTGCCTAAATAAAATGGTCAAGTCCCTCGAATATAGGGGTGTCTTAAGCAAAGTCCCTTCGAATATAAATCATCATAGTCCCTACGGTTTAAAAGATCAAGTCTCTTCGAGGTTGCCTACGGAATAATGATCTTGTCCCTTCGAATAAATGATGATAGTCCCTACGAATTGCTAAAGACATCCTTTAAGTTGCCTTCATTGACCATACGATGACCCTACGTTTGTCCCTTAAAAATCCACGGTAATGACTACCTATTCCTTAATAATAGGGATAGTCTTACCATTGAAAGAACATTTAAGAACAGTAAAGATTTAACTTAGGGTAGGTTCCTCTTAAGTACTTGCTCACTTTTTTCATCAAATTACTTCATTACACTTTACATTTTAAACAATTTTCAAAACAAAGTCTTTATATATATCCGTACAAGGGTCATTATAAAGTACTTAAGAAAATATTTAATCACACACTACACTTCTCAAAACAATTTAAAGTGAGCTAAGTAACTAAGAGCCCATGGATAACCATGGATGTAAAGGGTGCTAACACCTTCCCTTTACATAACCTACCCCCCGAACTCAAAAATCTTTTAAGGTCTTTCCTGTTCTTTTATGCCCTTTCCTTTGGATAAAATAAAAGTCGGTGGCGACTCTTGCTATCCGCAACATTTAACTAAAGTCAGTTCTCCCACCGTGTTACACACCTGCGTTAGTATAGTTACATTTAAGATTTTTACTTGCCCAATAGGCTTTATGCTCTAATTCTACTGGCAAGTGGCATAATTTTCCATAAACTAATTTGAAAGGTGTGGTTTCGATGAGTGTCTTAAAAGCAGTTATGTAGGCCCATAAAGCTTCGAGTAGCTTGGTAGACCAATCTTTCCTTGATGTAGCAATTGTTTGCTCTAAAATTTGTTTTATCTCTCTATTTGAGACCTCTACTTGTCCGCTGGTTTACATATGATACGGTGTTGTTACTCGGTGTCTTACTTCGTATTTTAATAAAAGCTTATCAGATATTTTAGATATGAAATGGGAACCTCCGTCACTTATGACGAGTCTTGGTACACCGAATATCGGGAAAATAATATTTTTGAAAAGCTGTATGACTACTCATGTGTCAATTTTTGGAGAAGTTATATCTTCGATCCATTTCGAAACATAATCAACACCAACGAGTATAAATTTATTTCCAAAAGAAGATGGGAATGGTCCCATAAAGTCAATTCCACAAACATCGAAGATTTCCACTTCAAGAATGCCTTTTTGGGGCATCTCATCGCGCCTCGAGATGTTACCAGTGAGTTGGCATCAATCGCAATTTAGAATGGCGAAGTGAACATCTTTCCAAAGAGTGGGCCAAAGTAGGCCTGATTGAAGGATCTTCGCGCAAGTCTTTGAAGTGTTTGCATGTACACCGTAAGGAGAGGAGTGACAATGGGAAATTATGTTATCCATTTCTTCTTATGGGACATATCAATGGTAAATATCATTGGGTCCTCGCTTGAAAAGCAATGGTTCGTCCCAGTAGTATTTTTTTAAATCATGGAAAAATTTCTTCTTTTGTTGATATGTGAGATCTGATGGAAGTACCCCGACAACTAAATAATTGACTATGTCAGTGTACCATGGTAGAGTGGTTTGTGCATAAATTTCTTTCACTGTTTCTTTCTAGATTTGTTCATCTAGTGTCAAGGAAGATATCTCACTCTCAAGTTGAGCTATAAGACGTTCATCAGGGAAATCATCATTAATTTGTATTAGGTCTGATTTAATTCTTTCCATACATGATAAGTGGTTTGCTATTATGTTGTCAGTTTCTTTCTTATCCTTGATTTCCAAATCAAATTCTTGTAGCAACAGGATCCATCCTAGTAATATAGGCTTCGCGTATTTTTTAGTTAGAAGGTATCTAATGGTTGCATGATCGGTATATATGATTATTTTAGCACCTACTAGGTAAGACCATAATTTATCAAGTGCGAACACAACTACTACGAGTTCTTTTTCTGTTGTGGCGTAATTCATCTGAGCAGGGTCTAAAGTTCTACTTACGTAGTATATTGCGTGAAGTTTTTATCTTTTCTTTGGCCCAGGACTGCGCCTACAACGTAATCACTCACATCACACATAATCTCGAATGGTAGTGTCCAATCAGGTGGTTGCATGATGGGTGCAGTGATGAGGGTTATTTTGAGTGTTTCAAATGCTTTTAAACAATCTTCGTCAAAAACAAACTCAACGTTCTTCATTAGTAAACCAGTCAACGACTTACTGATTTTGGAAAAGTCCTTATTGAATTGTCGGTAAAAATCGACGTGTCCTAAGAAACTTCTTATTTCTTTCACAATTTTAGGAGGTTAGAGGTCTTTTATTACTTCTATAATTTCTTTATCTACCTTGATGCCTCTGTTAGATATCACATGTCCTAAAATTATCCCTTGTCTGACCATAAAATGGCATTTCTCCCAATTTAGTACAAGATTCACTTTTACGCATCTCTCGAGTACCATTTATAAGTTAGATAAACATCCTTCAAAGCTTTGGCCACATACGGATAAGTCATCCATGAATACTTCCATGATGTCATATATGAAATCGACAAAGATCACCATCTTACATCATTGAAATGTTGCTGGAGCGTTACATAGACCGAATGACATACGACTGTAAGCGAATGTTCCGTAAAGGCATGTGAATGTTGTCTTTTCTTGGTCGTAAGGATGAATAGGAATTTGGAAAAATCCAAAGTAACCATCTAGGTAGCAAAAGTAAGAATGTCTGGCTAATCTTTCCAACATTTGATCGATGAAGGGCAAAGGAAAATGATCTTTCCGGGTAGCTTTGTTCAGTTTTCGGTAATCGATGCACATTCTACTCCCGATTACTACTCTTTGTGTTATAGACTTTCCCTTTGAGTTCTTAGTGACTGTAATGCCTCCCTTCTTTGGCACGACATATACTGGGTTGACCACTAACTGTCGGATATTGGATATATAATTTTGGCATCCAGTAACTTCTTAACCCCGTCCCTGAATACAATACTTAAAATCAGATTAATCTTTCTCTGAGGTTCTATAGAGGTCTTAAATTCTTCCTCTAGCATAATATGGTGTGTTCATATTGAAGGACTTATTCCTTTTAGATCATATATGTTATAGCCTAACGCAGTTAGGTATTTTCTCAAGACGTCTAAAAGTTTTTCTGTCTCGAGCTGTCCTAAGTCCGAATTCACTATAACTGGCCTTCTAAGTTATGAATCGAGGAATTCGTATATAAGGTTATTAGGTAATGCCTTAATTTCAACACCGGGTTTCTTCGGGCATGGCATTTGGTCAGGTGTAAGAGCTAAGCATTCAATTTGGCTTTCGTCCTGATAAGGTTCTTTCAAATTATCATCTTCGAAGATCTCAAGAGATGGGATTTTTATTATGTCAGAGTATGTAGTCTCTTCTTTTTCCATTTCTTGTTTGCATTCATAAATGAAGTCTATTAGGTAACAGGTATCGTCTATGGCTGGATCTTGGAGGAATTGGGTTAGAATAAATTCGACTTTCTCCTCTCCAACTTCGAACGTCAGCATGCCTTTCTTTAAATCGATGATAGCTTCGGCTGTAGCTAAGAATGGTATTCCTAGTATAATAGGGGTTGTAGCATCTTCCTTAATGTCCATGATTATGAAATCAGTTGGGATGTAGAACTGACCTATTCGTACAAGAATGTTCTCTAGAATGTCAACCGAGAATTTTACTGAACGATCAGCTAGTTGAACTGACATCTTAGTTGGTCTCAGTTGTCCCATATCCAGTTTCTTGCAAATTGATAACGACATAACATTTATACTTGCTCCTAAATCACATAGGGCTTTGTCTATGACAAACTTTCCTATTACACAAGGAATAGAGAAACTTCCTGGATCCTTCAGTTTAGGAGGCATGTTATTATGAATAATTGCGCTACACTCAGCAGTAAGTGTAACTGTTTCATTCTCCTCGGTTTTCTTTTTGTTAGATAAAATCTATTTTATAAATTTAGCGTATGAGTGCATCTGAATAATAGCTTATGTGAAGGGTATGGTGATGTTTAACTGTTTCATAAGCTCTACGAATTTCTTGAATTGTCCCATAGTTTTAGAATTTATTAACCGTTGGGGTACATAATCGGTGGTTTATACGGTGGTGGAGGTACATAAGGTCTTTCGTTTTCCTCTGCCTCTTATTCATTATCTTCCTTTTCTTGTGTTTTATCGTTTTTCTCAGTCGATTTATCAGGTTGTTGATACATGGTTGGGTTTTCGGTTCTAGGATCGGCAGGTCCATCCAATTCTTTTCCGCTTCTTAGAATAACTGCATTTGCACGACCTTTAGGATTTGGTTGTGGCTATCCAGGAAACGTTCCAGCTGGGGCAATAGTAGATGCTTGTTGTTGGGCTACTTGAGAGATTTGGGTTTCTAACATCTTATTATGAGTGGCTAATGCATATACTTTGGTTACCAATTGTTTAATTTGCTCACTAGTATGAATGTTCTGGTTCATGAAATCCTTGTTTGTTTGAGTTCGTGTAGCAATGAAGTTTTCCATCACCAGTTCAAGGTTTGATTTCCTAAGAACGTTTGGATTAAGTGCGACAGCTTTTTGATATCCTTGTGGTATAGTTGGTGCTTGGTTAGGCGCATACAAGGCATTGTTGTTCTTGTAAGAGAAATTTGGATGATTCTTCCATCATGGGTTATAGGTATTAAAATAAGGATTTCCTTGAGTATAGTTCACCTGATATATGGTTAATCCGACAAGAAGTTGACATTCAGGTGATGTGTGTCTTGAGATTCCACAAATTTCACAATTCAGAGTCACTGCAGCCACAATGGCTGGTGGTGTTATGGTCAAGTTATCGATTTTCTGAGCTATGGCGTCCATCTTGGCATTTACGTGATCGAAACTGTTCACTTCGTACATTCCTCCTTTAGTTTGGTTCTTCTCTACAGGTGTTCTTTCTCTTCCCCATTGACAATGATTTTAAGCCATGTTCTCAATGAGGTTGTAGGCTTCTTCGTATGGTTTATCCATGAGAGCGCTGCATGCGGCAGCGTCTATCGACATCCTAGTGTTATATAAAAGTCCATTATAGAAGGTTATGATGGTTACCCAATTTTCAAACTCATGGTATGGACATAATCTTAATAGATCCTTGTATCTTTCTCACGCTTCGTAAAGTGATTCGACATCTTTATGTCGAAATCCATTAATTTGAGCTCTCGACATAACTGCCTTGTTTAGCAGGAAATAACGAGATAAGAAAACTTTCTTCAGTTCTGCCCATGTTGTGACAGAGTTGGCTGGTAACGATTGTAACCATGCCCAAGTTCTATCTCTTAAAGAGAACGAAAATAGTCTTAGTCTTATTGTGTCTTGGGTTACACCATTCACTTTCACTGTATCTGCGTATTGCACGAACTTTGTCAGATGCTCATTAGGATCATCTGTAGGATTTTCGAAAAACTGGTTTTGTTGTACAACTTGTAGCAGTGAAAGTTTCAGTTCAAAATCGTTTCGGGTTATGGCTGGTGCAGCAATAATGTTGTACGGTTCTTGTTGATTTGGAGTCGCATAAGACTTGAGTGAATGCGGTGCTCCTTCGTTTTCGACCATGTTTGATTCTTTAGCTAGTTTTGGTATAATATCTTCAGGAATAAGGGTTTCGTTGGGTTCGGTTCAGCGTCTCGAACTTATGAAACGTTCTACTTCGTCGATACGGGGTTCTAAGTCTTTGCCTCGGGAGCGAGTATTGGGCATACAATCGACAAAGGAAAGGTAAATTTGTTGCCTCAGTCTAGACGACGCAACAACAAATTGAACTGTTGACAAAATATAATTCTCCGACAACGACGCCAAGAACTTAATCACGACTTTCTGAGTCTGACGGTTACTAACTGCAAGTGCACAGTCTATCACGTAGTAATAAAAGATATCGATTCCACAGAGACTCAATAATCAACCTAGCGTTATTGGGTGTTACTATGTTTAGCTAAGGCGAGTGATATTTTTAGTTTTAGAAGGTGAGAAATTAATTCAGTTAAATTAATAAATAGGATATCGGTACGTAATTGATTCGCCCTCGCGAATTCAATATATGGTCGGCTTATTTAGGTTTGTTAAGTTATCTCTCCGTAGAAACTGTCAGTTTAAAAGTTGTTAACTCGCACTCCCGTGGTCTTGCCTATTACTGTATCCCTAAGTTCAATTGAGCGCTCTCACTGTGTCAATTCAAGTTAGAAATACTTTTTGGAAACCTAAAGGTTCTAATTGGTTTTAAAGCGCTTCCGCTGTATTTAAAACAATGCCCGATTTTAGCTATCTGATTATGATCTCACACTCTTGTGGTCTTAATCCTAATCTCTTATACTCTCTTACTCTTGTAGCGAAAGTTGTTTATATTAAGAAATCAAAACCGGAAAGTAACTTAATTTAAGATATTAGCCTAATTCTACCGAATTCGTTCCGGTTAGACAATTACATACCGATTAACAGTAGCCAAACATATTAAATAAAAATAAAGAAAGGTAGAAGAAGAAGAATTGCATAATAATAATAAATGTAATAATAATAAAACAATAAAGCATTAAAAGTATAAACCTGGTTGCAATGTTCTTTATCAACCAAACTTGAAGAAACTTAAAGACTAAAACAAATATGAAGTGGCTATAAACAATTAAAATAGTGATAACTTCCTAATGATGGAAACTATCACTTAGGTTTGGTAATGGAAAAATAAAGGCGATGCTGGAAAATAAATTTGAACTTCGAACGACAATGCGACATAAATTTGGGGTATGAACAAAGCTCCCTTTGAGCTTTGTAGTGGCTTCTATTTATAGCCTCCAAGGTTTGGTTTGCTGAGAACTTGGCGGAATGTATTTATCTTGGGCTTTAATTGATGAGCTTGGACTAAGGTTGATTAGGGTAGAGATGATTTCTCTGTTGAATGAGAAGAAAACGCATAACATCTTTCTGTTTTGAATTCTGATACGTAAATAGGTTTCTGGAACTTTAATTGTGACGATCAACTTGAAGCTGTGATGACCAACTTGGGCTTTTGACGCTCAACTTGAAGTTAGGACGGTCATCCTGGATTGATGACGGTCGTCACTAATGTGTAACGGTCGTCCCACCATTGAATTTGCAGAATCTCATTTTTCTTCTTCTGTTTTGTTCTGTTTTTCTCCATTTCTTGTCCAATAGGTCTCACTTTCATATTTTGCCTCCAAAAGTCAATTTTAATCGAATACTTGCAAAACAAACACAAAACTCCCGTAATATCGTTCGAAATGTATAAATTAACAAGTTAAAGAATCGGAAACTGTATTAAATAATCGATACAAATTCGAGTTATCAATAGATGCATGTGGTGTTGATTTCAACATGTGATGGACACTGGGCCATCTACCCTCCACAAGGGAACACAACATAAACAACATCACCCCAATCCACACGATGGGATAGAATCCTCTAAAATCATAGGTATGCCATGAATGCAACGATGCAACAACTTCAACATAATCAACATAATAGACATTTGCATCAACATTCATGTACAATTCATCATAATACTCAACATACAACATCTATACATCAGTCATATAATCCATCAACATATAATCTTCATCACATAACAATCATAAACATCATAATATAACATCACAACTTCATTTCAATACCAAACCATCATAATTCATCTGATCATCATGTTCGTCACATCACATGTATAAACATCAAAACATTCACCTCATCTATTTATTTCATCATAACATCATTAAAGAACATCATTAATACATGTCAAAATCATCATAATAACATCATTCACATGACCATCATTACATAAGAAACCAATGCATAATCATCATGCAAGTTTCAACATATAATTAACATCATAACACAATAACACCCTTTCGTATCCTCTAGATCTACATAAGTATCATATCATATTCAACACAAAGCAACATCTTTGCAACAACAATACCCCACTGTTAGACGGTGTGGCTAGTGATCGAGAGGGGGTGAATAGATCACCTCCTTGTTAACAGGGTTTTAATAAAACTTTTCAGAGTTTTTGAAAATTAGCGGAAAAACTATGGTCCCGAATCGACTTCCGTCTATTCTGAACCGGCCACCAGAAAACCAGACATGCGATACAGTGCTGGATTTGATATTGAGATGACAAAGACTAGAATACACGAATGATAAATAATTGAATACACTTATCACTAAAGGCAATTTCCAATGAATCAAAACAAATGTAAACGAAAATAGAGTTAGAGAGAGAATACAATACTCAGAGATTTGGTAAGGAAGTTCCCCACGTTCGTCCTCGCGTGTGGGTACGTCTCCCTCTCAATTTCAAACCGAAATTGAGAACTTTTATATCAATGATGTTAATTCTGTCTTTTACAAGGTTGCAATACAAAAACCAGAAATCTAAACACAAAGATCTTCCTATTGTATGAACCTTCACTTGATCAAGCACGATCAAGACTTTCCTGCAAGTATTACAAACAATTCATTGGTTCCACAATCTGTTTGCGAAATAACCCGATTTCCAAACCTTACGATGCGGCTGAATCTGTTATGTAAACGTGACTCACAAACCCTCAAGAACACGTTCATTCTTGAAGGACAAACCAGATGGTTTTTCCTTGAAATCCCCTTCCAATCTTCAACTCAGCTAGATCCACGATCGTACCACTGAACGTTATCTCGTTGATCCGTTAATCCGAAGAATAAGAATGATTATGTGTTGATGTTCTTGAATTAAGGAGTTTGAGAAGATGATGAAGATGAAGTCTCTTTCAGATTTCAAATACGGCTGACCGATTGATTGCACATTCAAACCTCTCTTTGACTGTGTGTTCCTCAATTCTGCACTTTCAATTTGTTGACTTGTGTACCGTACTAAAAACTGACTTGACAGGAGCTTATATACACATAACAGAAGTTGTTAGAAAAGAAACAGACTTATGAATTGATACAAGACACACATGTATCGATACATGTGAATTTTCCAACTGCTATGTATCAATACATGGAGGTATGAATCGATACATACTGAACCAATGTAAAAATTCAGAAACATAACATCAGCATGAATCGATGCATGATACGAATGTATCGGTACAAGGCTAATTTCCAGAAACTGAAATATAGCATGTATCGATGCATTATGCGAATGAATCGATACATAGTTTGTTTCCAGAAATATAAAGGAAACATGAATTGATACAACAATCGTATGAATCGATACATACAGTTCAAAAATCAATTTTAGTGCTTTTAAAAGACATGTATCGATGCAAGCCAACATGTATCGATACATACATGATTAAAATTGTTTTTAAGCTATTTTTTATGATATGTGCCAATTCATAAGTCAAAAATCAAAGTTATATTAATGCACAAGAAGCAAAAGGCATAGAAATTTGCTATCATGCAAAACTAATCCAAAAGAGAGAATTGCTCACAAATTCCCCCTTTTTGATGATGGCAAATTTTGCAAGATATAAAAAAAAACTCCCCCCCCCTGAGTTTGTGCATTGATGTCAACTGTCACATCCATTTCTCCCTCATTTGTCAACATAAAAAAGAAGAGAAAAACAGTCTAGGCGAAGAAGAATTTAGCAATAACCAGCAAGATTGATATATATAAGCTAAACATTCACAAAGAATGGAGCTTGAACAAAATAAAGGGCAAACAATACAATGAAGCAAAAATATAAGCATTGAAGTACTTAGAAGAGTTATGAATAACAAAGAAAACATACAATGTTTAAGCATTAGACTAAAAGAAACTTAAGAAACATAAATATGATATGATGATGATGCAATGCAGAGATATAATGTTGGTTTAATGAGGATTATAGCCTCCACAAGACTCCTCACCAGCTCTATCAGGATCTCTGAAACTTGGTGGAGGAGGCATCTCATCTGGATTTTGCCCCATGAAGTTGTAATGCCTGAACCGATTCTGAACCTCAGTACTTCTAAATCTTTCCATAATGGCCGGATGTGCACGACAATCGTCCATAAATCCCGACATCTCATTGTAGAAGACTTGATGCCATTTGACCAAGTCCGTGTGCCATGAGTGTTGGTTGTGGTACATACGAGTGTGTTCATCATGCCACTCACGGTGCTCGTTGTACCACTCCGTTTGTTGAACATGCCAAGTATGAGCTTCTTCATGACGGGCCTGATTTGCAATCTCCATCTGCTCAAACATTTGAGTAAGATATGCAGGAGGTGTAGAAGATGATTGAGCATCAGAAAATGGAGGAACCGTAGGTTCGGGTTAATAGTTAGTAGGAGACCACCTTTGTGGCACCCACTCACCCCAAGCAGTATTAGCATTTGTGTCAAGAGCATTTTCTTCATTGACATCCTCCATTTCTTCATCTCTTGGATTGTCAGCCATAAAAAATTGTTCTGAAGGTACATCAAAATTGTAAACTCTTGTTCTGGATCCTCTTTCGAAAAAGTAATACCAGCGACGCTCCAAGTCCCACCGGTATCCCATGTGAGATAGAGTAGCATTGTTGAATTCTTGAGCAATTGAGGGAGATATAAGAGGAACAAGAGGCAGAACAACTTTCCAATATTTGATGATCCTCATAATCTGAGCAGTATAACCAAGAGTGATGTTTTTCGAATTGTTGCGTGCAAGAAACATGCGCTTCACAAAATAATTAGGCCAATTCAACTTAACCTTTTTCTGCAGTAGATACAACAGATGTATGTCTGGCCTGTCCAAACGAGAATGTCCACCAGACCATGGACGCAGAATATGCGAGACAATCCAATGCAAAATTCTAGGAACACTCTTAATCATACCAAAAGTAATTTGCTCATCCTCACCTAAGGGCCTTTCCAATTTTAGTATAGATCCAACATAGTCTTTTAGTTGAAACACATTGTCGAACTTCTGATCATGCCAAGACTTCAAATCCGGACACGAAAATGGAATTTGGAACACCGTGTCCCAATCAGCAACCTCAAAGGAATAGGTCTTAATTCCAATAGAGCACTTAAACATGTAACCTCTTCCAGTTTTAAGACCAGCATAAAAAGCACGAATGAAATCCTCATGATACTCATCATTTGCAGTAAAAAATGACCCAAGAGATTGTTCATTTAGCCGATCAACAACTTCATTCAGAAACAAAGTAAGAGCATCATCTGTATTGAAGACATGGGGTTTCATGACTAACCTTGTCTTGAAATTTTCTTCAAACTCAGTAGCCAAGTCAGGATGAAGGATAGATAGAGCAGTTGGAGGAATTTCTGGAGTAGGAGGAGATTGATGGGAAGAACCAACATGCTCTTTTGCTTTGCCTTTACCTTTTAACCGAGGAAGGATTGTTCTTGGAGGCATGGTGATGAAATTAGGGTTTTGAAGATGAAGAGGGGAAAACTTTTAGGGTTAAGAGTATGTGATGAAATGAAACGAGATGTGTAAAACTGCTGTAAATGACATAAATGGATGCTGATGTGTCGATACAAAAGATTAAATAAAAGGAATTTTAATCAGTATGCATCGATGCATAGCAGGATGTATCGATACAATTTGCGAATTTAAAAAAATTGAATCAGTATGCGTCGCTGCATACTAGTATGTATCGATACATGTTGCGAATTTAAAGAGATTGAAACAATATGCGTCGATGCATACCATTATGTATCAATTCATTTTGCGAATATCTCCCCAAAAAAATACTATGTATTGATACAAAGCACGATTGCATTGATACATACTGTAACATGTTTGAAAATTTGAAAAGAAAAAGAAGCATGTGTCGACACAAGACACGAATGCATCAATACAAAGGATGAATGTATCAATACATAAGATGATGTATCAATGCATAAACCTGATGTATCAATACATAAGTCTGGTGTATCAATACATACTGATGCTAAATCACATATTTAAGTAATTTTTGAACAAACTATTTAAGATGCAGTATGAATCATGTCATTTTAATGATGCTCAAGTATAATTCACAACAATTAGTAATCCTCAAACACTCATATGTAAAGAAGTACAAATAGACGAAAACAATTTGTTCTAACAAACATTAATTACACAATTTCAACAAGATATAGAGAGGAACAATATTACCTCCATTGATGTAATCTCATGAAGTTTGAGTGAAGTCTACAATCAAATCTCAACAGACACGATGAAACAAAAAAAAAACAAATGAACTTAAGAGACTAATGATGAGAGATCTAGAATCCCTAATTCACGACGAATGTTGAAGAATGGTTCCGTTGCTAGGGGTTTAGTGAAAATGTCAGCAAATTGGTTTTTAGTATCAACATGCTCAAATACAACGTCTCCTTTTTCAACATGATCACGAAGAAAGTGATGTCTAATCTCAATATGTTTAGTGCGTGAGTGTAAAACACGATTCTTAGTGAGATTAATGGCACTAGTGTTGTCAAACTTTATTGGAATACATTTAAGTTGAATATCAAAGTCTTGTAGTTGTTGTTTTAGCCACAAAATCTGAGCGCAACAACTACTGGCTGCAACATATTCAGCCTCTGCAGTAGATAATGCCACAAATACTTGCTTTTTGCTATGCCAACTTACTAAAGAATTTGAAAACAAGTGACAAGTACCACTAGTGCTTTTCCTATCTGATTTACAGCCAGCAAAATAAGAATCGGAGTAACCTACTAAGCTACAATAGCTTCCTTTGGAGTACCAAAGCCCGTATTTAGATGCTCCATGAAGGTATCTGGATATACGCTTGACAACTTTTAAGTGAGACTCCTTAGGATTTGATTGATATCGTGCACACATACAAACACTAAACATGATATCCGGTATAGAAGCAGTAAGATACAAAAGAGATCCAATCATACCTCTATACTTTTTCACATCAACACTCTTACCGTGTTCATCTTTATCCAAGTTACCATTTGTAGGCATAAGGGTATCGATTGATTTTGAGTCATTCATTCCAAAGCGCTTGAGCAGTTCTCTGCAGTATTTTGTTTGACATACTGTTGTACCTTCATCAAGCTGCTTTATTTGGAGACCTAGGAAGTAAGTTAGCTCCCCCATGAGACTCATCTCAAACTCACCCTGCATAACACTAGAAAACTCTTCGACCAAGTGTATGTTAGTTGAACCAAAAATTATATTGTCTACATAAACTTTAACTAAAAGAATGTGTTTTCCTTTGTGTTTAACGAAAAGTGTATTATCCACTCTACCTCTTGAATATCCATGATCAAGTAAAAATTTGCTTAGTCTTTCATACCAAACCCTAGGGGCTTACTTAAGGCCATACAAAGCCCGTTTTAATTTGTAAACATGATCTAGATATTCAGAATTTTCAAAACCAGGAGGTTGTGACACATATACCTCTTCATTTATGACACCATTTAGAAACACACTCTTTACGTCCATTTGGTAAAGCTTGAAATTCATAGAACACGCATAGGCAAGAAAAAGACGTATAACTTCAAGGCGAGCAAATGGAGCATAAGTTTCCTCATAATCTATGCCCTCCTCTTGGTTATACCTTTGTGCTACTAAACGTGCCTTGTTCCTAGTTATCACTCTGTCTTCATCAAGCTTATTCCTAAAAATCCATTTAGTACCTATGATATGATGATCTCGCGAACAAGGAACGAGTTCCCAAACGTCATTTATTTTAAATTGATTAAGCTCTTCTTGCATGGCCATTAGCCAAAATTCATCAATCAAGGCCTCTTTGGAATTCTTTGGTTCTACTTGTGAAACAAAAGCAAAGTGAGAACAAAAATTACTTATTTTAGAATGAGTTAATACTCCCTTTGAAATGTCTCCCAAAATGTTATCAATGGGATGGTCTTTTGAAGATCTCCAAGCTGGTGGAAGGTTGTTCACCTCAGCTGTCCCTTCTTCCTTATCTTTTTCAGGACTAGTATCTTCCTCCTTTTCTTTGGTAGCTGTTGTGGATTTATCAATCTCAGTTACGGCTTCCTTGAGCATCTCTTTTATAGATACTGCTGCATCATCAAAAGACATACCTTTTCCGACACTTTTCGGATAAGACTCATCAAAAGAAACATGGACAGATTCTTCAACAGAAAGTAAACGCTTATTATATATTCTATATGCTTTACTTGATTGAGAGTATCCAAGAAAAATACCTTCATCAACTTTTGCATCAAACTTCCCAAGACTTTCTTTACCATTATTCAAAACAAATCACTTACAACCGAATACGTGAAGATGCGACAAGTTTGGATTTCTTCCTTTTAAAATCTCATAAGGAGTTTTGTTTAAAATATGGCGAATTAGAATCCTATATAAAACATAACAAGCTGTGCTAATTGCATCAGCCCAAAAGTACTTTGGTAATCCACCCTCATTTAGCATTGTTCTTGCCAATTCCTCTAAAACGCAATTTTTGCGCTCCACAACGCCATTTTGTTGTGGAGTTCGAGGAGCTGAAAAGTTATGCTCAATGCCATACTTGTCACAATACTTATCAAAGAGGTAATTTTGAAATTCACCTCCATGATCACTTCGAATTGTAACTATTTTAGAATTCATTTTATTTTGGGACAGTTTTGCAAAACTCTTAAAAGCAGAAAAAGTTTCGTCTTTGCTATGAAGAAATATAGTCCAAGTAAATCTAGAGTAGTCATCAACGATTACAAAACCATAATAATTTCCACCTAAGCTCTTTGTCCTAGAAGGTCCAAATAGGTCCATATGGAGAAGTTTAAGGGGTCTTGAGAAATTATATTTTTAGATTTAAAGGATACCCTTGTTTGCTTTCCTATTTGACACGCATCACATAGGTGGTCTTTTGAAAATTTTATTTTTGGAAAACCGACTACTAGATCCTTAGATACAACCTTATTGAGCAAATCGAAGTTCACATGCGCTAAACGTCTATGCCAAAGCCAAGAATCATCATTCAAGGTGACTAGACATTTAGTGCTTGTTAAAGATACATCCAAAAGATCAAGCATATAGATATTGTTTACTCTTACACCCTTAAACACAACATTTTGTTCAGCATGTTCAATTATGCAGCAAATGTTTGTGAAAGAAACCTTGCAACCTTTGTCGCACAATTGACTAATGCTTAACAAATTGTGTTTAAGTCCCTCTACAAGATGGACATCAGAAATAGTAGTGGTAGAGGGATTACCTACACTACCTTTGCCGATAATTGCTCCTTTGTTATTGTCTCCATAAGTAACATATCCTTTCTTCTTTGCTTTGAAGTCAATAAAAAGCGATATGTCACCCGTCATATGCCTTGAACACCCGCTGTCAAGAAACCATCTTCTATCTACGGATGCAAGACACTCATCCTACAATATCAAAAGAGGGAAATAGGTACCCAATTTTCATTGGGTCCATTAGGGTAAGTGGTAACATGGTTGCCTTTAGGCTTCCATTGATAAATGCCTTTAGGAACAAGAAATCTCCTAAACTTGTACTTTTCAATGTGTGGCCAGCACGACAACAATAATGACATGAACCATGATGATGTCATTGTTTATTTTTGTTCATTAAATCCTTTGGTATAAAAGAGTATTTTGCATATGGTGGATTTAATGACTTTTTAAACAACCTTGAATCAACGGCGTAAGTAATCTTAGGTTGTAAAGCTTTTTCCAACTTGACCTTAAGAGTGTTAACCTCTCATTGCCAAATGTGACAAGATTCACAATACCTAAGTTTATTACATCCATTAATATCAATGTATTTTGAATTTTCTGCAATACTAGCTTTCAATCTTTCTAAATCTTTTTCAGCATATTGTATTTTGCCTTCTAAAAATGAGAAAATATGTTTATCTGAAGCTAGTCTTTTAAAAGCATCTAAAGCTCCGTTATGCAGTTTTTCAAAAGCTATTCTCAGTTCAGAAAGATACATGGAGGGGAAGTTATTATAGTATGCTTGTTTTACCTTTTTATCATGGTTTTTCTTCTTGTGGTAAGAATGGTGATTGGTGTGAGCCATAAGACACAAATTAGCGGTTTCATCACTATCATTTGAACTTTGTGTGCTTGATGAATCATTATCACTTTCCCAAGAAATATAAGCTCTTCTTTGTTTAGTGTGACTTTTTGGAGGAGCTTTTCCTTTATCCTTTTTCTTCATAGGACATTCTGTCTTGTAATGTCCAGATTTACCACAATTAAAACAAGTTCCCTTTCATCTATTCTTCTTACTCTCTTCTTGTTTTGAGTCAAAGGATTGTCTTCTAAAATTCATGAGGTTTTTGTCGGAATGCTTGATTCCATTCTTTCGAATGAATCTATTGTATCTCGTAACAAAAAGTCTCATTTCCTCATCATCGGAATCTCCGTCATTACTTGAGTCATTGTTGCTTTGCTCCTTTTGTGAGGATTTTGAGTTAGAGGCCATAAGAGCTATTGGCTTATTCTCACCCTCTATGTCTTTATTCTTCTCCTTTCCCTTTTTACTCTTGTTCTCAAACTTTTCAAGACTTTCTAGTTCTTGCTGATGTTCTTCTAGCTTACCAAACAAAGTTGTAGTTGTGAGTGTCTTGAGATTGTTGGCTTCCTTAATAGCTGTTACTTTAGGTTGCCATTCCCTGCTAAGACATCTCAGAATTTTATTAATAGCTATTTCATTGGAAACAGGTTTTCCAAGTGCATTCAAATGATTGATGAGATGAGCGAATCTCTTTTGCATGTCGGAGATAAATTCTCCTTGTTTCATGCAAAAGAGTTCGAACTCAAAATTAAGTGTGTTAATACAAGACTGTTTTACTTCAGTAGTACCCTCATGGGCAATTTCTAAAGCATCCCACATTTCTTTAGCTATCGAGCAATGGGATACTCGAAAATACTCATCAGCACTAAGTGCTGAAATTAGCATATTTCTAGCTCTCCAATCACTCGACCACCTTTTCTCATCTTTCTCATCCCAATCATCTTCAGGTTTAGGAACTATGGCGCCTGTCGCATTCGTCATGGTAATTTGAAAAGGACCATTTTGAATGGTAGTCCATACTCGCTTATCCACAGAATTTATGTGAATTCGCATGCAGTCTTTCCAGTAACCATAATTTTCACCGTTGAAAACATGCGCTCTATTGTACGCCCCCTTTGGGTCAGAATCCATATCGTTACAGGCAGCCACAAAGCACCAGCGAACCGGTGCTCTGATACCACTTGTTACACGGTGTGGCTAGTGATCGAGAGGGGGGGGGGGTGAATAGATCACCTCCTTGTTAACAAGGTTTTAATAAAACTTTTCAGAGTTTTTGAAAATTAGCGGAAAAACTATGGTCCCGAATCGACTTCCGTCTATTCTGAACCGGCCACCAGAAAACCGGACATGCGATACAGTGTTGGATTTGATATTGAGATGACAAAGACTAGAACACACGAATGATAAACAATTGAATGCACTTATCACTAAAGGCAATTTCCAATGAATCAAAACAAATGAAAACGAAAATAGAGTTAGAGAGAGAATACAATACTCAGAGATTTGGTAAGGAAGTTCCCCATGTTCGTCCTCGCGTGTGGGTACATCTCCCTCACAATTTCAAATCGAAATTAAGAACTTTTATATCCATAATGCTGATTCTGTCTTTTACAAGGTTGTAATACAAAAAACAGAAATCTAAACACAAAGATCTTCCTATTGTATGAACCTTCACTTGATCAAGCACGATCAAGACTTTCCTGCAAGTATTACAAACAATTCACCGGTTCCACGATCTGTTTGCAAAATAACCCGATTTCCAAACCTTACGCTGCGGCTGAATCTGTTATGTAAACGTGACTCACAAACCCTCAAGAACACATCCGTTCTTGAAGGACAAACCAAATGGTTTTTCCTCGAAATCCCCTTCCAATCTTCAACTCAGTTAGATCCACGATCGTACCACTGAACGTTATCTCGTTTATCCGTTAATCCGAAGAACAAGAATGATTATGTGTTGATGTTCTTGAATTAAGGAGTTTGAGAAGATGATGAAGATGAAGTCTCTTTCAGATTTCGAATACGGTTGACCGATTGATTGCACATTCAAACCTCTCTTTGACTGTGTGTTCCTCAATTCTGCACTTTCAATTTGTTGATTTGTGTACCGTACTAAAAACTGACTTGACAGGAGCTTATATACACATAACAGAAGTTGTTAGAAAAGAAACAGACTTATGAGTCGATAGAAGACATGCATGTATCGATACATGTGAGTTTTCCAACTGCTATGTATCAATACATGGAGGTATGAATCGATACATACTGAACCAATGTAAAAATTCAGAAGCATAACATCAGCATGAATCGATGCATGATACGAATGTATCGATACAAGTCTAATTTCCATAAACTGAAATATAGCATGTATCGATGCATTATGCGAATGAATCGATACATAGTTTGTTTCCAGAAATATAAAAGGAAACATGAATCGATACAACAATCGTATGAATCGATACATACAGTTCAAAAACCAATTTTAGTGCTTTTAAAAGACATGTATCGATGCAAGCCAACATGTATCGATACATACATGATTAAAATTGTTTTTAAGATATTTTTTATGATATGTCTCAATTCATAAGTCAAAAATCAAAGTTATATTAATGCACAAGAAGCAAAAGGCATAGAAATTTTCTATCATGCAAAACTAATCCAAAAGAGAGAATTGCTCACACCCACAACATTCGACTACATCATAAACAACCACTATCCCATTTACTGGTTAATTCACAACACATCATATCATAATCAATCACAATTGCATGGTATGCCACAACAATTTAACAACATTATAATTTACAATCACAACACACATTCATGTGACCGATGTCCACATTTCACGATTCGACACATTGGAACATACACAGAGAACTCACTTGGTGCATCGAATAGTTAAAAATATATCGTTGAAAATAATTTTAATATAAAATACATGAAGTTAGCTTTCCAACAGTTTGAACGGCGACCCAATCGGACTTACGAGTCAAAAGTTATGAATTTTCAAAGTTTTCAAATTCAAGCTGCCGAGGGGACCGCGTTGAGCGGGCTCTGCGAACTAGCCAAAAATTCATGCGATGACAACACTTCTCCCACTATGATTCTACACCCTTAGACTGCATTTTCAACCCCAATAACCTCAATTTAAGTCATTAAAACCTCTATCTAACAGATATACATCAATCACAACAAACATCACAAAACAAATCATCAAAATTCATCAACTTTACATCTTTAATCCTAGGTTTTCCCTTAAAACCCCAAAATCCCCAATAACATCTAACTCTATATCATACATATTGAAATGCAATACTCCCCGTACCTTAAAATGCCGGTTCTTACAGTTTCTCTCTGAACTCTCCGGAAATCCTCTAAGCCCCAGCCTCTTCTCCTTGTTCTTCAGAGCTTTTCTCCTCTTTCTCCAAAATGTTACAAATTACCGTGTTCTCCCTTCTCACTATCAGTATAACACATACCCCTAATACTTTTTTCCGTCTTTACCCTCAACTTATCCATCACCAATGACCACAATACCCGTATTACTTCTAATTCCCTTATTTTAATAAATAAATAATAATTTGAATAATATCATATAATTATTCTTACTATTAATATTATTAAAATAATTTCACCATAATGCATCGTGCCACATAACCATATATCGTCAAAATCACCTTATATCCTCAAATAAGCAACAATCAATCATAATCGAATTTGGGGTGTTATACAAGTTGCTATTCATTTTATTGTAGATCATGCAATAATTTAAAACCTTGGAGATTATTTTTTGATGGTTCTAGACATAAAAATGGAATTTGTATTGGAGTTTGGAACACTCCTCCTAAAGAATTCCAACGAAGTTCAAATTTAAAATCAAAAGGTTTTTCTCTAATAATGAGGCTGAATATGAAACCTTAATTACATGCCTTGATATTCTTTTATTCTTTGCGCCAAAAGGGGTCAATATTTGAGGCAATTTAGAGTTAGTCGTGAAACAACTAATAAAAGAGTACAAACACATCAAGGATAATTTACTGATGTATTTTGTGAAGGCTAATTCATTATTAAGAAGCTTTTATGAAGTCCATATTAAACATGTCCCTCGAATCGAAAAATAAGAAGCCAATGATTTGGCACAAATTGCTCAAGGAGACAAAGTTTCTAAGGAAAATTAACAAAGTTAATGTAAGTAAAAGAAAAGTTAATTTCAACCAATCATTTCCCCTAAGATTTGACAAAGTCAAAACTGGTGTGGGTAGAAGGGTTGGAAGGATTAAAAAACTCTGATGAAATTACAAAAAAAATACCATCGACGATTTGTCGAATAATGATTGGAAAAAATCAATTGTTAAAATTTTGGAGGCATTAATTTATCTGATTATTGGGAACAAATCTATCTGATTAAAAAACGTCGAAAACGACAAATGCAAGGCATTGATTCATCTGATTATTGGGAACACATTTTTAAAAATACTCCTGATGGAATCTTGCTAAAATTCCTTAGCGAGAGTTAAGCTTATTTGGCAATTTTTTATGTCCATATTGGATCATGTGGCGCTCATCAAGCAAGTCTTAACATGAATTGAATTTTATTTCGACAAGGGTTGTATTGCCCAACTATGTTGAAGGATTATGTTGAGTTTTCCAAAGGATGTCAGGAATGTAGGAAACATGCATGCATTCAACATGTTCTTGCAAGTGAGTTGCATTCGATTGTCAGGCCTTGGACATTTAAAGGTTGAGCATTAGAATTTATTTGTGAAATTTGACCTATATCATCCAAGGGTCATAAGTACATTTTTGTTGGTATACATTATTTTATGAAATGGGTAGAGCTCGTTCCTTTGATAAATGTTGATCAGGAAACCATAATCAATTTTATTCAAAATTACATCATTTACAGGTTTGGAATTCCTTAAACGTTAACAATTGATCAATGCATTGTTTTTACTAGTTGAAATATGGTTGAGTATGCTTTTAACTCAGGAATCAAACTTTTAACAGCTACCCCTTATTATGCTCATACAAATGGCCAAGTCGAAGTAACCAAAAAAATTATAATATGCCTAATTAAGAGACACGTGGGTCAGAGTCATAGAAATTAGTATAGGACTTTAGATAAAGTATTATGGGCCAAGAAAGGAGAAACAGTATATTATATAACTGATTGAAAATGAGACGTTTCGTTCCCTCCAAAAGATGAAATTCTCACATTTTAATTATAATTTAAAAACATTATTAATAATAATTTTTTATAATGTTGAACGTGGTTAGATCTTGTGGCCCACGATGGCCTGGGAAATTTGAACCATGATGGAGGTTGCACACACGTTTGCGAACGTGACAACTAGGTGAAAGTGGTCATGATGATGATGACATATGCAAACCACTTTGAACATTGTCGAAAGTTGACTAAAAACACCATTTTCTTCCTTTTTTGTAAACATGATCAAAATTGTATTTTTAGGGGGCATACGTTAGCCTGAGATTTTCGACCTAGTATGTTCAATAAGAGTGGAGATGTGATATGAAAACACATGCTAATTATAGGGAAATAAATCATGTTTTGACACCAAAAAACTACAAGATTCAACAAATAGAATTCTCGATAGAGGTCGTTGGAGGTACTTTCAACAATAATAGCAATTTTGCAGCAGTTCAAGGACTGAAGACACGTGGTAGTGAAGCAGGGGACAAAAGGCCACATAATAGTGTATGTGTCAAATGCTGGAGAGTTTACCGTTGTCGACGGATATTGATGCACACATATATAAGTCGGTTTGATCTTTGTAACAAGGGTTCACATTTTTCATTATTGTTCTCTATAGAATTCAAACATACAAGTTACATAAATAAAATGATTTGTGAGGGATGTAAGAATTTGCATCCCATATTTAATTCAAACACTTATTATTCAATTGATTTGTGTTTTTATTCATCTGATATATCATTTCAAGAAATTATGCATTTTTTCTTTACACTATTATCGAGTTCTATATATTCAAAGATAAAACCTTTAGGCACACACATATTTCTCAAACATTTCACACAGTATGTCCTTAGGATTTTTCCGCCTTTAATCCTTTAAGTGAAATAACATTTATGATTTGATTTACTAAAAACAACAATAAAAAACCATACCACGAGTCTGACATGCAGAGCGACAACAATATTTTAAAAGATGGAAGAAAAGGATCACAAGAGACTTTCTGTTCAAATATTCACACCAAGATTGGTAAAACTCCAAGTATGTCTAATTGTCATAGTTAAGTTGTGAATAAGAAATCTCCAAGTGTTTCGAAACATCTATATAAAAAAATAGAGAAATGAAGACGAAGACCCACGACGAAGAAAATGTGTCCGTAAATGGGATAGCATAATCACCATATTTGATGTATATTCTTTAATCCTCAAATGAACACAAAATTCCCTAGTAGGAAGATGGGCCAACGTCAGTAAAGGCATCATCAAAATCGTCCACCTTCGCGGAAAGCATAAAAAGTGGAATGGTAAATATCCATCAAAGAAGATGAAACATCTTTTTAGGATTAATAGGTACTCTTCTGTGATTTTTTATATATATAGAGAAGTAAGAACACCAAAAAAGAAGGTGGTTGCAAGACTGAGAAAGTAACTTAAAGAAAGTAGTGTTGACTCTTAAGAAATTACTATCTAGTATGCAAAAGACTTCCCCAAACGTGTCAAATCATTCACACACAACACTCAATTGTTTCAATTCCCCAATAAACTTATTGATGATACCTTCGAAAATATGTTTGAAGTACAATGCATTAAATGCACGATTCCCTAAAAATAAAATTGAAGCATTTATAATTTGTTTGTTCAAAGGTGACTAAGAAGTGGTCGGCTCCCGAAGTTGAAGCATTAAGCCTCTACCATCCTACACATCGACAAGGGCTTAAAGGACAACTATTATGGGCCAAGCACATAAAACCCCACCGATTACCTGAAAATGGCCCAACTCCTTCAAGAATATTCTTAACGCACGAGGGTTATCATCTTAACAATCACGAAAGATATCAACTGCAAATGCATCCAACGATTCTCCGCATTTCACTCATAATAAATAATGAGTTTGTTATTTACCTCTCTTTATATATATATATATATATATATATATATATATATATATATATATATATATATATATATATATATATATATATATATATATATATATATATATACATATATATATATATATAAAGATATATATATATATATATATATATATATATATATATATATATATATATATGTATATATATATATATATATATATATATATATATATATATATATATATATATATATATATATATATATATATATATATAGAGAGAGAGAGAGAGAGAGAGAGAGAGAGAGAGAGAGAGAGAGAGAGAGAGAGAGAGAGAGAGAGAGAGAGAGAGAGAGAGAGAGAGAGAGAGAGAGAGAGAGAGAGAGAGAGAGAGAGAGAGAGAGAGAGAGAGAGAGAGAGGCAGGGCACCAAATTGAGGTAACAAGTTTCAAATCCAATTTCTTTTCACTATTTTTCCTCAAATATTGAGAGTTTGAGTATTAACCCTGCAACCCCTCCACCGCATCATAGGCTAAGATCCACCATCATCGCTGTTTCTTCACTCATTTTTTATTCCATAATGGAACAATTATAAAATAAAAATAATTTTTTTTTGTGAGATTTGTTGGGTGATGGACTCTCTTTGCTTATGTTAGTTTATGAAGGGTTGCATTAGAATATTAAAACAAATATTAAAAAAATAGTGTAGTTAAATAAGTTTGAGGTATATAAATGAGTGTTATCAATAAATATTTGCTCGAAAGCTACACTATCATGAATGGTTGCAAATGACTCACACAACCATATGCTCAAAAGCCATACTATAATGTAATATACCAATAAGTTGATAGGTCATCATGAGGGGGAAGTATACACATTGAGTCAAACACTCACCTAAAGGTCAAAGACTCACCCAAAAAAGTGAGTGAGACACCATATATTCATCCAAAGCCTTAAAGTGATATGTGTATGAGTCCTTTTACTTATAAAATGCTTAATATTCATTTTTCTAAGCAATGCAAAACTTAGAAATCACACTTGTATCTCAACATAACTCACCCTTATTTCTCAACAACCCCCTTAAAATGTGAGTCCATCCACTATGTTCCCCTCAAACGGAAGCTCTTTCATCTACATGCTTGTACTGCCGTTGAAAGACACCCTTATCTCATCACAGGAACTTTAATAAGACATGCTGCCTAACCACCGTGTCAAGAAGACTTTCAACATAAGGAGCTAGTCCCTTACTCGAATTGAGCTTTGATACCACTAATGGGTCATTGTGATGGGGAATCATTCACATTGGATCAAACACTCACCTAAAGGTTAAATAATCATCAAACAAGTGAGACAAACACTACATATTCATCCAAAATCTTAAGGTGATAGGTGTATGAGTCCTCTTACTTGTAAAAGGCTCAACCTATACTTTTCTAAACAATGTGGGACTTAGAACTTACACTTATTTTTTCAACACAACTCATACTTGTTTCTCAACATATGTTACCGCTATAAACATACTCCCTCGGTGTTTGTAGTGAATTTGGACATAATGATCTCGACCATGTTCTTCCATAATCTAATGGATTTATTTGGGAGATTTGAGAACCATAAAATGTCAATATTTTATGATACACACGTGAAAATAATGCACCTCGTTCCTCCTTGATGGAAGTCAAATTTTTCCTTTATATCGTCTTCTTGTTAATTTTATATATGAAAGAGAGTCGAGTTACACATTCCTTCCCCCATCATTCTCTTTGTTGCGCCCGAGAATGATGTCTCTCTTCCAAACTCAACTAGAGATGTTATCATTCTCATCATCCTATAGGGGTGAGTCTTTTTGACATTTTTCAGATCCTTTTGATCATCACTACTTTCCTTTTTAGCCACTTAATATGGACTTTCATCACACCCATGATGTTCTATGTTATATACTCATTGAATCTATGCTACATAGGTTGTCACATTCCATGTCTTATGGATCCATTTGCTTCAATTTCTGTTTTGTGACAAAAAAATAGTGAGGGGTGGATTTTTTGTCTCCATCAACACAACTTCGAGTTGGTGAGTTATTATGTTTGAATCCACTATCATAGGAGTTATGATTCCAATGACTCACTCCATCTTACGATGGTTTGAGCGTGATCCACACTCTACTTACTATTACGGTGGTTGAATCTCAAGATCTTAGTAACAATGACTATACTCCATGATGGAATGCAATGTTATTGAATAAACTTACGAGACATATCACTCAAGTAGGTGATGTCATCATCCTGTAATAAGTTGTGATTTGTTTTGTTATGATTTGATCTCCTCATCTTCTTCATGTATGCTCATTCTCCAAATAATGAGAGTGTATATGCAAAGAAACTTTGGTGAACTCCTACTTATAAAGTGAGAGTATTTATATCCGCTATATGCAATTGTTATTTTCATTACAATGAACTTTGAGATCATTAATGAATAATCACTGTCTTATCGTTGTAACTAACTATGAAACAAACTATGACACCTATCTGATTTGAATATGCTTTGTAAAACTCAAAAAACATGAATGCTTTGAAATGCATGATTTATTTAGTTTCATAGAATATCATCATAGTAGATTAATATCTCTGTGGCATGGCATTCTTATATCCATGACTTTGAACCTCCATGTTAAGTATGTTCTATTTTTAAGAGACACCCTTTATTGATTAATGATCTATAATATACTCGAGTTGAGTTTCTTAAATATATATCACTACATATATTTTTGATGTAATAAAAATCTAAATGTAGATAAATACACAAAAACTCAAACTAGATTAAGAAACTAATCATAAAATTAAACAATCAAATTTAAATGAAAGGAAGATGAAGAACGAAAATAATTTTCAAGATATATATTTTTGAAATTTTAATATCCGGTCTTACAATCGATTAATTCAAGAAGATCAATCCCACCGTTCACTAGAGGGGGGTCTCGTTTAAAGTCAGAACAAAATTCTGTATGAACTGATCAAACACAAGAATTATTAACACCTATTAGTATTCGAATTCAGGATCTTGAGATGCACACACTCTCGAGACCAAACCTCCACCACTAGACCAACCCTTGAGGATATTTTTATTAATTGATTTTTCTAAAAGTTGACATGAGATGTAATTTGATATTAGAGGGTGAAATTAGCATAAACCGAACATAAATCACCAAATTTGTGGAGAGTTCACATTGGATTGAACCGGGTCGAACCGGACTGTAGTCACCCACCGTCTCACCTTGGGAAAAGAGCGGGAAAAAAAGAGAGCCAAAAACGAAAAAACAACAAAGCCATTCAAACGCCGAAACCGAAATATAAATAGCAAATAAAAAAAAGTTCGAAGATAATAAACACTTGAAAATGGCGGAAGGAAGTTCCAGCACCGATATCCAGAGAATACTCACCGCCATTAAATCTTCCGAGGTAAGCTTCTTCTTCCGATTCTCGTTTCTCTTTTCTTACATATCAACTATTCTTTCATTCTGTTCACACATTTTAGGGTTTCGCGCTTAAATTTCCACTTCGTTTTTCTTTTACAAATTCGTTGCAGGTTGTTGAGGATCGTATTCGATTGTTTACTGATCTAGGAAGTTTGAATTTTAAGAACGTATCTGAGTTCGATCATGCTTCCATCGTGAATTGCCTTGTAGTATCCTTTATTCACTTCATCTTCTACAATACTTGTTATGTTTACATATATGTTAGATTAATTTATTCAGTTAATTAATTATGTAGATTGGCATAATTAAGCTATGAAGTACGAACACTGGAAACATGACATTGACACTTTGACATTTGTAATAATTTGAAAAAAATAAATAAATTAAACATAATTACAAGTTTCACTGTCGGTGTTGGATACCGACTTGTCACAGACACACCTTTTATCCAGAGGTGTCTGTGCTAGAGAGTAATCAAGTATTAGGAGTTATTTATTGATATGTTAATTATGATACACTGAGTCAATATTTTGGTCTTCGACATTAATCTCAAATGAAATGGCACAGATTTGTTAGCAGTTGGTTTTATTTTCCTTCAAATCCGAAATAAAGTTGATTTTGTTGATGGTTGTTATTGTTGCTCAAGCTTGGAATGGTAATATTTGATGTAAACCAAGCAATATAATTTTTTTAGATTAATGCTTGTTTAAAGTCAATGCCAAGGAAGTGATTTAACAATGCTACTTCATGACCTTAACCATTACCATACTTGTATACTATTTCACTACTCTACTTGTCTGCATTGTTGCTTCCACCTTAACTGCAAGCTTGACCTATTGGGAAAATTACACATGTTTGGATGTTACCCAATGCATGCTTAATAGAAGCATTCTACAGGTCGCTTTAAAAAATATAGATCTTCACCTACCTAGTTGTTTACTTCAAACTCTCACTCTCGGAGTCAAGGTATTTATTTAGTTGTGTGTTGTTTTTACTCTCTTATTATTCATTTATACATATCAAGACACTTTCTTATTTCCTAATTTTTTCAGGAAGATGTCTTTTCTGATTTCTGATAATATAATATTGATGATTAGGCTAGTATATGGTGTGGCAAGCATCTAAAAATGACTCTTTTGTCGACAGCAGAATCTCAAGATGACGAACACAACTCTGTTTTTTACCAGGTAGGAGTTTTTTCTTTTTAAAATGAATTTTGATCTCAAATAGTCCTTGAAAGGTTGTTATTCACACAAAAGCTTCTTACACGCCCCCTTCCCACCTGCTCTAAACCCTAAACCCACACAAACACACTCGAGTCACACATATAAAAGAGGGGCAAGAGCCAAAAGGCAATGGAGCTGAGCAAGTTAGGCTGTAATTTGGACCGTAATATTATATATATGACTTGTAGCACTGAAAACCCTAATCTTTGAAGCATGGGTATTTCTAAAATGGTGAAGTACCGGTATCGGGTACACTACTGTACTCATGGTACTTTATTTTTTCTCATTATTGGATTTCTAGTGAAATTTGTGGCTTTCTCAAATATCAACATAGTGTATTTATGTATTTTAATTTCTTCGTTAGTGTATCTTAATTAACATTATATTTTTATTTTTTAAAACTTTTAGTGATGTTTTGTTGTGATCCTAACAATTTAGTTCTCTACTCATATATTTGATAGAAAACTCTTATTTTTTATTAATGTACCCGTACCTTGATTTAAAAAAAATGCCGTATCGGTACCCGCACCAGGTACCATAACTGTACCTATGCATCATAGACCCTAATTCATTCAAGCAATAGTACAAAACTATAACTCCTCTGTAGCTGCAAATGTAGGCATATTTTAGCTAATTGTAATCTAACTGCTGTGTTCATCTTTTGCGATTTGTGTTTCTATTTTCTTTTTGGTTACTTCTTGTAGTTATCTTACGTAATAACCATAAACTAAATGTAAAAAAAATACTATGCTTCCTTAACTGCATCAACTATTCAAATTATGAATTCATGTAAAAGTTTCCACATTTACACTTGCTTTTCTTTAGTGTCAAATGTCCCTGCAAGCAATATAAACCAAAACATTAGTGTACAATTATATGTGATAATGTAAATTTGTTTGTCCTATATGTCCTATATGTTTTACTGGACAATTGTTAAACCGACAATGTTTTACAGGACAGCGTGTTGGGTTGTAAAGAAGCAACACTAAATAAATTAAGTGTAGCAAAAATGAAAATGTTGTATTGGATGTGTATTAAGATTATACACAATAGGATTAGAAACGACAAGATTATAGAGTTGAGGTAACACCTATAGTAGAAAATATGGTGGATACTAGATTTGAGTGGTTTGGATACGTAGAGAGAAGACATGTGAATTATGTAGTAAGAAGAGTAAGTCGGATATATGGTAGTCAAATCGCTAGAGGTAGAAGAAGACTTATGAAAGATTTCGAGATTAATGAGGTAGATAGAAGTTTGATTCTGCTAGTTTGTTGGTCTTAACATTCATTTTAGTGACATCATATTTTACCTGAGTCATTTATATTTCTGCTGTGCAGCTTCTTTTGGAGATCCTAAGGTTTTCTTCATCAACTCTTTCAGCCTTGTTGAAATTCACCGATATTAGTAACAAGGAATTGATGGACAATGTTGAAACCTTCATTATAGAAGTGTTAAATTTAACTAAAGATTCCATATCAGAAGCCAAGGTAATAATATGTTTCTTCCTATGTATGAAACTTGACAATACGAAGATATGATTTTTATTATTGTAATTCTGTCAGATATTTTTTCCTTTTCATTTATATCTTAATCATTTATTTCCATTTTTTGAATTACTAAAAGTGTTCAGCTTTAATAACAACTGCTTAAATATGAAATTTGTATGTGGATACATGATTGAGTGGCAGTGTAATAAAACTTCAATTGAGGATCAAAGTTGAACCCAATGATATATCAGTCCTTTGATGTTCCTCTAATATTGATACTTGTGGTCTTCCAAAGTTCAATGACATATTTGAATGTTTAAACCTGTTAAGAGTCCCACATTGGGCAATATATGTCTTGAACATGTGTGCTTATAAGTGAGGGCAATCCTCATCCTGCAGGTGGTTTTGTAAGGATGAGTTAGGCTAAACTCTGATGTTAACGAAATCTATCATCTCAATATTCTTAATCGTGTGACGCTCAATGGTAGTGCCCGATGGTGGTGAATGCTAGGTAACTTAGTATCAGTAAGAGTAGAAACGCTGTGCCATTGATGAAATTTCTCCTGTTCATTTCATATCTATATTGCAAGATTTTGTATATGTTGTTAAGCATGGTTCTTTTTCTGATTCTAAGCAGAAAATTCAATCATTTGGATCAGAGATATTGAAGGTCACACACACGGTCATTGATGTGGTTGTAAAACTATGCAAGGCGCGCTTTGAATTAATAAACTGGGAGGCTTGTGATGAAAACCACAAACCTATTAATATTTGCCATGCTATCAACATAACAAAATACACTATAGAAAAGCTGTCTCAAATTGGTGTTCTTGCTGCAAATGATGGTGGAAGTTTAGTCAATATTCTTAGTATCTCTTGGAAAGGCGTTGTTTCTTTGCTTCAAATTGGTGGGGGACATTTTACTGAAGTGAATATAGCAAATATAGTGGTAACTTTGCTTGCATTAATAACTGAGCCTTTTAAATGTGCTGCTGAGGTTTGGTCATCATCCCTGAATGAAACCATTTCTGTGACTGATGCTAAAAGGATATTTGTCCCTGTGAAATTTTACCTGATTAATGCAGTTAAAATATGCTCACTGTATCCTCATCAGACCTACACAGTGTACAGGGAGATTACACAATGCGTTCTCATTATCACTTCTGTTTGGATTTTTGCAAGTAATGAAAATCTTCTGAAAAATGCAACTGCAGTAATTGCAGAGCTATTGGAGGAAACAACCTTGGATCTGGTGTTGTCTTTGATAAATTCT
Source organism: Lathyrus aphaca (assembly GCA_963966055.1). NCBI lineage: Eukaryota > Viridiplantae > Streptophyta > Magnoliopsida > Fabales > Fabaceae > Lathyrus > Lathyrus aphaca. Next base: position 102,784,654 of record OZ014520.1, on the reverse strand, counting down.
GATAAACTAAAGCTGGAACAGAAGCTCGAGGTAGTGGAATGGCTATTCATTAATGAAGGTGATTCGCATTCCGGCCTGGATGATGATCAAGCATTAGCTGATTGTAACTTTACACTGGTTAAGAAAGTATTTTTAAGTAGTTGTGAAGGTATAGATAGATCAAGAGTACTAATACTTGGTCGAGTTGTATTGTTTATTAATTTCCTTAAATATTCTCTAAAGCTTGACGGAGATATGAAATTAGCAATTACTAAGAAGCTTAATTGGTTTTTGGAAATTTTAGTTGAGGAAAATGTATATTCTCGTATGCTTGTTTTGCAACTTCCTTTATGCTCTGGCTCTGGAAAAGCAGTTGAACTGGTGTGGCAGCCTCTATTATCTCTCCTCTTGCAAGCATTCAAAACCTTCATGATTGTGATCTCTTCAAGTACAGCTTGGGGGGAGTTGGAGTCTTTCTTACTCGAGAATTTCTTTCATCCTCACTTCCTTTGTTATGAGATTGTGATGGAATGTTGGTGTTTTATACTGCAACATGCTGAAACACAAATGGCAAACACCATAATTAACAAACTATGTTCATTACTTAAGCTGCTGGCATCCCCCGAATCAGTTTTCATTCCTCATTCTTCCTTCAGGAAAATGACAAGATCAATTTGTTTGCTTCTAACCTGTTGTGAAAAACCAGTGATTGACGAGGTGTTCATGTTTATTGTTGGTGATGGGAAATCACATTTGTCATTAATTTTGTGTTTGGCTCTGTTCATTGAAGGGTTTACACTTGATTTACTTTCAGATGAATTGAGAAAAACTTCCATTCAAAGAATTACATCTGACTATTTTGACTTAATCGACAGCTTTGATGAAGCTTCATTGATGGCATGCTCCTCTGGTTTGTTTGGCATTCCAGTTTTTATCCTTTCCGCTTCTTTGCAATCTTCTTTGCAATCACTGTAAGTATTTTGACTCTGTTATACCCATTATTGTATGCCTATATATAACTTTATTTCGTATTAATTACAATTCTTATGATCAGTTTGTCATAAATTTATTCTGCTTCTTTATCAACGACTCCTAAATCTTGGAAGCAAAAATCAGAATTGAGTTTAATCTCCCACTGGCATGTTTCAAACTGATATGAATTTTTATTGATAGGCCTGGTTTGCATTCATTTAGACCCAATTCCTTTTATTCCTTCACTGAACAAGAATATAAGACAGATTCTAGCTCTAAGAATTATTTTCCCATTTTCTGCAGCGAGGGTAGACTACCTGAGATTGAAGCAAGGACCTTAAAGTTTTTGATTTCAATTAGTTCTATCTACAAAAGTACAGTAGACAAAGAAATAAAGAACCATTCTCTGTGTCTTTTTGGTGAAATTCTAGTGATCATTTCATATCTGAAACATCTGTACAGATCGAATGATATTGAACAAGCCATAATGGAGATTGAAAATATCTTTATCACCGAGCCTCCGGTCCTTTCGTACAAATGCAAACCGCATTTGGCTCGCTTCCTCATGGGACTTGTTGACATGGAGTTTTTAGAAAGTGATGAGTCTGATGCAAAAAGCCGTGCTGCATGGAAATTATTTCAATTGATCTTGACAGAGCGGCACTGGGCATTCACTCACTTGGCAATAGCCGCATTTGGACATTTTGCTGCTGCTGACACAAATTGCACTCAGCTATGGAGATTTCTTCCACAGAATGCAGCACTTTCATATGATATAGTTTCAGGATTAGAGGTAACTAATGAGGGATTTATGTCTGAGCTTAAAGCATTTCTTAATAAAGAAAATGCTCTTCTGACAATCGCATCAAGTCCTGAACAGCTTGAGCTGCTACAAAGAGAAGGTCTTATACTAAAACAGACGGTTCATAACATTTCAGTCAGTGCTGAACAGAGAGAGGGATGCGAGGGCATGGAAATTGATGACAAGAACCTATCAAATAGCATGGAAGTTGATGACAAACACCAATCAAATAAAAAAAGGAAACTTCCAGATGGAATTAGCAAAGGAGTGGAATTGCTGAAACGTGGTTTGAAGATAATTAGTGATGGCCTTTTAGAGTGGCAGGTTAATCAATTAGAAAGCAATGAACTGCATGTCAAATATTCCACTCAGTTTTCTCAACTTGAAGATGCAATCATGCACTTTGAGGAATTGGCTGGGAGTGGTGAGGTATGTTTATCTCCTATTCAAAGCAATTTGCGAGGTTGATTGCCTGTTGATGCATGTTTTATTGTAAAGAAATCTGATACATTAACAAAATCTACTGTATGTTTCTGAAGTGTCAAATGTTTAGCAAACTTTAATTCCCTCCTACCTCTTTATCTTACATTCTAGTGATATAAAGTTTATGTAGCAACTACTCCCTCCAAATAATGAATAGATATTTAGTTGGATTATAAAATTCTTGTTTAAGCTCTTACTAATGATAATTTAGTCAGACTTGTGAAGTAATCTTCTGTACTAAACACAACACCTCTATTTTGGTGGAAAACAAAAGTATAAGGTATTTATTAACTACTTTTTTTAGATGCATGGTACATACTCTTAATATTAAAGAAAGAAAACCATTTTAATATCTTATTATTGACGTACAAAGACAAAAAAAAGAAATACTAATGCTTTGTATATATCAATTCATAGAAGCCATCATTTCCTTGCCAAGTTTTTTTTCAATAAGAGGCTTTAAAAGAGCACCCAATTTCTCTTTACTAGGGGTGTTTTCTTTGATGATTGGAACATCCTTAAAATTATCAAACCATAATTTCAAGCGAGGGAACTTCTCACTTTGCAAGATCTTCACTTCAAACATATCCTCTTGAACATCAATAGCTTTGACAAAAGATCCAAGAGCTATGTCTACGATGTTAATGGTGTCTCCCCCATAAAATTTCTTCTGATCTCCCAAACACTGATCCTCAACAATTCCGAGTCCCTCCCATATATTCTCTTTGGCCTTCTCTCGTTCTTCATCACTTCTGCTATTAATGTGTGCCACAGTTGCCGCCACAATTGTCGAAAACTTTAAATATTGATCAAGATATTGTTGTTAGTTGGAATCAAGCTGGGATAGTTACAACATATAAGGTAAAGTAAAATAATCAGAGCGTGTATTGTGCAACTATACAAATATATGATGATTAAGCTTTGAAATGGTACCAGGTCATCAACATATTTAACCCAAAACCGGGCTTGAGCTCTGTCATGGGGATCAGAAGGAAGCAATGCGTTGTGTGGCCATATCTCATCAATGTATTCAACAATGAGCATGGACTCACAAATGTGTTTTCCATCATGAACTAGCACCGGAGCCTTTTTGTATACAGGGTTATATTGAAGAAGTTGAGGACTCTTATTGAAACGATCTTCTTCTATGTGCTCATATGGTATACCCTTCAGATTTAGGACCCACACTACCCTGAAAGTAAAAGGGCTATACCAAAATCCATGCAGTTTCACCTCTGCCATCTTAGCTTATGTTTTCCTAAACCAAGATTAACCCTTTTATAGATGGTGATTCATGGACAAAAGAATATGGGAAGAGAAATTTCATCCAGTGATATCTTAACCACATAAATTATAATAAATATAAAGATAGCAGAGTAATAGTCAAATTTTTTTCTTAATAAGCAAGAGTAATAGTCACTTAAGTAGCACTATGCTATGTTTTGTATTTTTTTATAATTTATTTTGGGACAAATTTTATAAAAAATACTTAAAACTATCTACTTGCCTTGTATGAAAAAGAGATCAAATTTTTTTCAGAAAAATATAAAGAATTAATGTGCTTTAGTCGTATAATTTCTTTCTACAAACATATAAAACCTTATAAAATTCATTAATTCTTCGACTACTTTTCTTGGGGCATTGTTTTCCACACAATTTTTTTTCCTGCCCCACCAGCATTAGTATATTTTCATTTTGGTAACAATTTTTGGTGTCTTCTGAATCGGTGTCGTAAGTGCTCGCATCACTAAGAGATAAGTTAATTAGAGAATTCATACTAGGTTTCTTACTACCATAAAGAGTACATCTATTAGAGTTAGAGTTTAGATTTATCTATAACTAAAACATTACTAATTTGTTTCTATCTGATTTTTTTTTAATCATATCTCAAAGTTTGTTAGAATAAGTTATTTGCTATTTTAAAATAGAGAAATATTTCATCTTTACGGGTGCCTTTTACACTTCAGAAAATTCAAACATACTTTTAATGTCTTTGGAAATGTATTTTCGAACTCATCCAAAATCACACCAATCTTTGCCTTTAAGAGATTCATCCATTTTGTTAAAAAAGTTTGTTCAAAGATACATCTTGTGACATATCCAATACACACAAAACAAAAGTGTTGCAAGTGAAACACATCTATTTTACTCAAATTTATCTGGAGTCTAGGCATACCTAGTGTTTAGCAAAATAAAAGTGTCTCAACAATTTGTGTTGAAATGTGCATAAAAAATGTGTCCGAAGATGTATCTTTAAAGATTAGGCTTCTCCTAGCCTATATAAACATATGTATGCAACTTATTATTTTTAAGGATATACATAAAGAAAATTTTCTCTTTACTTTCCATTAAGGCATTGTAGCAAAACTATCTAAATGATTAAGGCATTGGGCTATTAGCCATCACCTTCCTTGCCCTAACTTTAGGTTTTCGTCGTGCTTCCTTTACTACGTTGCACCGTCCTTCAAGAAAACGAGGTTCACTCCTGATCTTACCTGATCAGAAGGGTCTTCCAGGTGTTAGACTGCAAACGTAACGGTTGAGAGAGAAGATGAGGGGTGTACCTGCAAGGTACTCCGATGCTTAAGTGAGTATAGGTACAGAGAAAATGGTAAGTGATGATAAGTTCAGAATACCTGACCCTTTAGTGAAAAATGGTATTTATATGGCCCCCAGCGCTGGGTCAAGGTCCTTTCTTGGGCTGGATCAGTTAGGCCCAAGGAAGAACTGCCAAGGTACGCATAAGAGCGTGTAAGATCTGGCACGTGTGTCGCGGTGAGAATCGGATATCAAGCTATCAATTAACTTGTATCGCAAATCATAAAATTCACCACCGAACTTTAATTTATCCAAGGGAAGGGAAAAAGATCGAGAAACCCTAAATATATGCTAAGCTAAAAGACGAGGCTAAAAGCTAAGCAATCAGAGGTCAAAGGTACGGGGGTTGGTTATACCTAGGGAAGGTGCTAGCATCCTAAGTATCCGTAGTACTCTACGGGAACCTCTTGTAATATCTATGTTTGTGCTCAATTGTCTGCTAACTGAATGAGAACTAAAACGGGAATGATGAAAAAGAGACAAATGAAAGATGAAGAAAATAAAAATGTGAAAGAGAAAAAGAATGTGAAAAAGAAAACTGTGCTCGCCAAGGATAAACCTCGTGCCTACGTATTCCCTCGTGCAATGGGAAAGTCAGAGCGTCGTAGTTCGAAAAACTACGGGTAACAAAGAAGAAAAAGCTTGAATTGCAAGGCTTGTGAAGAAAATGATTGTAAGGTGAAGAGATCAATTGCCATCTCTTATGAAGGAAAAAATAAAGTGTCTAAAAGTGGTAAAGGAGGAAAGCTAAAGTGAAACACGTGAGCGGTAAGCGAAGTGACAATAAGCCAACAAAGCGTCCACTCTCCCTTGGATCGGGTCAAAAGTGTCAAAAATAAAATCAATCGAAAGAGCGCATCTATCTAATATTTTTGTTGTTTTCTAATATCTAAAATAATAAGATAACTAAACTAAAATAAAAAGTCTAATTAATAAAATAAAAATAAATAAACAAATTAGATAAAAGAATAAAATAAACAAAAAAAAGTGAATAATAAATGTTTTTTTGGTTTTTTAATACTTGATATAAAAATAAATAAAATAAAAAATAGTAAAGAAATGAATGTAAAAGAAAATATCTAAAATCTAATTAAGTTAAAATTCTAAAATTAAAAATAAAAAGTTTAAAGACTAAACTAATAAACAATAAGAATTTAAACTAAACTTACTAATATATATTTTTCTCTTAATATTCAAAAATAACTGAAAAATAAAAATGAAAAGTCTAACAAATTAAAATGAAGGTAAATGATTCAAAAATAACTGAAAAATAAAAATGAAAAGTCTAACAAATTAAAATAAATATAAATGATTAAATTTTTTGAATTTTGTTTAAAATATAATTTTACTAACCCTACTGAATATTATACTAAAAGATTCTAAAAATAATAACTAACTAATCAATTAAACATAACTAAGTAATAATACCTTAAACTAAATGAAGAATTTTTTTTATAGATTTTTCATATTATAGAAATAAAGTAGAATATGAAATAAATCAAAAGAAATTAAATTATATTAAACTCTCATTATTACTATATATTTTTACACAAACTAAGATAAATTTAAATCTAAATCAATTATATTAATTAAGATCCCTAACCTAAAAAAAACTAATTAGCTAAACTAACAAAAAATAAAAATAAAAAATAAAAAATTTAACCAATCAAAAAATATTTTATTATTAATTTTAAAATTCTAACTTAAAATGATAAAACTAAACTAAATAAATAGATAAATAAAAAACATATTAATGACTTAAACTAATCAAAGAATCTTTTAATAATCATTTTTTTTAAATATTTGAGAAATAATGAACTAATTAAGACAAATTTCCTAAACAACCCGAAAATAACCTAAAACTAACCGAGACAAATTAATTAAGACTTAATCTAAAAAAACTTATGATAAAAAACCTAAATAAATGGGGAAAAATAATTCTGATATAGTATTTTTGGATTTTTTTAATATGTTGAAATTATATTACATATGATATTAAAGGATTCTAAAAAATAAATTAATCACTAATTACTCTAAATAACAAAACTATACTAAACTAAAAATAAAATCCTAAAACGCAGAATGTTTTTTTTTATACAATAAACTAGAAGTCCTAAATTTTTAAATTAAAACTTAATCAACTAAACTAACGAAAATAAAAATTTAAACTAAACTAAAAATATTTTTTAGATTTTTTTATATATTAAACTAAAGTTTTTTTTTTTCAAAATTTTAAACTAAAATTATTTCTAAATAAAAAGACCCGATAAAGTTATACTACTAAAAAAATATAAATCTAAAATAAATAAATAAATTAATAAACTAAACTAAGTGATATTAAATTTACCAATTTAAATCCTAATTACTAAAAGAACTAAAATTATTAAATAGAAATTTACTAATTAAAATCTAACGAATAAAATTACTAACTAATATATTAAAAGATCCTAAAAAAAAACTAAATAAATAAAATTAAAAGACCATGGTTATGAAGAGAAGTTTGAGAATGTAGAAAGTATTGAATATTGGACTTACAAAACAAGAATCCAAAACAAACTTAATTTTACCATAACCTAAATCCTAATTTGGAAAAAAAATAAAATAAATAAATACCAAAATCGCATGAAAAGAAAACACGCTCATAAACATAGAAATGAAAAAAAAAAACCTCTTTCCCCTGAATCGCTACTTCCCCGCCGCCTCACTCTCTCTGCGACTTCCTCTCTCAAACTCGTCTTCACGTCGTCGCTTGCTCCCCTCTCTGTTTTTTCGGTGAGTTTCCTCCTTTCGCGTCACTCGCTCTGATTCTCTCTTTTTCTGTAAAAACTCTCCCTTATCCCTTTGCTTATTCGATGATGATGTTTGGTGATATGCAAATGTTGTTGTGATGGGTAGAAACATATGAGTTTGAGTTATGGGAATTGAAAAGGAAGATGTGGGGTTATGATGTTGAAGAAGGAAAGTGGAATTTGTGGTTCTGTTTTGGAATGGTGGATTATGGTTTTATTGTTTGAAGAGTGAGTTTGAGACAAAAATGATATGAGGGGAGTTATTGTGTATGCAAATTATTGTGTAAAGAAGAATAGAGGTTTATTTTTTTTGGGTTAAATGGTTGAAGATGAAATGGTTTTTGTAGAGTTTTCAATGAGGTTTTTTTTGTGTTCCCCCCCCCATTTTCGTTCATGTGGTGGTTTTTTTTAGAAAGATGAAGATCCCCTTTTTGTGTTACATGTTGTGTGGTTATTATTTGTGAAAATTTTGGCATAGAGTGACATGAAGAGTATAGCAGTGGGCAGAGAAGTGTGCAGTACAGCAGGTATACGTTGGTCTTGGTCAATGTTGCAGTCTTGAGATAGCAATGGAGGATGGACAATAAAAATTGTTTGGCATGTTGTGGCAAAACTAAAATTAAAATTAACTAAATAGAATACACTATAAAAATAAAATTAACTAAATAAATAAACTAATAAAATAAATCTATTTTAAATCAAATCTAATCAACGAAATTAAATGTAATAATAATAAATAACACTAAATAAAAAAAGAACTAATCAATATATACTAATTAAACTAAATTAAAAATACACCAACTAGATTAAAAATATTATATTAAATATAAAAATTATACTAAATCAAATTACTTTTAAAATTGAACTAAATAAAAGTACACTAGTCACTCTTAAATTAAACCATACTAAAATAAAATTAATTCTAAAATCTAATATTAAAACTTAACTAGAAATTAAAATAAAACAAATAAAATATAAAAAAAGACAAAATTCTAAACAAAAATTCTAAAATTAAATTCTCAAAATTAAAAATGAAAATGACATGAAAATATAATAACCGACTAAAAAAATGCATGATTAATGATTAATGGAATGTTTTGGCTGAAGATGCAAAGAATGGATGAATATTAGAAGTGTGTTAAATGAATAAAAAAAATTTGGAAAAAAAACCCGGTCAAAATTTAGGGTGTGACAACGTGGTCTTGCTCTTGGTCCAACTGTCCCTGCGTTATAAGAGATAATGATAGACAATTGGGTGATGTGGCGCACATGGGGGAGACACAGTCTCCCCAATACGAGTATGGTGGATCGTGAGACTTGCCCGACGGTCCAGATCTGTGCTCGCGAGATGGGGCTTCTGCCCGACTTATGGCCCTCTGCCTGACTGATTGGGCCTCTGCCCGACAAGTTTGAGCTTCTGCCCAACAATGTCTTAGAGGCCCAGTCCAGAATAGGAGCCCCCCAAGTCAAAAATTCGGGACGGAGTGATGAGTTAAGAAAAACGTTGTCGGGCATAGTTGATACGTCGAGGATTCGTTAGTAACGGGGAGTAAGTCGTCGGGGAACAAACGTTTGTCCGTTGTTGGAGGCGAGAATCCGCTCTGCTGAGCTAAAGACCCAACTCGAGGAATGTGGTCGGCGAGGCTGCAATGCGCGTAAGATAATATTGGGGATCACGCGAACATTAATCCTCGTCGGGGAGCCTTAGTGGACACGTGGTATCTTCAGACGTCGAGGAAAATCGCGCGTGCCCGACGTTGTTCAAGATTCCCCAGAGTGACGTGTCAGTGAACATAATGCGTGATGCTTCGTTTCTTGCGTTACAACGCATTAACTCTGTCCGACCTAGGAAATCTAGGTAATGATTGCCTAGGCGCGTCCCTCCACGCACCCCAGATATATAAAAAGGGTGAGGGAACCACCTTATTTCCCTTTTATGCTTTCCTCTCACGATTAATCGGATTCGCGACTTCTCTCCTGCTAACACAACCGTCTCCGTTTCCGCCGTCACCTCCTCGTCAGAACCATGTCAGGTAGCTCCTTAAATATCCTTTTTTCTGGTAATTTTTAGACTAAGTAGCTAGTTGTAGTGGCGACTTTCTCGCTAAAGTAGGTATTATGTCTATCTTTAGGCAAATCTTAGGGTTTTATGCATGAATGTCTCGGGCATCTTATGGGTATGGCGGTCATATGTATCAAACTTAGATGAATATCCCGGGCAGTGTGCGAACACGCCGGGTAAACTTATGAATTTATTTTGAACATCGCGAGCGTCTTGTGGATGCCCCGAGCGAAATTTTCATTATTTCCTTGAGTGTCTCGTGCATTCTTTGAATGTCCCGGGCGAAATCATCAGCATTTCTTTTGGTACCCTGGGCCTTGCTTGAATGTCCCGAGCGATGTTAATATGAATACATTAGGTATTTTCCTCTCCGCCCTTTCACTTGGACTGCGGTGGAAGGGTGAATTTGATGCGATGTCGAATTCACTTGTTCCTTCTGCTTTTGAGGTAATGCGAACCAAAGACGTCCTGTGGAAGGGAGTGTACCTTCTTCGTCCGAGAGCGACGATCTCTCATGGGTGACCGACGAGCCGATGGAGACAGAGTCTCTCTTTGTTGAGGAACACGCTACCGCCCACACTTTAGTCGAGGATGTGAAGGGCAACAATTTTGTTAATTGGAAGCGTTATGCTCCTCGATCTGAAGAACGAATATGCTCGCGTTTCATGGGGAAGCGATTTGCCATGTATGAGTTCGCCTTTCGAGAAGCCGGGGTGCGACTCCCCTTCAACGAATTTCAAATGGGTGTTTTCAGATGGCTCAGGTTGGTGCCTTCACAACTCCACCCCAACACCATATCATTTATTCGGGCATTTGAATTGGTGTGCCGGTACCTCGAGATAGGTTGCACTCTGCCCTTCTTCTTCTGCGTTTTCCACCTGCAACGGTCGGGCGGTGATGGGCGACATAACTGGGTCTTTTTTAAGCAGCTGTCGAGGCTATTCAAGACCTATGTTGATTCTGTCAGAAACTTCAAGGATAGGTAGTATACGGTGAAACCTGTCACCCGGTACGCCTTTGACAGTCTATATTTCTTGAATTGGGATGCTAATGGCGAGGAGCGCCTGTTGTCGAAGATCCCACTTAGGTGGCAGCCAGATCATTTTGATCTGTCGACCAACCACTACAGGGTAAAACATGAGCACCTGGGGGCCGAGGACAAGTTGGCCTATAAAAAATTGGTGGCCTATGTCTGAAGCTTTAGTCCTGCGACCTGGGTAGATCGACTGGATAACCTAATACTGGGCGACGATAAGTTGTCTGTTTTAGAACCTCTACTTATTAACACTAGGGCGGTGCTCGAGTGTAAGTCGGACGACGAAGCCCTCCGACTTCTAGGTAGCTTATCCTCGACTGTCTTTGGTTCTTTGTGTTTTTTACAGTCTCACTGACTTGTTCATTTTGAAGATGAGATGCCCGAACTCCGGGAGCAAGCACTGAAGTTGGCCAACCAGGCTGGAGCCCCTACAAAATCAAAGAAAAAGAGCAAAGGCCGTGTTCACCAGGTGGATAGCGAACATGTGGCCGACGTGTCTGGGGGCACTAGCCCGGCTCCACATTCACCTCGCTTAGAGACTCCGCCTGTGACACCCATGCCGAATGATACTATCTTGTTGGACGATTCTCCCCGCCCCAAACATCCCCGTCCAAACGGTACTGCTGCGTCAAGAGGTACTCCTGAAGGTCAAGGGGCCTACCTCCTTTCTCCTTGCTATTCGGAGCGAGAAGCCTTCGGCTTGGAAGGTTCTTTTGCGGTACTTTCTGTCGAGACCAAGGCCATCCTTAATCAGGAGGCAGTGAGTAGGCGTGCCAACCTTGCTTAGGATATCGTTGCGGTGATTAGGGTCATGGAGAAGACCCTGGTCCTGTCCTACAACTCCTGCCCGTTGTCCACATTAAGGGGTGCCAAGGAGGCACTTCGGGCCGTTACCGCTGAACGAAACCTGCTCTCCCAAAACTTGTTAAATTATAAGGAGGAATACAAGCTCCAATAAGGTCTGAAGACTGATTTGGACGAGGTGAAGCGTGATAGCGAAACCTTGGCCGAGGAGAATAAGAAACTAAAGGAGAAGGAGGTCGAGTTCACTGAGGTCGAGGCGAAGAATGAATGTCTCCGTGCAAGGGTCGAGGTGTTGGAAAATATGGCACTCCTTGGGGAAGGTGAGAACAATGAGGAGCTAGACCTAAAGAACCGGGCTGACTTGATTGCTCGGATTAGGAGCCTTGAGAAGGACGTTGTCGGGGTCTTCAAAGAGGGCTTCGATAATGCCACCGACCAACTCAATATCATCAACCAAGGCTCGTGACTGACGAGATAACTTTCAACTACGCTGTGACTGATGGGGAGATCGTCTGTCCCTTCGTCAGAGAGGCAGAGGATGAGGGAGAAGAAGATGACGAAGAGGAGCATGACGGGGAGTAGGCTTAGCCGGTGTGCCTTAGTTTTTGTGTTTTCAGGCCTGCGAGCCATTTTACTTTTGTCTTTATGGTCTGCGTGCCACTTATTTTGTTTTCGTACATACTTTACCGACCAATTTTTGGCCGGGTTTATAGTATAATATTTTGTCAAGTTTGCTTACTTTGATGATGTTTATTTTGTTAAGTTTGTTTAACTTATATGATGTTATGTGAACTTGTTTGCTCGATTGTATAGTCTCGTCGGTTTAGGGAACATACGAGGTGGCGGATTGTATGTCTGCCGCAAATCGAGACGAGGGTCGTGGTCGAGACCCTGATCCCGGGGCTTGGGCCATCCCATCGCGAGCTGGGTGCCCTGCCGACATGGTACTGCGACGTTGAAGTTTGTTTTGAAGTTTCCAACGTCGAGGAAGGTTGTGCTCGCCCTTCAGGGAAGTCGTCCTTCCTTTCGATCAGTGACGAAGTGCCATGGTCGTACCTTCCATGTCTTCATGAGCTATTTAACTATAGTATTGCTTGAGTTTTTCAGCATTCCATGGTCGAGCAAGTTCTTCTCCTTGTAGGTTTTCGAGGTAATAAGCCCCGTTGTCCGTTTTATCCCGAACACGGTACGGGCCTTCCCAGTTCGCGGCTAGCTTGCCTTCTTTTGGGTTCTTCTGGTTTCGTCTAAGGACCAGGCTTCCCACATGGAACTCTCTCTTTATGAATTTCGCGTCGTGGTGTAAAGCTACTTTCTGTTTAAGTGAAGCTTCCTGCAGGGCTGCCTTAGAACGAATCTCTTCCACGAGGTCTAGTTCTACTCACAAAGCTTTATCGTTTAGCTCCTCGTCGAGGGGCACTTCTATTCACCTCGTTGGCTCCCGTATTTTTACTGGGATGACCGCTTCGTTCCCGTAGGTCAGTCTGAATGGAGTCTCCCCGGTTGTAGAATGTGAGGCCGTACGATATGCCCAAAGGACGTTGTGTAGCTCCTCGACCCACGCTTTCTTTGCTTCACTGAGTCTGCATTTTAACCCTCGCAAGATTACCCTGTTAGCTGCCTCATCTTGGCCGTTAGTTTGTGGGTGCTCGACAGATGTGAAGTGCTGCTTCGTGCCTAAGTTGGCAACGAAATCTTGAAATCTTCTGTCCGTGAATTGCGTCCCGTTGTCGGTGATGAGGACTTGGGGTATGCTGAAGCGGGCGAGAATATTTCTCTTGAAGAAATAGAGTTTATTCTGCGCGGTGATCTTGGCCAGGGCTTCGGCTTTGATCCATTTGGTAAAATAATCCACCCCGACGATGAGGTATTTATTATGGTAGGAGCCAGTCACGAATGGACCGAGGATATCAATTCCCCACCAGGTAAAAGGCCACGAGGAAGATAGTGTCTTCAACTCATAGGGGGAGCGAGGTGCATGTCCGCATGTCTTTGGAATTTGTTGCATTTCTTGAAATGTTCCTTGGCGTCGTGTTGCATTGTCGGCCAGTAGTAGCCCGCCCGCAAAGCTTTGAGTGCCAGTGACCTCCCGCCAAGGTGTTGAGCGTTAATCCCCTTGTGAATTTCTCCTAAGGTGTCGGGGATCTTTTCCTCTTCGACAAACTTGAGTAATGGGATGTAAAAGCCTCGTCGGTAGAGTTTGCCTTTGAGGAGGACGTAAGAACATGCCTTTATTTTAGTCGCAGATGCATCATTGGGGTCGGCTGGGAGTTTGTCCTTCGTGAGGTAGTTGTGGATGGGGGTCATCCAGCAGTGGGCGTCGCTAATGGCGTTTACTTTGAGCGGAGGAGGTGGTTTCTCGATGCTTGGTCGGGGAAGGATCTCCTGGATCACAGACTTGTTTCCGCCCTTCTTTCGCGTACTCGCCAATTTAGACAGGATGCCCGCTCGTGCGTTATGTTCGTGGGGAACGTGCTGGACTTCCCAGACATCGAACTTCTCTAGTCTGTCTTTCACGAGAGCTAGATATTCGATGAGATTGTCTTTTATATCCTGGTATTCTCCTCGTACATGAGATGCCACGAGCTGAGAGTCCGTAGATATCGATACTTCTTTCGCTCCCAAGTCTTCGACCAATCGTAAACCCGCGAGGAACACTTCGTATTCGGCCTGGTTGTTCGAATTCGGGGAGGCTAGTTCCAGAGACACTTCGATTAAAATGCCATCTTCATTTTCTAAGATGATTCCTGTGCCACTCCCAGTCGAGCTGGATGCATCGTCGACAAAGAGCGTCCACTTGTGGGCACCACTGGTTGGGATCGGGTTATGTGTCATCTCGGCGACGAAGTCAGCCAAAACCTGTGTCTTCAAAGCCTTCCTGCTTTCATACTGGATGTCGAACTCCGCTAGTTCCAGCGACCATTTCAGCATTCTGTCGGCCATGTATGGTCGATTGAGAAGTTGTTTGACGGGTTGATCTGTTCGGACCTTAATCGCATGGGTGAGGAAATAATGTCGTAGTCTCCTCGCCACATTTATTAGGTCCAAGGCGACTTTCTCGATCTGTTGATATCTCAGCTCGGGGCCCTGAAGAATTTTTCATGTGAAATAGATAGGTTTTTTTCCCATCAGTAGTTTCACGGATGAGGACGACGTTGACCGCCTCGATTGCAACAGACAAATATATGTATAAAGTTTCTTTTTCCAGTGGTCGTGACAAGACAGGTGGTTCAGAGAGTTCCCTTTTTAGGTGGAGCAACGCTTGTTCACACTCTCCAGTCCATTCGAAGGTGGCCTATTTACGTAGTAGTTTGAAGAAAGGAAGGGCGTGTTATGCGGACTTGGCGACGAAACGAGACAAGGAGGCGAACATGCCATTAAGAGACTGAATGGACTTCTTCGAGTTTGGGGTTGGGAATTCCGAAAACGATCGACATTTGTCGAGGTTGGCTTCGATCCTTCGTTCGGTGAGGTAGAAGCCGAGGAATTTCCCTGCCCGGACGCCGAATGTGCATTTTTCAGGGTTGAACCTCATTCTGCATTGCCTCGCCTGCTCGAATACCTTTCATAGATGTTGGGCGTGGTTGACTTCTTCGTGCGACTTCACGATCATGTCGTCCATATAGACCTCGAGCATGTCCCCGATCTCTCCTCGGAAGACTTTGTTCATCATGCGTTGGTATGTGGCCCCGACGTTCTTCAGCCCGAAGGGCATCATGTTGTAGTAGTAATTTCCCGTCGGGGTCATGAAGACCGTGTCCTCTTGTCTATGTCCGACATAGGGATTTGATTATATCCATTATATGCGTCCATAAAAGACAAAAGTTTAAAACCTGCAGAATTGTCGATCAATTTATCTATATTAGGCAAGCGAAAAACATCTTTGGGACATGCTCTATTGAGATCAGTATAATCAACACACATTCGCCATTTTCCATTATTTTTCTTAACAAGAACTACATTAGAGAGTCAGGTTGTGTACTGGGATTCAGAGATAATATTTGTCTCTAAGAGGTCTTTTACAGCTCGCTCGACAACCTCTGCTTTCTCGGGAGACTGCTTGCGCCTATGCTGTGCTATGTGCCTAATGGCCGGATCTAAAGCTAATTGATGACAAGCGACCTCGGGATCAAGCCCGGGCATCTCAGCAGCACTCCACGCGAACAGGTCTGCGTTCTCCTTGAGACAAGTTGCAAGTTATTCCCTTGTTGCTGATGGTAGTCCAGTACCTATGTTCACAGTTCTATCGGGGTTGTCGCCCAGAGGGATAAGCTTGAACTCGCCGCCGGGGATTGAGCGAAATGGGTGAGTTGAAACCTTCCAGTTGACGGGGCCCTGTGTTTCAGCGTCGTCTTCACCGAGACGACTGTCGAGATTAATGGAATTGACCCACGAGGAGGGTGGCCGCTCTTCGACTTTAGGCTTCTTGCTGCTCTTGGAGGTGTTGATTATGGTTTGTCCTTTGACTGCATCATCATAACATCTCCATGAAGCCTCGATGTCACCGTGGATCGTGACCACGCGACCCAGCTTTGTGTAGTACTTCATTTTCAAGTAGAAGGTAGATGGGACCGCCGTCAACTCGGTCATAGTGGGTTGGCCAAGGATGCAGTTGTAGAGGGAAGGGCACTCTATCACCAGGAATTAGACTTTGACTTCTCTGCCCGTTTCCCGCTCTCTGAATGTGACGAGGAGTTCCACGTATCCCCATGGTCCTGTGGTAGCCCCATTAAATCCTTGGAGGTCGGACCCAACGTAGGGGGACAAGTTTGTTTTGTCTACCTTGAGAGTCTTGAACAGATGGACGTACATAATGTCCACAAAGTTGCCTTGGTCGACCAGGATACGTCAGACATCAAAGCGCGCCATTTTGGCCCTTATCAGTAGAGGGATGCTCGAATTAAGTGACCCACCGGGCAGTTCTTCGAGAAAAAATGACATCGGGTTAGATTTTTCCCAGGATTTTGTTAAGGTTGCCAACTGTTCAGGCACGATCAACAAAAGCCCGTCGAACTTCCGCTTCACAGAAATGGCGGCATTCTCGTTGTTTACTCCTCCTCTAGATATGACTAAGGCGGTGGGGAAATCCTCCCACGGGCTGTGTGCAGCAAGTTGTCCTCCCATGTTGACATCAGGGAGGTGAAAGTCTTCAGGTTGTGATACACACATCGCCACTTGGAAGGGAGAGTCGTTGTCCAGGGAGTCTTCGCGATTTCTTTTCGTGGAATGTTCCTCGCGGAGGGGAGTCTCGCTTCTCTTGACGTATTGTTTGAGGTGACCCTCTTTGATCAGAATTTCGATCGCGTCCTTGAGGTGGACACAATCTCCGGTCACATGCCCGTGGTTCCTATGGAAACGACAGTATTTGGACTTGTCAGTGTGAGACTTGGGTGCTGTAGGTTTGAGGAACCTTGCCCTGCCCTGTTTGAACTCGGAGTTGATGCACTCAATGAGGATGTACTCGTGGGGAGCAGTCAACAACGTGTATTCGGAGAATTTCCCTGCAGGTCCTCTTCTTCGGGATCTCGCGAGGCTTATCGTCTCTCATTTTGTCCCCTGTGCGTCGGGGAACAGTGTAGTCTTCATTTTTGGAGCTTCTGGCGTCATCGTGATCGCGGTTGCTCCAAACATTGTGAGCGACTTGTTTCTCCTTGTACCAGATGTACGCTTGAGCTTTGTGAAGAAGCTCGTCAAGGGTGCAATGAGGTTCTATCCCGACTGCTCTGCTGAGTTCGCTCCCGGGAAGGAGTCCTTTTTCGAAGAGACACTTTTCATGTAATCAGTTGTATCCACCTCGACGGCCTCTTGGTTGAATCGCTCGATGTACGAGCGCAACATTTCGTTCTTCCCTTGTATAATGGCCTCAAGGGTTGCTTTAGTCTTGGGATGGCGTCGAGAGTCGGTGAAATGTCGTGTGAACAACAACCTCATGCTCCTCTAGGACGTGATGGACTCTGGTGCCAAGATTTTGTACCACACCATGGCCCATTTCCCGAGGGCTGTCGAGAATAACCTGCACTTGACGTTCCCGGTGATGTCGTTGTGATAGTCGAGCATAGCGTTGATGTTGTCGATATAATCATCTTGGCCAGTCGTCCCGTCATAGGGTGTCAGGTTCGGGGTTTTCTTCATGCCCTTAGGGAGTGGTGCCTCCATAATAGCCCGTGAAAGTGGGCAGTGAGGGTCATCTTCATCACTCCTCAATGGGAAGTAGCCTTCATTCCTCGAACTTTGATCTCGCCGAGGATGACTCCTTGGTTGGTCGTCCACTCGTTCAGGGCGCCCCCTAGACCTATTCTTCTTTGGCTCGGGGGAACGTCGCCCTCGACGAGGAGGCGAATGTCCTCGCTTCTTGGTCGCCTCTGGTTGGCGTCTCTCGGGTTGAGGTCCCTGCTCGCGTCGGGGAGGTCCAATTTGACGCTCGGTCTCCAGTTCTATTATCCTCTCGTGCTGTTGAGAGAGCAGGAAGTTGGTCTGATTCAGAGCGTGCACCATGGCTATCATGGTGGGGTCTCCTTCGATTGGCACTAATATGGGTTGGAAAGTAGTTGCTGGCTGAGGTTGGGGGACACCATTGTCCTCGGGCTCAGGTGATGGGGTGGAGGACTGCCCGTCACGCATGTTAGATTCGTGGGTGACGATCAGGTTGTCCTCATTGGTGTAGTCGACGAGATCCAAAGTATGGTTGTCACCGTGTTCGTCGGCCATGCTGGAAGGGCGAAGAGTGAATGAGCTTTGATCTTTTGATGTGGAATAAAGGGAGAGCTAGTTTCCCACAGACGGCGCCACTGATCTTACCGGATCAGAAGGGCCTTCCAGGTGTTAGGCTGCGAACGTAACGATTGAGAGAGAAGATGCGGGGCGTACCTGCAAGGAACTCCGATGCTTAAGTGAGTATAGGTACAAAGAAAATGGTAAGTGATGATAAGTTCAGAATACCTTACCCTTTTGTGAAAAAGGGCATTTATATAAACCCCCAGCGCTGTGTCAATGTCCTTTTTTGGGCTGGATCAGCTAGGCCCAAGGAAGAACTACCAAGGTACGCGTAGGCGCGTGTAAGACCTGACACGTGATCTTTCCCTTGGTC
The DNA here is from genome assembly GCA_963966055.1 of Lathyrus aphaca. Lineage (NCBI taxonomy): Eukaryota > Viridiplantae > Streptophyta > Magnoliopsida > Fabales > Fabaceae > Lathyrus > Lathyrus aphaca. The sequence goes on along the minus strand of OZ014520.1, from coordinate 102,766,045 downwards.
TAACTGTCCTTGCGTTATAGGAGATAATGGTGGACTGTTGGGTGACGTGGCGCACGTGGGGAGACGTACGAGTATGGTGGATCGTGGGATTTGCCCGACGGTCCAAATCTGTGCCCGCGAGATGGGGCTTCTGCCCGACTTATGGGACTCTGCTCGACTGATTGGGCCTCTGCCCAACAATGTCTTTGAGGCCCAGTCCAGAGCAACTCCCTTTTGATATATGGGGACGGATAATTTAATGCTCATGCTCTCCATTTCTTTTTCAGGTGACTTCAAATGATCCAGTTCCAACATGCACCAGACGATATCCTGGAAGTCGACCTAAAACCACTAAGACTTTCCCAACTCTCTCAATGTCTAACAAGCCTTGGGGGCAACTGTTCTAGGTCGACCAAAAGCCAAAATATTTAAGACCCAATTCTCCTCAAATCCACTCCACTTGATCCAACACAATATTAAATCAGTTCACACGCAGAAGCAAGGTGCATTATTTGATTTCCACTTTTCACCATATTCATCTTGAATCTTGAATTGATTTGAGCATTGGAGTTAACCATGTAGGTCCATCCCGCCCCGCTTCGACGAAGATCAACACCACAATTTCAAGATATTAGTTATCCAATTGCATCCATTTCTCGTTCCTATACGAAACAAGAACGATAAAAAACATACACTCTCTTTGCAAGTTGAAAGAGAAAAATGACGCTTCAAAAGTATTTATACCCTCTTCGTGCACTGAGGATCGTACGATTACTTCACACTACCAACGATGGAGATTTTACCGAAACGATTCAAAAATGCCCGAAGTACCTTAAAGGAAGGAGAAATGTCATTACTGACTGGAGTAATGAGACATGTCAATCATTCCCAGCATCACATTGCATCTTACAAGAAAGAGATTTAATGCGTTTTTCCAAGAACGACGATAACCCATCAAAGACTTCCACGTCCCTAGATTCCATGGCCGTGCAAAGAAACATGTCACAAACCCTCATCCTACAAAGCAGAGACAAGGGGTTTGGGAGACAACTGTTTTGTGTCGCCCAAAAGGCCCAACGATACGAAAGGCCAATAATGATGAAGGCAAACATTTTGCACAAAAAAACGGGCTCCTTCACTAAGCAGGTAATCTCTCCCGCGAGTCCTATCCTAGTCGTCCAAATTGATTTGACAACTGACTGCATCTCACACTTCATCACACGTGTTCAGTTACTAACCACTTCTCCTATTTAAAGAAGAAATCACACCATTTCACATGTAACAAATCCTTTCACTCTCTTATCAACTTAACTATTAAAGTGTTAACCATGTAGATCAATCTCCTCTTACCGTATTAAATCTAATTCCAGCGCGGAGCAGTATTTATGTACCAAAACAACTACTCCCATCGTTCATTTGCTCGATGTTTAAGTAAAGTGCACACATTACAAAATAATGAATAATATTTAGTTGGACTATAACATTCTTGTTTAAGCTCTTATTAATGACAATTAGTTAGACTTATGAAGTAATCTTGTGTACCAAATACCTCAATTTTGGTGGAAAACAAAAGTATAAGGTAGAAATCAAGTCTATAACTTTATTAGACGTGTGGTGGTACATACTCTTGATATTAAAACAAAGGAAACCATTTTAATCTTTGATTATTGACGGACAAAGACAACACAAGGAAATACACATATGATGATGATACATAAATTCATTTCCTTGCCATCATTTTTTCAATAAGAGCCTTTAAAAAAGGCACCAACTTCTCTTGACCAGGGGTGCTTTCTTTAATGGTTGGAACATCCTTGAAATTATCAAACCATAATTTCAAGCGAGGGAACCTCTCACTTTGCAAGATCTTCACATCAAACATATCTTCCTGAACCTCAATAAACTTGACAAAAGATCCAAGAGCTATGTCTACAATGTTAATGGCATCTCCCCCATAGAATTTCTTCTCATCTCCCAGACACAGATTCTCAACAACTCCGAGTCTCTCCCATATAATCTCTTTCGCCTCCTCTCGTTCTTCATCACTTCTGCTACGAAAGTGCGCCGCAATTCCTGAAAACTATAAACATTGATCAAGATATTATCGTTAGTTAGAACATGTATTGTGAAACTATACAAATCTATGATGATTAAGCTGTGAAAAATGGTACCATGTCGTCAACATATTTAACCCAAAACCGGGCTTGAGCTCTGTCATATGAATCAGCAGGAAGCAATGAATTCTGTGGCCATATCTCATCAATGTATTCAATAATGAGCATGGACTCACAAATAGGTTTTCCATCATGAACTAGCACTGGAGTCTTTTTGTATACAGGGTTATATTGAAGAAGTTGAGGACTCTTATTGAAACGATCTTCTGCTATGTGTTCGTATGGTATACCCTTCAGATTTAGGGTCCATACTACCCTAAAAGTAAAAGGACTATACCAAAATCCATGCAGTTTCACCTCTGTCATCTTAGCTTATGTTTTCATAATCCAAGACTAGTTGTTTTATAGATGGTGATTCATGGAGTTGTTTGGTTTGTTCAACAAGTCAAATTGAAGAAAGAAAGTAGAATGTGTTTTGTTATTTGCTACATCTGACAGAGAAATAGTCAGACTTAACTAGCACCATGTGACAGTATTTTTTTTAATTAAAAAAATGGGTTTTCTGCCCCCACCAGCATTGTTATTTTTTCATTTTGGCAACAATGATCTTTTTTTGGTATCTTTATAATTGGTGTCGTCAGTGCTTGCATCACTATCAGATAAGTACTTGAGATCTCAAATAGCAGTAGTTGATTAAAGAGTGTAGTCAATATTCTTCTCTCAACAAATAATATATTTTGATCATCTATTCATATTTGTAATGGCCTAAAGTTACAAAGTCACCTAATAGTAGAGCTACTCAATCCAATCCCCACATTATATGTATATAATAAGTATGTAAACAATCACACTTTAGTTTAAGTGTAAAAATTTAGGGAAGAAGAATTTAGCTCGTACCCTTCAATTATACCCTTATTCCTATACAAAAAAAATTGAAAAAAATATCCTCATATAAATAGTGAAAAGAAAAATTTCACATCTATTTTTCACAACGTGTTCAGTCTTTCAGGAGAGTGAAATTTTTCCAAGTGATCCGGAACTCTTCAAGTAAGTCTTCTGATTCATTAATAAAATACTGAAACTCTTCATACTAAGTCTTCCGGTTCCATTATTGTTGGATGTGCAAAACCGAAAGTGTTATGATAAGTCTTTTGATATATGAAGCTTACCGGAAGTCTTTGATTAACTCTTCAGGAAGTTTAAATTTGCGATTTCTGTACCGGAAGACTTACAAAATGTGTTCCGGTTTGTGTTTCAAAATAGTGTACCGAAACTCTTTTTACAAGTGTTCCGGTTCACATTTTTATTAATATTATTATTATTTTTTTTAATAATATTATTTACACGCACACGAGGCAGAGATGGTAGGATACATGTTCGCGCTGTGGGACGAGACGAAACTTCGAGAATGACACAGGAAGATCATATTGGTACATCTACAACAGCTGCAGTAACCGTTGGATATCTAGGAGGACCGTACGATACCAGTCTTTTGGTTAAGTACAAATATCATGTCGCTAGACTTGTATGGTTCAGTGAGGTAAGTAAACGATAATTATTTAGTATTGAATAAAAACTGAAATTTCAATGTTGTATTTTATAATTTGCTTAATTTTAATTGTTTTCAGGAGAGAAGTTCGAAGAAAGAGTTGAAGGTCGCAGTGCATGGATTGAAGCTGAGTCATATGGTTCCACAACAGCTTCCACCAGAGATGGAGGCTTGGATATCTAGGTTTGGTTTATCTTCTCTACAGAGAACCAGTTTGTCGAAGATAGATACGAACCTGGTTTCCACATTTGTTGAGAGATGACATCTTGCGACTTCTTCATTTAACATGCCGTTTGGTGAGATGACCATTACTCTGGATGACGTTGCTTGTTTGCTTCACCTGCCCATCAGGGGAGTATTCTGGAGCCCTCAACATATCAGTGAAGACCTAACTATTGAGTGGGTTGTTGACTACCTAGGAGTGTCATAGAGAGTGGCACAAAAATAGGTTTGTGATTGCAGGGGTTCGTACTATAAGATGGAGTGGTTATACGATCGAATCGTAGAGCATAAAGCTGCTTCATCGTGGGCATATGCGACTAGATGTTATTTGATGATGTTAGTGGGTTGCACGATTTTTGCGGACAAGACCTTTACACTTGTTGAGGCACGATACCTGACACTATTTATGGACTTGAATGGCTTATAAAACTATAGTTGGGGAGCAGTTGCATTGGTTACCTTGTACAGGTATCTCGAAGATGCATCCATGTTCAGTTTTAAGCAGCTCGGTGGTTACCCGACTCTCTTACAGGTATATATATATATATTTAAATTTAGTTTATTGTTTGTTCTTATTTTTAAGTCTAATGTTAATTTTATTTTTATAGTTCATTATGTTATATTTAATTATTATGTTATAATTTTTTTTTTTGTAACAGTGCTGGATTCATGAATATTTTTCAACACTTGGAAAAAAAGGAGAGAATTGGATACCAACTAATAATTGTGGTCTCCCGTGAGCGATGAGATGAACCTATAGACAAGGTGTGTTAAAGGTGGATGACTTGTGACCTATTCTGGATGAGCTGACACCTACCGATGTCATATGGTAACCATTCGAGGATCATATAGTTCACCGCCAGTTTGATGAGATTTCTCTATACAGGGGTTGTTTGAGGTGGGGTGACACTATTATTCTATATATGCATGACAAATGTATTCGACAGTTTGGATACCGTCAATATATTCCACCTTCACCTCTTGATTATACGATGGCTAGTGATATCGATATTGAGTGGATTAGTTACATTCATAGTGTTGGGCAGGTGATTCGTCCTACATGACCGACCACTACCCCATTTGAGAAAGATGACGGATATCTCCAATGGTATTATCGTGTCTCGCATCCTCGATTGATACCGCCTAGATCTAATAAGTCGAGAGTTGTGTCTGTTCCTGAGTATGATGCGAGACCATCTGATCCTACATGGGCTTGTGTGTCTACATTAATTCATCGTTACCTTCAATAGACTAAGGCCGAAGAAGATGGCCCACTGTTTGCTGATTTGTTCGAAGCTTTACGTATTGCTCGTTCACAGTGACTTATATTTATGTTTATCTTTATGTGTTAATTTTTAGACTAATATTATATGTTAATGTTAATGTATTAACTTTTGGACTTATATGTTTAATGTATTAACTTTTGGAATTATATGTTGATGTTTATCTTTATGTGTTAATTTTTAGACTTAAAAATTGAAATTGAAAATGAATAACATAGTTTATAATTCATAATGTGTTACAAACATATAATATAATTCATGAATAAAAATGAATAATATAATTTATAATTCATAATGTGTTGGTAATATAGGCGTAAGTTGTTGTCAATGTTGTAGACGTCCTACAAATCCTAGCATCCACAATGTTGCTGCTGAATAACGTAAGTTCTTCCAATCTGTTGTCACTGGTGGCAATGAAAATCCTTCTTTCATGTTAACCTGGATAAAAAAATAATCAAAAAATTATTTAACATTAATCAAAACATCTATTAAAAATATCCAATTATAACAATATTTACCTGAACCCAATGATTTGAGTTTACAAATCCAATGCAATAAAAGGAGACATTCGGTGAAAATGTAGTTGTCATAGGGAAGAAAGTCAAGCATTCGAATCCTAAACAGACAAGTACCACATTGTACCGATTCACAATCAAGTAACCCATGTCTGGTAAACTCAACCATTTATCTGGTGGTTGAGGACCAATTTCCTCTATCCTCAGAGAATCTCTCACTTATGTTAACCGATCAACAAATAAATTGACATACAAAGTTGATCTTTCATTATGTATAATTTCCAACTCTAAGTCTCGCTGAACCATTGGCCAACCATCTTCACCATAACCATGCAATGAGGAATGACTCTAAATCCACAATTACCATCTGATAATACATTGACTACATCATCAATAAATGACCTAATGTGATTAGGAAGTTGAAGGATGAACCACTTAGATGATTGTGAAGATTGTGATAATTTCAACTTCTTTTTCAAAGGTTGTGATGGTTGATATTTCTTCTTTGAATTTTGTGATGGTTGATATTGTCGCTGTGAAGATTGAGATGCTTGATTAACATACTCATGATACGAAGGGTCCCTATAAACATCATACCCTACAGGTTTTTTTCCTTTCTTCTTGACTCCACCTTTGGTTTTTATTTTTTCAGGTGGTGGACACAAAGAAGTTGTTGTGGGGAATGCAAGTTCATAAACCCTACTTTTTAATGCCCTTCTTCCAACAACATCTAGTGACCTAAACCTTTTCCATAACTTATATATTGCACAACTCATACCCACCTTTGATCCATCATCTAAGTTTTCCTCCAACTTAATTTCCATGCTAAGTTTCCTCCAATGAACACGCACAACATCAATTGGTATCATAATACCACTAATTCCATGTCTTGTCAATTCACACGCGCAAGGTAACCCATATGTTGTTCTAAGAGTACAAAGACATATGTCCTTGTTCGTTCCAACATAATCAATTCTTGTTAACTTTTCAGCAATGCATCTCAATCCGTCTCAATGCAGCTCGAGACACTGAACCACATAAATTTGTGTAAAATGGAATTTAATAGGCATGCATAACTTCATAGAAACTCTTTTGAAAAGAAGCTCTAATGTTGTCAATTTGTAACTTTAAGTTGTCATTTATAGCCTCCCAACATTTGACCATGTCACAAATATTGTTACCCAACATCTGCTTTAACTTTCAATGAGTTGACTCAACCCTAAAATAATACATATTTAAAATACTTTAAAAAATACAAAATATGCAACAAAAAAAATTTATATATAAAATAAAACATACCAATTATTCGTCATGTTACCCAGATGCAGGACTCGATTAATGCGCAAACAAATATATGTCTATGTGGTGTCAACCATGTGTCGTTCACGTACTTAAAAAATCTAGGACAATCAACAAACGTCTGCTCAAGTTTTTTCAATTGTTGAGCATACTCAACCTCATCACTAGCCCATACAACATCTGTCCATAATTTGCCAATTGACTCTTGCATATCACGAGCCACATATTGTTTCTGTTTTGCACCAAATTTTTGTTTATGTGAAATTGACATAGCAAATTATTCGACCTTGGAAACACAGTCTTAACGACTTTCATCAAACCAAGATCTCTATCTGCCATAATCACTTGTGGACACTAATCTTTCTTCACAAACAATTGTTTAAGCTTATCTAACACCCAACAAAAAGTCTCAGTCTGCTCAGACTCAATATACGCAAATGTAACAACAAAAGTCAATTCGATTGATGTCATGCCAATATACGCAATTTGTGATTAGAACTTGGGATGAATCTTTGGAAGGAATTTTGTCATTGAGTTCGTGATGAATTTGAAATGCGATTACATCTTGAATTTACAAATGAGGTGAGAACTTGAAGTGGAAATTTAGAATATGAATTAGAAAATATGAACTAAACTTGGGACAGAAATTGAAATTGAAAAAATGAATTGGAGAATGAATTTAAAAATAAAATTGAACTTGAACTTAAATTGAAATTGGAAGTTATAATAAAAATAGAAACAGTTTTTTTAAAAAAGGAAATAAAAATTGGAAGTTAAAATTTGAGATAAAAATTTTAAAAAAATAAAAAACTAATTTAGAAATGAGAACTTATACATGGATAGAAAGAAGGAAATAAATAGATAAATAAAAAAAATGGGTATATAGATGAAATAAAGAATGACTAAAAACTAGTAATAGAAATTGAAATAAAATTTTAAAAATAGGAAGTTGAAAATAGAATAAAGAAATAGAAATAGAATTAGAAATTAAAAAGATACAAAAATGCAAAAATACATTAAAAGTTGGAAATGGGAAACAGAAATTAAATAGAAGTTCGGAAGTGAAAATAAATAAATAAAAATAAATAAATTCAAGAGAAACTTAAAAATGAGGTGGAAGCAACAAACAAAAAAAACTTGGAATTTTCTCTTAAATGCGATGTGTGATGCGAGCAGTTAGGGGTAAAATTTAGGGTGTGACAGTTGCCCCTATTTAAATAACTTCACCAGATAAAATGAGTGATGTTAATCCTCAGAAAATCGGAGTGAAAGGTATTTAAATATAGAAATAACCGAAAATTTTGCCCCTAAATGCAATGGCATGCTATGAACTTAAGAAGGACTCTTTGCTGGGGAAATGACATGCGAGATGCAATGAAACCTAGCTTGCTGATTTTTATGATGTATATATTGAAAATAGTATGATGCAGATAAATGCAACGGTGATCCACAAAAACGCAAACTGAGGGTGAAGACTCACTATGGATAACAATATGTTGGGGATGACAAGATGGAAACAAAATGTATTCAAAGTGATAAATCAGCAGGTTCAAGTGTAACCGCTGGCACTAAGAATAACAAAAGACAGGAGACAAAACAAAAAAAATCCAGAGCAAGATTAAAACAGACTGATACCCTATGATAAAAAGAAAATAGTTCGAAGTGGAAACACAATGACCTGATGCGCCCAACTGATACTACGAACGAGAACAAACTATCTGAAGTGATGAGCTAGCAAGTCCAAGGATGACTGCTGAGGATCCCAATACAGCAACTCGGTGATCGGGAAAACAAAACTCAACACAACGATTGAGGAAATAATAAAGCAGACATCGACACGGCGGTCGGAAAATAAAATAATAGACATTGACACGGCGGTCGGGAATAAAATAGTAGACATTGACGCAGTGGCCAGGAAAGTAAAATAACAGGCATCGACAACGGTGGTCGGGAAAATAAAATAACAGGCATCGACAATGGTGGTCGGGAAAATAAAAAACAGGCATCGACAACGGTGGTCGAAAAATAAAATAACAGGCATCAACAACGGTGGTCGGGAATAAAATAACAGGCGTCGACAATGGTGGTCGGAAAATAAAATAACAGACATCGACAACGGTGGTCAGAAATAAAATAACAAACATTGACAACGGTGGTCAGGAAATAAAATAACAGGTGTTGACAACGGTGGTCGGGAAAATGAAATGACAGACATCGACAACGGTTGTCGGGAAAATAAGATAACAGGCATCGACAACGGTGGTCGGGAAATAAAGATAACAGGCGTCGACAACGGTGGTCGGGAAAAAGATAACAGACATCAACAACGGTGATCGGAAATAAAATAACAGACATCGACAATGGTGGTCGAAAAAATAAAATAACAGACATATAATCCAAAGAGGTAAATCAGTAGGTTCAAGTGTAACTGTTGATACCGAGGATCGGAAAACGAAAACAGTATTTAGGCAGTGGCTCTGTGCAAACAAACTGATACTGGGAGTAGCATGCGAAACGTTTAAAGATAAATCAAACGGCTCCAAGCGATCGACTGGCAACAAGAATAAATGTTGGAATTTTCAACGAGATAAACGACCAACCTCAGGAAATTCCTTAAACGAAGAATTCAAAGAAGAACTTTTAGGAATTATCAGGAGAACACGGATGCGTGTTGAATTAAATAGCCTTAAATCTTAAGCAAACAACTTAAAGGATTTATGCCGATGATAATTGGGCATAAAAGAAATATTGGTTGTACTAAGGTACATCAAGGAGGGCCTCTGCAGGGGATACCAGTGTTGCTGGAAAAAAACTTGGTCAACCACACAGCGGGGTACCAACAATAATGGACTTTAAAATAACAAAAGACAGTAATCTGGACCTGGAGTTAGACAGGCGACAACTGGGGAGAGACAAATGATTATGTCAAATGTGTATGATTGAATATGATGCGAATGATCATGATATGCAAATGCTGACTCTAGGGAGACAGAGAGCTTTGACAAAACAGGGGAGAGCAGGATCTCAACGCCAATACTTAGACGAGCGAAAAGAAAGATGCTGGGGAGATGCCTTCAAACTTGGAAATCGATGTTTGGTCCAAGGATCCATCCAAGAGTGCTACCAGCTTTTAATCCTCTATGGGGATTTCTGTAATAATTGCATGAGAGCGTTGCTGCAAGCCATAGGGCTTTTTAGAAGACAGAAAATCTTTTAATCTTTTCTAAATTCAAAGAAATTTAAATGTTTTCCAGTATGTTTTCAAAACTGTTTCTAAAAAATTTTTATTTTCAGAATTAAATTGTAATTTAGTAAAGACATTTTGCATAACAAAGAAAATAAGAGGCTGAAAGACAAATTTTAAAGGCAAAGGTTGTATTGCATTCAAGAATGGTAGCTTGCCAATAGCAAAACTCCATGGAAAATTACAATTTAAAAATGGCAATGGGGAAAGGTCTTCATTGAATCCAACGACCACTATAATCCCTAATAACTAAAACCGCCCAACACCTTGCTTCTGACAAAGAGTGACTGGATTGGTCTTCAAGTAAATAATCTTCGATAATGGTAAACACCATCTGATACAGTCAAATGCCTTTGTCCCTAACTTTTGCCTGGACCGCCCTTTCGGGTTTTCAATCCACCGGGACGCTCTTTTTTGCCTAAGCCGCCCTTTCGGGTTTTCAACTTAGCGAGCTCTATTTTTTTGTTTTTATCCCTAACTTTTGCCTGGATCTCCTTCATAGGTTATGATCCACCGGGATACCCATTTTTGCTTAGGTCGCCATTTCTGGTTTTCGGCCTAACGGGCTTTATTTAGGCATAATATTTTTTGACTGCATCAGAATTCACCGGGTGTTCCAGTTGTTCACCATCCATAGTTGTGAGGATTAGGGAACCTCCAGAGAATTCCATCTTCACAACATATGGACCTTCATAGTTAGGGCTCTATTTTCCACGCATGTCTTTGTGGACTGGCAAGATTTTCTTGAGTACGAGGTCTCCTTCTTTGAACTCTCGGAGACGGACTTTCTTGTCAAAAGCTCTTTTTATGCACTTCTGGTACAACTGACCATGGCACATGGCAGTCATTCTCTTCTCATCAATGAGGTTCAGTTGGTCATATCTGTTATGGACCCACTCGGCTTCCTCCAGTTTGGTTTCCATCAAGATCCTTAAAGATGGTATTTCTACTTCAATAGGGAGAACTGCATCCATCCCGTACACCAAAGAGAAAGGGGTTGCCCCTGTTGAAGTGCGAACTGATGTTCTATATCCGTGTAAAGCATATGGCAGCATCTCGTGCCAATCTTTGTAAGTCTTCACCATCTTCTGCAGGATCTTCTTGATGTTCTTGTTCGCAGCTTCGACGGCTCCATTCATCTTCGGACGATACGGAGAAGAGTTATGATGTTCAATCTTGAACGTCTCACACAACTCTTCCATTGTCTTGTTGTTCAAATTGGTCCCATTATCTGTGATGATTCGGCTTGGGATCCCATAGCAGCAGATAATTTGGTTCTTGATGAAACGGGCGACCACTTGCTTTGTCACATTGGCGTAGGAAGCTGCTTCTACCCATTTGGTGAAATAATCGATCGCAACCAGGATAAACCGGTGACCATTGGAAGCTTTAGGCTCAATTGCCCCTATCATGTCAATGCCCCACATTGAGAAAGGCCAAGGCGATGACAGAACATTCAAAAGGGTCGGAGGTACGTGCACCTTGTCGGCATAAATCTGACATTTATGACACTTCCTGGCGTACTTGAAACAATCTGATTCCATGGTCAACCAGAAGTATCCAGCTCTCAAAATCTTCCTGGATATGGCATGTCCATTGGCATGTGTTCCAAATGATCCTTGATGGATTTCCCTGATCAATAAGTCTGCCTCGCGCTTATCCACACATCTAAGCAGAACCATATCGTGATTTCTCTTGTAAAGCACATTGTTGCTGAGGAAAAACTTGGATGCCAATCTTCTCAAAGTCTTCTTGTCTAAAGTTATTGCATCCGCTGGGTATACCTGATTTTGCAAATAGTTCTTGATGTCATAGAACTATGGTTTCTCATCAGTTTCTTCCTCGACCAGTAGACAGTAGGCTGGTGTAGTTTTTCGCTCGATTGTAATGAGTGGAGCTTCATTAAGAAATTTGACTTGAAACATAGAGGCCAGCATAGCCAAAGCGTCTGCTATTTGATTCTCTGCCTTTGGAACATGATGGAAAGTGACTTCATCAAAGTATTTAATTAATTCCACAATGTGGGCACGGTAAGGGATCATCTTCTCATCACAGGTCTCCCATTCACCTTTGACTTGGTAGATTACTAGAGCTGAGTCTCCATATACTTCAAGGATCTTGATTCTAGTATCAATTGCAGCTTTGATACCCAAAACACATGCTTCATACTCAGCGATGTTGTTTGTACATTCAAAACATAATCTGGCTGTGAAAGGAGTATATCCACCATCAGGATTCATCAAAACAACTCCCACACCATGCCCCATGTAATTAGAGGAACCATCAAACATCATCTTCCAACGAGAACCTGGCTCAGGACCTTCATCTGGACTTGGAACTTCACAGTCTTTTACCAACATGATGTCCTCGTCTGGGAAATTGAATTTCAAAGGTTCATAGTCTTCAACAGGGTGATCAGCAAGGTAGTCATACAAAAAACTTCCTTTGATGGACTTCTGGGTTACATACTGGATGTCATATTCGGATAACAACATGTGCCAACGGGCAAGCCTTCCTGTCAAGGCGGGCTTCTCAAAAATGTACTTTATTGGATCCATTTTCGAGATCAACAAAGTAGTGTGACAAATCATATACTGCCTGAGACGTCTGGCCGCCCATGCCAAAGCACAACAAGTCTTTTCTAAAAGCGGATATCTGCTTTCACAATCTGTAAACTTCTTGCTTAAGTAATAAATGGCATGTTCCTTACGAATGGTTTCGTCTTGTTAGCCTAATACGGAACCCATAGATCCCTCAAGTACAGTCAGATACATGAAGAGAGGCTTCCCTGGAGTAGGTGGGATTAAGATAGGAGGTTCCTGTAGGTAAACCTTGATCTTCTCAAAAGCCAATTGACAATCAGGACTCCATTCAATTGCTTGATTCTTTCAAAGCAACTTGAATAAAGGCTCACATGTAGCAGTCATGTTGGAGATGAATCCGGAGATGTAGTTCAATCTTCCAAGGAAGCCTCTGACTTGCTTTTCGGTTTTTGGAGCTGGCATTTCTTGAATTGCTCTGACCTTATCCTGATCTACCTCAATTCCTTGCTGACTAACAATAAAACCAAGTAACATTCCTGATCGGACACCAAAGGTACATTTAGCTGGATTCAGACGCAGTTGGAACTTTCTAAGACGCTCAAATAACTTCAGGAGATGATTCAAATGATCCTCCTCACTCTGTGATTTGGCAATCATATCATCCACATAAAGTTCTATTTTTTTATGCATCATATCATGGAAAAGGGTGACCATTGCCCTTTGATAAGTGGCTCCTGCATTTCTGAGACCGAATGGCATAACTTTGTAACAATACGTGCCCCATGGTGTGATGAAAGTGGTCTTTTCCATATCATCATGATCCATCTTGATCTGGTTATATCCTGAAAATCCATCCATGAAGGAGAAAATAGCGAACTTAGCAGTGTTATCAACCAAAGTATCAATGTGCGGAAGAGGGAAATCGTCTTTTGGACTGGCTTTGTTCAAATCCCTATAGTCCACACACATTCTAACCTTGCCATCCTTTTTCGGGACTGGCACGATGTTAGCTACCCACTTAGGGTACTTTGCAACTGCGAGGAATCCAGCATCAAACTGTCTTTTGACCTCTTCTCGAATCTTCAGAGCCATGTCTGGTCTCGTTCTTCTGAGTTTTTGCTTTACTGGAGGACAATCTGGTCGAAGCGGCAACTTATGAACAACTATGTCTGTGTCCAAACCGGGCATATCCTGATACGACCATGCAAACACATCCACATACTCTTTGAGAAGCTTGACCAATCTTCCTCTGACGTCTGCCCCAAGTGTTGTACCAATCTTGACTTCCTTCTTATCTTCATCGATGCCAAGGTTGATGGTCTCTACCTGCTCCTTATGTGGCTGAAGATCTGTGTGCTCATACTCAACTAATCTTGCCAGTTCTTCGAGAATGTCACAATCTTCCTCACTTTCATATTCCGCTTGGTAGATGGGTGAATCGAAGCTAGGAGAGAATATAGAGTCATTGGACTCAACAGGGTTTTCATTTGTTCTGCATATGGGAATGATTTGCTTTTATTAATAGTGAAAATAGAGGGATGCAAGAAAAACTTTTTATTAGCTTTGAAAGATTGTCATTTTCTTTTAAAAGTGAAAAGAGAAAAACAATAAATAAAGATAAAGTAAGAATTTGACAAAATGCCTTCATTGATTGAATAACTTGAAAATGAGAAGGGGCCCTACAAAATGATCCCATAGCCTTGGGCAGAGCTAGGGAACTTTGAAAACACTTAAAGAAAACAATAAATTACTTTGACAATGGAAAATATTCTGGGTTCTCAACTGCCTCCCAATTGCCCAAAGCTGCTTCACACTGATAAACCAAATGATCCACATCTTCATCTTCAGCATCTCCACTAATCACATTGATCTGGTAGCCGGCACTGGAAAACACCTCTTGAATGATCTTTGGACGTCCTTTGACGGAGGTTGATGCTCCTTCCTTCACATGAGTGGGTTTGTAACCCAAACCGTAACGATCTAGCTTCTGCTTGACTTCAATGACATCACCCCAACCTTCATGGCTTCCTTCTTCAATAGTGGAAACGGTACTTTTCAGCGATGCAAAAGATGGAATACCCTTCACCTCTGGTTCCTCTACTTCCATAAGGACTACATTGGCTATCTCCAGAGTTTGGAAAGCAGTTTCCAAAGCATATTCATCAGCCTCAATATAACTAAAGGAAGAAAGGTTACTGACCATGAGATCTTCTTCACCCGACACAGTTACCAGCTTATTATCGACCACAAACTTCATTTTCTGGTGTAAGGTAGAAGTGACTGCCCCATCGGCATGAATCCAAGGTCTTCCCAGCAAACAA
Source organism: Lathyrus aphaca (assembly GCA_963966055.1). Taxonomy (NCBI): domain Eukaryota; kingdom Viridiplantae; phylum Streptophyta; class Magnoliopsida; order Fabales; family Fabaceae; genus Lathyrus; species Lathyrus aphaca. The sequence goes on along the minus strand of OZ014520.1, from coordinate 102,750,976 downwards.
CTATAATTAGGATTAATGTCCATAACCTGGAAAGTGATTTTGAAGACCTATGGCCCAATCAAGATTGGTAAGACTACTTCTCCAATAACAGTCCTCCTTGACCCATCAAAGGCTTTCACAATCAGTGCACTGGGCCTCATCTCTGCTCCTTGATAAGATAACTTGGCAAGCGTTCTTTTCGGCAAAACATTCAATGAAGATCCTGTATCCACAAGAACTCTTGCTAAAGTATCCTCCTGACATTTTACAGATATGTGAAGAGCACGATTATGGTCCAAGCCATCCTTTGGAAGATCCTCCATACTGAAGCTGAGATTGTTACATGTAGTGATATTGGCAATGACTCCATCAAACTGATTCACAGTTATATCATGCGTAACATGAGCTTGGGCTAGTAATTTCTGGAGAGCACCTCGATGGGCCGGTGAATGCATAAGAAGTGATAAGATAGATATTTTGGAAGGCGTTTGATGTAGCTGATCAATAACCATATAATCACTCTTCTTAATGATTCTGAGAAATTCTGCATCCTCTTCTTCCAAGACCAAACCTTTATCCTGGTTGACAACCGTGGGAATTACTTCTTTATGTGGAACTGTATTGACTTGCTGAGTATAAACACGCCCACTACGAGTTAAACGACTTGCACCTATTATGTCAGCACTTGCCACTTTTGTAATTTCCTTCTGACCAGCCTGTTCAAACTTCTGATGAATTCCCCCTGTATCATACTTCCACGGAACTGCTTTGGTATCTTCATAAAGAAAGGGGTACTCCTTTGCTCAATCCTTGGTTCGGGTATATTGAAAATGGGCACCATAGGTTCTGGCATATTAAAGATGGGTTGAACTCTTGGGGACTCAAGCAGGTTAAACAATGGTGCCATGGTAGAATCAGATTCAGGCAAGTTGAAAATGGGTTCAATCATTGCCACTTCATTCCTTTTCACACGACCGCTTACTTGTAAAACACCCAGATTAATTAAACTTTGAACATCTCTCAAGACCAGTTCACATCCCTTTGGATTATTCGCACAAGCTTCACAATTCTTATGATAGTTCTTCAGCATACCCACCTCTACTAACTTTGCATGGAAGTCTCTAAGCGGGATTTTGATCTCTGTGGCATTGAAAATCAAATCTTCGTCAGACTCGTCAACAGTGGCATTTATGGACCCATGCTTAGGTAAAGGATTATTTTTAACATTCAGACCAGTATCTCCAAATGACAAAATGTTTTTGTCCATTAAATCCTTCACAACATACCTCAAAGCAATACAATTTTCCAAATCGTGCCCTGGAGCACCTTCATGGAACAAACAGTGGGCATTTGAGTTGTAACCTGGTGGAAGCGGATCTGATGGAGGACCCAAAGGCCTTGGAGTAACCAAGCCTTTCTTCAATAATGAGGGATACAATTCAGTATAGGTCATAGGGATCCGAGGATGGGGAGGCCTTCCTCCTGGTCTTCTATTCTGAAAGTTGGAATTCTGATGAGGAGTTGGAGTCCTCTGCTGGTAGGCTGAAGCATTGGGCGCTCGTTGATAGCCTGGATTGTTGAGAATTGGTTGGTAAGCTGGAATCACCGGAATTGTTTGCTGATACATCGGTACTGCTTGAGTTGGCCGATACATTGGGACTTGTTGATTATATGACGGTTGGACTGCCGCTACATAAGGATGTTGAACATACTGTGGTGGGTAGACATACTGGTGTTGAGCCACATGTGGAGACCTCTGCCAAAGCTGATTTCTCCTTTGACTTGTCATTACTGCATTTGTCTCTCCCTCTTTCTTTTTGTGGAAATTGCTGGTAAACTTCTTAATATTGTTTCCACTACTGTTGTTGGAGCTGCTGGACACACCACTCATCTTCCCATTCTTCAAACCGAGTGCAACCTTGATTCCCACATCTACAAGGTCAGAGAAGCTAGCAGTTACGCTTCCCACCATTCTCTCAAAGAATTCTGGTCGCACTGTGTCAACAAACCAATAAGCTAACTCCTTTTCAGACAACGGGGGATCTACCTGAGAAGCGGCCCCCCTCCACCTTTGAGCATATTCTTTAAACGATTCGGAATCTTTCTGGGACATACTCAACAACTGTCTCCTATCGGGAGCAAGATCCATATTGTACTTGTATTGCTGGATGAAAGCATCTGTCAGGTCTTGAAAACTGCGGATCTTTGACTGATCTAGTGTTAAATACCACTTGGAGGAAATTCCCTTCAGACTGTCCTGGAAGCAGTGGATCATTAATTTGTCATTATCCACCTGCGCAACCATTCTTCGATAGTACATTAAGAGGTGGTTCTTAGGACACGTTGCGCCCTCGTACATGTCAAAAGTGGGTATCTTGAACTTTGGAGGAATTACCAGTCTAGACACCAGACACATCTATCTAGCAGCAGCCCCAAAGATCTGGTCACCTTCAATTGCTCTTAACCTTTTTTCAAGGGTATCAAAATTCTCTTGCATCTTCTCATGTTTCTCATTTCCATTCTCAGACATATCTGGCACGTCATACACCTGAGGTTCGTTAAAGTATGGTTGGGCACGGGTGTGCATAATATCTGGTGTAAAATTAGTAACCACATGGTTTTCTTCGGTAGTCAAAGGAATAATCTGCTGAGCACTAAATCCTTGAGGGGGAGGCACAAAACCTTGGGAAGGAAATGCAATACCCTGAGAAGGAGGTGCGAAACTTTGAGAAGCGAAACCTTGGGAAGGAGGGAAGAAACCCTGAGCAGCAAGTCCTTGAGAAGAAGGAATAAAACTTTGAGAAGCAAAACCCTGAGGAGGGGGTACAAATCCGTGAGGAAGCCCAAAAGGAGGCCAAGTTACAGGGGTAGTCACTGATGGTGTAGGCTCAGTCGTTGCAGTGACAATCTCAGACACCACAGTCTGTTGGGTATCTAATTTTGCTCGAATGACTTGCAGCATCTCCATCATCTGACCCATATTTCTACGAAGATCAGAAAGCTCTTCATTAACTTTCTCTATTTATGGGTCTCTATCGGCCATCTTCTTCTTGGCCTGAGCTCAGGTGGAATACTTGTGTGAGATCCTCAGTGTGAGAGATGGAAAGGAGGTGACGAGAATGAGTTTTTGACAAATGCAAATGCGGAGATGCACTCATGAGTAAAAAAATGCAAATGCTTCAAGGGACTTAAGAAGTTATTGCAAAACATCAAAATGGGTAAAGTTTTCTTATTATTTTCCAAAACCTAATAAGCTGAAGTCCATTCATGGTAAAATATATGAGGTTTGCAACAAAACTTCTTTGTTCCTTGAAGCTCTTACTAAAATGATGCATATGATGCTGAAATGCAAAGATGCAGGGATGCGAGGATGCAAGGAGCCACAGGTACATTCAGAATCTTCTTAACAGGTGGGTTGTAAGAGATTGGTTCTACGTTTTGATACCCATAAGTCCCACTCACAGGATGGTTTCTACAGTGATGGTTTAAGGAAACTCAAGGTCACGGACGTTTATCGTACTAACGTCCCGCCGCAGGCTAGCTGCATTGTGACGATAATAACGATAAGGTCTACCTTGAGTGGAGTTCTCATGCTAGGCTGATAAAGGGGCGAGCCCTCGGAGCCTAACATTACACAACTACCAAAATTGAAACAGGTCCTAGGGGGTCCCAGAATCACAACCATTTCGTGAATCAGGTCACGCGACAGGCTAGCTGCGTTGCGACAAGATCTACGAAAAGTCTAACTATCTGGGGGAGCTTTCATGCTAGGCGTGCAAGGAGCGAGTCCTTGGAGACTAACACTAATAACATCCAATTATAAACTTAGGTGTTCCCTCTGCTTTTTCCACCACTCAAATTTTACTTGCAAAGTGACCCTGATATCCCACAGACAAGTAATATAATGAGCAATAAAGGGAAAGTGGTAAAAGAATAAACAAACATAAATAACAAACATAGAGAAGACAAGAAGAGATAAGCTCAAATAAATAAACACACAAAGCTAAGTTAGGCTCGACCCTCTCTAGCATGGAGCTAATCCCCAGCAGAGTCGCCAACTGTCGTACCTCGAAAACATACGATCCTAAAACAAACAACAGAGTTGCCAACTGTCGTACCTTGAAAAAATACGATCCTAAAACAAACAACAGAGTCGCCACCTAGTTCTATTTATTCTACTTAAAGAAAAGGGAGATATAGATACAACCTAATAAAGGATAAGAAATGGTTTACGAAACCAAATTCTAAGTTCGGGAGTCGTTTATGCAAAGGGAATGTATTAGCACCCCTCACGTCCGTTGTACTCAACGGGAACCTCTTAGCTTAATTATGCGATTAAATGTTTGATCTTAAGTCTTTGTCTTCTAAATGATTGTTAATATGTTTGTTAAAGTTTTAAATTATTATTATTAAGACGGAGAAAAGATTAAAATTTTTTATATTGTGATTTAAACAGAGAAATAATTAAATTTTTTATTAGGGTGCTCGCGAAGGATAAAAATCCCTGTGCCTACGTATTCCCTTGTGCAACGGGAAAGTCATAGCTTCGTAGTTCGTGCGACTACGGTTTGTGGTTTTTAAATTAGACGATTATTTAAAACGCATTCTACTGCTAAGCGTTGGCTTATACTCGCGGTGGAGGCTGAAGCGCTAGCTTGTTTGCGAGATAGAATGATCTAAACAATGTTCGTTTTAGAGAAAAGTGTTTGACTTTTGTTAAGGTGTTTTAGACGAAAGGGCGAATGAATCACGTCGCGTGGGGCTAGCCCAGGAGCGATCCATTCTAGAACGTGCGGAGTGCTAGACTCCGGAGTTCCGTCTTTCGCTGATTAATTATGAAAATGATTTAAATTGATTGGTAAGTTTTAGGTTGTTTTAAGATATGAAAGAGCGAATGAAGCGCGTCGCGTGGGGCTAGCCCAAGAACGATTCATTCTAGAACATGCGGAATGCTAGACTATGGAGCTCTATTCTTTCGTATTTGAAATTATAAAATGATTGAGATATTTTGATATACGAACGGTGATTGAACCACGTCGCGTGGGGCTAGCCCAAGAACGATCCAATCCAGAACGTGCGGAGTGCTAGACTCCGGAGCTCTGTTTTCGTAAGTTAATTTGTGCTATTAGATACTTCGAAATACGGAAGGCGAATGGACCACATTACGTGGGGCTAGCCCAGTAGCGGTCCATTCCAGAACGTGCGAAGTGCTAGACTCCGGAGCTCTGTTTTCGTATTTAAATTTATAAAATAAGTTGGATATATTTTTTAGACGTTTTTTAGGATTTAATATTTTAATAACGAAGGAGTAAACGAAACACTACGCGTGGGGCTAGCCCAGGTGTGATTCGTTCCAGAACGTGCAGAATGCTAGACTCCGGAGCTCTGTTCCTTGTTAAATTAATTAAGACGCATAAAAATCGTGCAGACGGTGATCACATAATGACCGACTTATGTGTGTGCGAAAATGCAGGCATATGAATTGATTAAATGAAGTGGATTTGATTCCTAATTCCTAAAGGTATTCCTAGTGAAAACGAAACCGGTAAAATAGAGGCGGAAGAAATAAATTACGTACAAAAACGGGAGAGGGATAAATTACGGTTCTCGAAAGCATAATTAATTTATGCTCTGAAATCGCAATGCGATAAAATTACCACAACAATTAAATAAATAATATAAAAAATGAGTTAAGCTACCACTTACCATATTTAAAAAAATAAATTAAATTCTAATTGAATAGTTTTTTCTTATAAGAAAAATACATAAATAAATAAACAATAGAAATATATAAATTGAAAAAAAATGAATGCAAGACTTATGTATAGTTGAAACGTGTGATGTCTCAAATGCTAACCAACATCCCATTTTCTTCACATTTAAAACAAAGAACCTATACTATAGTGACACGTGTCCCATCTTAAAAGAAAAAATAAAACAAAGACAATAACTAGTATGAGACGGTATGAAAGCAGAAAGAACAAAAAGCTTGAAACAATACAAACCACATGCTATGATATTGTAGTACTCCCTCCGTCTCAAAATAATTGTCTTTGAAGGTTGTTGCACATAGATTAAGAAAAATAATGATTGAATGATTAAATGTAACAATTTTACAAAACTGCCCTTAATTACTATTGGTTGTTATTATTTTGGGACAATTTTTTTAACCTTAAAAAACTATTATTTTGGGACAGAGAGAGTATTATAAAATAGGAAAAAAACTTATTGAAAGAAAAGAAAGAACAAGACGCAAGGTCTGCGTGGCAGGATTATAGAAAAGACAAGTCACTGAGGCAACATGAGATAGGGTAATGTCTAGCATCATTATATTAATTGTAGCAAATAAAATAGAATAAAAACAAGACATGTCTCTATGTAATAACCGCAAGGCAAAGAAAGATTCAATATCCCTTGACAGTCTGAATAAGGACACTTGCCGATATCATCATGATTTTCTCACCACGTGGCAGAATAAAAATTATGGAAAACTACCGGGTGGCGTGATATTATGATAGAAAGTAATGACGCCATTGCCTAGGAGGTGGTTTTTGTTTAAAACGTGTCAACAAAATAACTACCTCAGCATTATTAAAACAACATTTGCCATATAATCCAAAAGATACTTGAGTGAAAAAAAAACCTATTAAACATTTTTAATACGAATAAGTTGAAAAGAGAAATCTTCACAATTGAAAACATAATTTCCTTCAACTTTTGGTTACCACTCGCTCAGAGAGAAATAAAGCAGAAGCACAACTCTTTCAACCTTATCTCCACCTCATATGCAGTCCGAATCCATGCTCAGTTTTTTTAACACCTCATCACACATTATCATTAACAAAACAATATCACAAAAAACATAGAATACAAATTCAACAGCAACATTAAACAATGGATTTCATCCCGAATCAGGAACCCTAATTATCACATTGTTATGAGATTAGATCAAGGAGCGAAAGGATTCAGAAGTTTTACCTTCGTCGCGACTCTTTGTAACAGGTACTAGACGTTTTTCGCTCTTATTCGGATCCTTCTTTTCTTCTACTTCTTTCGTCCTTGTTGTTGCTCTGTTGATCGATTGTTGTTGTTTGATGCGAGGTGGCGGTTACGGTTCTGCGGTTGAAGGTCGAAGCGAGACAAGGTGTGCGGTGAGGAGTCTCAGTGCTGGTTGAGGAACGATAAAGATGACGATTCAGTTTTTGCTTGTATCAGTTTTTTGTTTTCACAGTAAGTTGGGAAAGTTGAGATTGATGAAGGATATTTCTTTCAGATTTTTTTTCCAGTTATCCCTTCCTCTTTGTGAATTTCGTCCCTTTAAATAGGGCTCAAATTAGGGTTTCTCAATTTGAAATGAAACTTGTTGATTAAGCTTATGTTATCAGAATTTTGTTTGATCCTGATGTTGGGTCCTTTTCAGTTTCAGGTTTTGCTTATGGAGCAGAGAGATATTCACATTTTAGTATAAGCAGATGAAAATGCTTTTGTTGTTGAATTGCAAGATTTCCAATTCCATGCTTGCTGTGGAGTGCTCAAGATAGGGGAAACAGTTTGCGACCCTATTTTTTTTACAGCAGGTCTGCTACACATTTTCAACTTTGTCTGTTTGTGTGAACTTGGTCCCTGCTGTTTTCTTTTTTGCTGTATTGTGAAAAAAACCTTCTTTTTTTTGTGGAAATTCAATTTGACATAAACCCTATTTCAATATGCTAATGTGATGATAAGAAATTGGAATGAACATGATCTTTGAAGAATGTTTGAATCTAATGTATGAACTTGTTTTGACTTGGTGGTTTTGCTGATTTTTGTACTATGTATCCTTGAAACTTTGTTATGAGAAAAAAAAACAAATTACAACATGTATAAATGAATTAACATGAATGCTGAATTTTTGAATAATGGTATGCTTGAATGAAATGTTTGAGAATGATGAGTTAATTTTGATTGTTAGATTATAATGAAATTGCTCATGTTGCGGATTTGATGAATGAAACACATTATGATGCAATTTTTGAATGAATATGTTAGATGAATGTGAAGGATTTGAATAAGTTGAACGAAGTTCTTGATCATGTATGTTTGAGTGAATGAATTAATTAATTATTTTGAATTTTTTTGGTAACTTTGAATGAGATATGCTATGAATTAAAAAATGGATTCAATGAATTGCTACTTTAATGTGTGAATGCTAACTCTTATTTGTTTCCAATTTTTATGTATATTTGGAATTTGGCATGTGGAGCAAGTGATAATGGAGAAAAAAAGTTTCATGGAAGCTTGGTCCTAAAGGAATCAAAATAACATAGAGTGATTGTTGAAGTAAAGTTATGTTGAACATGAACACTCTCGATTGGGACAATGGAAACCACTTGGATGAAGATACTTAGCTTTGAATGCATTAGCTTAGGTTATGGAAACTTAGGAACTCTTGTGATCATGTGATAAAAAAATGTAATTGACTTGTATTGCACCTTATTTATAATTTGTAACTTGTAATTTTTTACATGAATTTGTGATTAGAACTTGGGATGAATCTTTGGAAGGAATTTTGTCATTGAGTTCGTGATGACACTACGCCAAAAATGTTTTTTAACAGCGCATCTTAGACAGCGCTTTTAAAAGAAAGCGATGTCTAAGGTTAAAATTAAAATAAAACACGGAAAATGTTTTAAAAAAAATAATGAAAGCACTGTCTAAGGGGGGGTCTTAGACAGCGCTTTCTAAAAGCGCTGTCTAAGACCCCCCCTTTAGACAGCGCTTTTAGAAAGCGCTTTTAAATATAGACCTTAGTCAGCGCTTTTGAGAAAGCGTTGTTTAAAGTCTTTCAATTAAAAAAAAATTTAAAACCAAAAGCGCTGTCTAGGGGGGGGGGGGGGTTTAGAAAGCGCTTTTGGAAAGCGTTGTCTAAGGCATATCTTAGAAAGTGCTTTCCACAAAAGCGCTGTCTAAGGTCTAATTAAAATTAAATTTCAGACTTCTATTTTCGTTCTCTGTTCTTTTTGTTTTCCCTCCTGCGAACAAACCCCTCCAGCGAACCCTAACAGCGAACTTGAATACATTGTCATCCTTCGGTTTCAGTCATTGAAAGTGTTTGAAGAATCGTTCGTTTCTACTGTGGTATGTTCTTCATTTCTTCATTTTTTCATTTCTGATTTCAGTTCGGTTTCAGTTCGTCATTTCTTCATTTTTTCATTCATTCGGTTTCAGGCATTGCAAGTGTTTGAAGAATCTTTCATTTCTGAAAGTGTTTGAAGAATCGTTTATTGCGGTATGCTCTTCATTTTTCATTTCTTCGGTTTCAGTTCTGATTTTTCATGCTCTGTTATTTAGGGAAATATCAGTATTTTGAGATTAAATGGTGATATAATGTTGGAAAGCAATCAAAAAGATTGTGTGATGACTAATAATTATAACTTGATGTTTTTTGCTTTAACTTTGTTGAGATGTTCAATATTGTTCAAACTTCATGTTTCCTTAGTGATTTTACTTGAAGATTGAATAGGTAGTTTTTTTTCTTTTTAACTGTAAAAGTGTTGTTCATCTCACTTTCATTCTAAAGCAACAAGATTTCTCCCATAAAATGATTGAACGAACTCTAATATAGTTATAGGTATAGTTATAGGTATATTGTAATAGAAAAAGTTTGATTCTTGTAATATAAAAAATGAAAGTGATGAGGTAATTAAAGTTGGTATATTGGCGTATCGGATACGTTATTGAAGTTTATATTAACATTGGTTATGTATACGTTATTGAAGTTTAAAATGAATTGAACTTTAAAATTGTTAGGATATTCAAAGATACTACCTTAGTTATGTATTTTCGTCTGGATTGATTGTTTACTTTAATAAGTAGGAAAACCATGGATAAAACATGGATCTGTGCCGATCGAATGACCAAAGAGTACGAGAGTGGGGTTGCGGAATTCGTTAAGTATGTTGTTCAACACGCTGAAAACCCCAGACGAATGCATTGTCCTTGCTTGCGTTGTTGTTATATTGGTAAGGTTGACGCACATGGATTGAAATCGCATTTGCTGAGGCATGGAATTGATCAAAGTTATCAGTGTTGGATATTTCATGGTGAGAAAATTAACGAGAATGTTGAATCGAGTGGAAAAAGTAATACGACCTATGCTTCATACGACAAAGACACGGAAACATACGATTGTGATCGAGTTGAAGAGATTGTAGAAGCACTGGAAGAAGATCTTCATGATTGTCCTGAAATGTTTGAGAGGATGGTAAGCGATGCAGAGAAACCGTTGTACAAAGGTTGCACTAAATTCTCAAGACTTTCTGCGGTATTAAAGTTGTACAACTTAAAGGCGGGCAATGGATGGTCGGATAAAAGTTTCACAGAGTTGTTGGCCCTTATGAGAGAAATGCTACCGGATGATAATGTTCTTCCTAATCGAACCTATGAGGCAAAAAAAATGTTGTGCTCTATTGGCATGAGCTATGATAAGATACATGTTTGTCCTAACGATTGCATTTTGATTCGTAACGAATATGCAACGTTAACTGAGTGCCCTAAATGCGGTTTGTCTCGATATAAGAAAAGATTATCTCCCGCAAAAGTCTTATGGTATTTTCCGATAATTCTGAGATTTAGGCGCATGTTTCGTAGTGAAACCGATGCAAGACATCTTACTTGGCATGCAGATGAAAGAATTATTGATGGAAAGTATCGGCATCCGGCTGATTCACCACAGTGGTCGAAGATTGATAATGATTATCCTGAGTTTGGATCAGAAGCAAGAAACCTTCGATTGGCATTATCTACTGATGGAATGAACCCACATGGTCTTCAAAGTATCTCACATACCACATGGCATGTGATTCTTATGATTTATAACCTACCTCCGTGGCTATGTATGAAGCGTAAGTACATGATGTTATCTATGTTAATCTCTGGGCCTAAACAACCAGGGAATGACATAGACGTATACTTGACACCTCTGATCGAAGATTTAAAGATTTTGTGGGAGAACGGTGTGGAGGTTTATGATGGATATAGGAAAGAAAGTTTCAATTTGAGGGCGAAGTTGTTTGGCACAATTAATGATTTTCCAGCATACGGGAATCTATCTGGGTATAGCATTAAAGGTCAACGTGCGTGTCATGTTTGTGAAGACGGAACCGATACGATTCGATTGGAACTTTACCATAAGAATGTGTTTCTCGGTCATCGTAGATTCTTACATTCTAAACATCACTACCGTGGGTGGAGAAAAGCATTCAATGGAGACATCGAACATCGTAGAGCTCCACCCGCATTGTCAGGTGAACAAGTTTTTGAAAAGGTGAAAGATGTGCGTACTGAGTTTGGCAAGCCTTTTGCACATAAGATTGTGAAAGGTGTGTGGAAGAAAAGGTCGATATTTTTTGAATTTCCATATTGGAAGTCTTTGTACGTGAGACATTTTCTCGATGTTATGCATATTGAAAAAAACGTATTTGAAAGTGTTATCGGTACATTACTCAATATAAAAGGCAAGTCTAAGGATGGCCTTAAAGCAAGGGAGGACATGTTAAAAATGGGAATGAGAACTGAATTAGCACCCGTGAAAAAAGGAAGACGAACATATCTACCACCTGCTGCTTTTACTTTATCTAGAAAGGAGAAAAAAAATTTGTGTAAGTCTCTGAGTGAAGTTAAGGTTCTAGAAGGATACTCATCTGATATCAGAAGACTTGTTTCTATGAAAGACCTCAAGTTGAAGAATTTGAAGACACATGATTGACATGTTATAATGGAACATTTTCTACCGATAGGTATACGTTCTATTTTTCCAGAAAAAGTAAGAAGTGCCATAACTAAATTGTGTTTTTTCTTTAGGTCAATTTGTAGTAAGGTGATCGATCCCGAGATCTTACCAACACTACAAAAAGAGATTGTAATTACCTTGTGTAAGCTTGAAATGTATTTTCCTCCGTCTTTTTTTGACATAATGGTTCATTTAGTTGTTCATCTTGTGAAAGAGACACAGTTGTGTGGACCAGCTTATATGAGATGGATGTACCCTGCTGAACGGTATATGAAAATATTAAAAGGGTACGTGAAATCCCGAAGTCGACCAGAGGGTTGTATTGTTGAACGATTCATTGTTGAAGAAGCTGTTGAGTTTTGTACTGAATATTTGTCTAACATTCAATCGATTGGACTCCCCAGAGCTCAGATTTTCGAAAAAATGGAAGGTAAAAAATTAATTGGGAATAAAATTGTGACAATATCAAGGGATGAACGGGATCAAGTTCATTTGTATGTTCTGCACAATAATAATGAGGTTGAGCCATATGTTGAAATGCACAAGGATGTACTCCGAAGGTTAAATCCGAACAGAAATGAAAATTGGATAGTTATAGAGCACAATCAAAGTTTCATACAATGGTTGAAGGATCATATTTATTTGAAGCGCTCTTCAGATCCTTCTTCGGTAACAAAAAGGTTGAGATGTTTGGCATATGGTCCAAGTTTGCATGTGTTTTCTCATAGCGCATACTCAATTAATGGATACACATTTTATACCAAAGAACAAGATGATAAGAGTACTATGCAAAATAGTGGTGTCACCGTGCTGGCTGAAGCAATGCATATATCAAGTATGAAGGACTTAAACCCCAAATATGCAAATTTGTCATATTTTGGAGTTATTGAGCACATTTGGGTGTTTGATTACGAGAAGTTTCAGATTCCCATCTTTGGTTGCAAGTGGGTGAATAGTAGTGGCATACGAATGGATAAGTCTGGATTTTTGCAAGTTGATCTTACTAGGGTGGGGTACAAAGATGAACCTTTTATTCTAGCATCTCAAGCTAAACAAGTGTTCTATGTGAATGACCCGAAGAGTACAAAATGGTCTATAGTGCTTTTCTCTAACAAAGTGACTGATGATAGCGGTGTCGATCAATGTGATATTGATGTTGAGAATGAGTCATACATTAGATGGAATGAGTTGAATAGAAATGATGAAGTTGAGGATCTTATATCGGATGAGTCATATATAAGAAACGATCATAATGAGGGAATTTGGATCAATTCATCCGTACGCATTGCTAAGAAACAAGTGATTAATATTCCAACAAAGAAAAGAAAGAGATGTTAGTGACTGAGGTAAATTATGCATGGTTTCTTTATTTTTTTTGTTTTCAATTGCTTTGATTATAAGTTATATCTGATAATGCATGATTTCGTTATATTTTTGTTTTCAATTGCTTTGATTATAAGTTATATCTGATAATGCATGATTTCTTTATTTTTTTGTTTTCAATTGCTTTGATTATAAGTTATATCTGATAATGCATGATTTCGTTATATTTTTGTTTTCAATTGCTTTGATTATAAGTTATATCTGATAATGCATGATTTCGTTATATTTTTGTTTTCAATTGCTTTGATTATAAGTTATATCTGATAATGCATGATTTCTTTATTTTTTTGTTTTCAATTGCTTTGATTATAAGTTATATTTGATATTTGATGGTTTCCTTAGTTTATTACAGGTTAGACATGGTTGATGACTGTAACACGGTGGGAGAACTGACTTTAGTTAGGTTGCGGATAGCAAGAGTCGCCACCGACTTTTATTTTATCCAAAGGAAAGGCATAAAAGAACAGGAAAGACCATTTAAAAAGATTTTTGGGTCCGGGGGGTAGGTTATGTAAAGGGAAGGTGTTAGCACCCTTTACATCCATGGTTATCCATGGGCTCTTAGTTACTTAACTCACTTTGAATTGTTTTTGAAAATGTGAAGTGTGTGAATAAAAATTTTCATAAGAGTTTGATAATGATCCATGTACGGATGCGTAAAAAACTTGTGTTTGAAAATTGTTTGAGATTGTGAAGTATTTGAAATTTGAAATAGTGAGCAAGTAACTATGAGGAACCTACCCTAAAGTTTAAGTCTTTCTGTTCTTTATCCTTTAAGTGGTAAGACTATCCCTATTATTAAGGAATAGGTAGTCATTACCTTGGATGTGAGGGACATAGTAAGGGTCATCTGTTAATGTAGGCAACTGTAGGGTGTATTAAGCAATTTTTGGAGGGACTGTCATCTTTATTCAGAAGGGACAAAATCATTACGAAGGCAACCATTTAAGGGACTTGATCTTTTTGTTAAGGGACTAGATGACTTTTCTTGTAAGGGACTTGGCATTATACACCCCACTTGACCTTTTTGAATAGGCAACATTGAGAGGTAGCCCTAGAAAGTGAGATGGCGATTAAAAATCGACTTACGTGTGTGAGTGTTTAATTTATATTTATCTAATAATTTAAATGATCTAAATTCAATTTTTAAATATAATACACGTTTACACTCCCTATTTTACTAACCATAGCATGAAAATTAAATAATTTAAATATTTACAAAAATTACATCCAGGAGCATTTACATAATAATAATAAGCAATTAAAAAATAAATAGCAAAATAAATAAATAAGCAAAATATAAATAATAAATAAATAAATAAGCAATAATAAATATAATAGGGGTTAGTAATAATAATAAAAAAATAAATAAGGTTAGTGAAATAATAATAATAAGCATAATTAAAAAAATAATGGATTAGTGATAAACATGATTAGTAATAATAATAATAAACAAAACAAAATTTTAATGGTTAATAGAAAAATAAAGACAATTATATTAATTAATTATAAAAACTTAAAATTATAAACAAATTAAATAAATTATGAACATGTTATGAGAAATTATTAAATTTTGCAATTTTTTAGAAATTATTTATATATAATTAATTATAAACAATGATAAAATATTTATATATTAAAGTGGGATTAATTATAATTTAATTATATTAAATAAAATATATATATAATAATTATACTTACAAAAAATTAATTATATTATATTTACAAAAAATTAGAAACAATAAAATTAGGTTTTTAATAATTTAGAAAAGATAAACTAGGGTTTATAAAATTAGGGTTTGATTTACAATAATAATTTATTAATTAAATAATACATATATATATTTTATAATAATAATAAAAACTAACTTTTGAATTTAGAAAATAAATTTTTAGAATTTTGAAAAGATTACATAGTATATACATATATTTTATTTTAGAATTATTTAGATATATAATATATATACAAAACTATATATAATTTAATAATAAAATAATTGAAACAAACAAAAGAAAAGAAAAAAGAATGAAAACTTACCTGGCTGGGGTTTGAACCCAGGACGTTCTGCCTGCCAGCAACAAAACACACCACCAGGCCATCAGCGCGCAGGTGATAGTGAAAGGGGTTCCATTGGTTTTGTTCTTTATCTGGAAAAATTAAGAAAAATAATAAGAAGCAAAAAGGCCTGGGGGAGGATTGAACCCAGGACCTCTCAAACAAACACATATACACATTGCCAATCCTACTGGGTGAGCGCATCTGTTAACAAACCAACAACAAATAATAATATATTATAATCAATGCATAAATGAGAAAACTCAAAAATATTTGTCACAGCCAGGATTCGATCCCCTGCCCTCTCATCAAACGCATGCCTGACTTTCCACTGGGCCAAACAACCTGTTGTGATAATGAACCAACAATATAACATAAAATATTTAAATAAAATTTGAATTTTTCTGAACGCGCGCAGGGTCATCTTCAACCTTGGCTCCTGCGAAATTTCCTGCGTTTTCCTTTGCGAATTTACCTGCGAATATCAAATTGCAGCAATACCTACGAAACTCAAACATTGACAAAACAGCAAAATTTTGTGAAATTGATTAGTGCATTACATTCTACAAGGTCCATACAACTCAACCATGTCTTTAAAATTCATTTATAGTTGATGAATCGAAGAACCCTAAAACGGCCATAAAACCCTAACTATGGTGGATTACGATTCAGGCCATGAAACTTTGATTCAATTGTCCAGAAACAATCTACACAACATCACAAACAGAATCATACAAACAAAACTCATTAGAATGCACTGAATTAGTATAATCGAAAAAAAAATATTCAAGAACAAGCAAGGTTCGGTTTATGCATTATGGCATGGTTTTGATGCATATGAGTATTGGTTTTGCTTCAAGAAGGTCCAAGGAACATTGCTATGTCTTTAGATTACCTTCAAACACCTTGTATCAATGAATCCGAATGTGAGTTTTGAGAGGTTTTTTGTGAGATGCAAACTTACACTTAGGGCTGTGGAATCCGTGGCTTTGTGATTGCAATGAGTTAAGTACTTATAGGAGAGTGAATTAGGTCAAAAAGATTGATTACTTATGTGGAGAATTTGATATGAAAAGATTCAAAATGATCATGCTTTAAAAAACAAATATTCATGTATGAACACTTGCTATTTTTGGCTAATCTTCATGATTTCTTTCCTCTTCAATTCAAATCAAATTTATGATTTTCTAGAAGCTTGATCCAAATCAAATCTTACATTTTCATATTTTATTTTTATTTAAAATGATTTTTAATGAATTAAATCAAAATAAATAAAAATAAAATAATAAAAAATCTGATTTTTAATGGTTTGGGTCGTGCATGAAGTTATTGTATGGATTGGGTCATCATTTGGCAAGCCCATTTGGAAGAAATTGGTTTTAGACCTCCATTTTCATCATAAACCAACCCAAAATTTCCCAACTTTGCAAGGGCACATATCCTTCAATTTTAATGCTATGAGGGTGTTCTTGGACATTTTGGAAATCTTGAAGAGTCCTCTAAACAACCCCACTGGTTTCATGTTGATGGGCTAAAGACGTATCTACTTATGCGTCTAGCGGTATCTTACTGCAAGTGCACAGCCTATCGAAGTAATATTTAAGATTATCGATCCACAGGGATTCTATGGTTACTTAGTGCTAGATGAACTTCTAGTTTAGCTAAGGCGAATGGTTGTCACGATTTTTTGTTGATTTTTAAGACTATTAAAAGCGGAATTAAAATTAAGTTTTAATAAAGTAATACTAAGGCGGTCGGTATGTAATTATACTAACTTAGGTGGGTCAATCTAACCTAGGCTTATAAAGGTGTTCACTTAATCTATTCGGTAGAGATTACCAGTTTAAATACCCTCAACTCACACTCTCATGGTCTTATATCAGATCTTATCCCTAAAGCCCTATGCCTGCTCTCGCTAGCCCATAAGTGTTTAGAGGTAATTTTTGGAAACTAAGTAATTCTAATTTATTTTAAAGCGCTCTCGCTGTGTTTAATTTAAATGCCTAACTTTAGCTATCTGGTTAAAATCTCACACTCTCGTGGTCTTGACCTAACCTAATACTCTTTTCTTACTCTCGTAACGAAAAGGTCGATTTAATTAAAAAGTATCAGCCAGAATGTTAAGTGATTAATTATTTTTAGCCTATGGTTATATTTTACCGGTTAAGTTTGTTCTAACTACATACCGCCCTAAGGTATTTAGCTACTCATCGATGTTGAACCAGACAGAGACAGAAAATTTAATACTAAAGTAATCATGGCAGAAAAATAAATAAACATTATAATTAAATTAAATTGCAATATAATGAAAAACCTGGTTAACAAATATTCGAGAGACTCCTTCTTCCAAGGCCGGAAAGCTTGGAGTTGTTGGCGGAAATTGAAAATAAACGAATGCTGAAGGTTTAGAAACAAATAAAATGTATAACAATTTCCTGATGTTGGAAATTGTTATATGGCGGGTTTGGATACAATAAGAACGAAAACAGAAAATAATGCAGAAAATAAAAAGGCTGGTTCGTAATACAGTTCGGCAGAGCTTCCGCAGGAATTTGAATAATAAAATGCTCTGTACATTGTTCATAGAACTTGTACTATTTATAGAGTTCTTAATGGGTTGGATTTTTGGACCTTTGTTGCATGGGCCTTGCTGAATTTGTGGAAGGAGTGCAGGTACGTGGCAACAAAATAGGAGAAGTGGTCTTCACGTAATGCCTTGACGTAGTCTTAGTCAAAAACCTAATTTCACCCTTGTCACGGTCGTGACAAGGTCTTCACGTTCGTAACTTGTGGTTTTTAAGTGTCACGGTCGTGACCACTCTCTTACGGTCGTGATGGCTCAAATTGGGGTGTCACGGTCGTGACACCCTTGTGACGACCGTAACTGCAACAAATTATGCAGTCTTTTTGCAGGCTTCTTCATTTCTTCATCTCTTTATGGTTGATTTTGTTCCTTTTGCTCTTAATTCATGATTTAGCTCCATATAATGATGTACCTGCAAAATGGTAAGAAAAACTCGAGAAATCGAGTGTTAAAACGGTGAATATGCGATAAAACGTTAATGAAACCTAGCAATATAATCGATGCGTTTTCTCGTTATCACATGTCCATATCATTTACTAATCTCAAGTTATGCCCTTTTGAAGTTGTTGACTTTTTGTTGACTTTCAAAAGGACCTATAATGTCTTGGCTCATACCTTCCAAATGAAGCATTTTTGGGCTTGGCTTGTGAGACACAAAGTTGTAGAGAATTCAATTTCCTTCAAAATTAGCTTTGAGTGGAGACTTGGTGATGAAGTATGTGAAAGTTATGGCTGGTCAAAGTTCAGTTGACTTTTACTGAGGAAACCCTAATTTAGAAACTCCTGATTCTTGATGATCTGGAATCTCCTTGATGAATCATGATCAACCCTTGATCAAATGATGAACTTTACTTCATATACTTGATGTTGGTAAAAAATCATGAAGTTTGACTTTGGTTTGACCACAGTTGACCTCAGTTTGACTTTTTAACTGCATTGACTGGTTTTGACTTATCTGATCATCTGACTGAGCAAACTTCTGAGAAAAGTCTTGAAACTTGTCATGGGGGTTCTTACACACATATAAGATGTTATGAAGCTCACTTGAAGTCTTGGAAGTTCATTTAGCCTGATTACAGTCAAAACCCTAGTTTTGGATGCACTGCTTAGGAGGTGCATTGTCTGAGGGAATTGTCAACTCTTTTGACCAATTATGAACTTTGTGAACCTTGTGAACCATCATAAAATGTCTTGTGAACCTCATGGGAAGCATTGTGAAACTTGTTAACCTTGTGAACCTCATGAAGTGACTTGTAGACTTCATGAGCCTCATGAAAGGTTTTGTAAGCATTGTTAATCTTGTGAACCTTGTGAACCTTCATAAAGTGACTTGTAGACTTCATGAACCTCATGAAAGGTCTTGAAAGCATTGTGTATCTTGTGAACCTTGTGAACCTTCTTAGAACACAAAGTCTTATATTGTGAGGGCAAATTTTGGGGTGCAACAGCTGCCCCTGTTCAATTTTCTGAAACCTGAGGGGTTAGATTGGTATATTTGCCAGTCGTGACTTGGAAAGTTGAAGGGGATTGAACACAAAAGCCCAAAAATTTGCACTCACCAATGCATAGAGTGATACAGATGACTAGTTGAATATGACTGAATGGGCTTAAAGATGCCACTTGGAGAAAAGTTCTTCAGATACATTTCTTGGAGGATAAAGCAGTCCAAGATATGAAGATATAATGATAGCTTTCAGGAGGATGGAGCAGTCCTGAAGTAATGATGATAGCTGTCAGGAGGATGGAGAGTCCTGAGGTATTGATGTGCTTTCAGGAGGATAAAGCAGTCCTGATGAGATAATAAGCTTTTAGGAGGATGAAGCAGTCCTGATGTAATGATATGTTTTCAAGAGGATGAAGCAGTCTTGAGAGGTTGATAATATGCTTTCAGGAGGATGAAGCAATCCTGAGGTAATGATGATAGCTGTCAGGAGGATAAAGCAGCCCTGAGGTAATAATGTGATTTCAGGAGGATAAAGCAATCCTGAGGTAATAATAAGCAGTCAGGAGGATGGAGCAATCCTGAGGTAATAATAAGCTGTCAGGAGGATGAAGCAGTCCTGAGGTAGTAATATGTTTTCAAGAGGGTGAAGCAGTCTTGAGAGGTGAACACGGTGGGAGAACTGACTTTAGTTATGTTGCGGATAGCAAGAGTCGCCACCGACTTTTATTTTATCCAAAGGAAAGGCATAAAAGAACAGGAAAGACCTTTGAAAAGATTTTTGGGTCCGGGGGGTAGGTTATGTAAAGGGAAGGTGTTAACACCCTTTACATCCATGGTTATCCATGGGCTCTTAGTTACTTAGCTCACTTTAAAATGTTTTTGAAATGTGAAGTGTGTGAATAAAAAATTTTCATAAGAGTTTAATAATGATCCATGTACGGATGCGTAAAAAACTTGTGTTTGAAAATTGTTTGAAATTGTGAAATGTTTGAAAAGTTTTGAATGAAGTGAGCAAGCAACTATGAGGAACCTACCCTAAAGTTTACGTCTTTTCTGTTCTTTATCCTTTAAATGGTAAGACTATCCCTATTATTAAGGAATAGGTAGTCATTACCTTGGATGTAAGGGACATATGAGGGACATCTGTTTAATGAAGGCAACTGTGGGGGTGTATTAAGCATTTGGAGGGACTGTCATTATTATTTGAACGGGACAAGATCTTTTGTGAAGGCAACCATTTAAGGGACTTGATGACTTTTCTTTTTAAGGGACTTGCTTTATACACCCCACTTGACCTTATGATTAGGCAACATTGAGAGGTAACCCTAGAAAGTGAGATGGCGATTAAAAATCGACTTACGTGTGTGAGTGTTTAATTTAATTTATCTTTTAATTAAAATGATCTAAATTCAATTTTTAAATATAATACATGTTTACACTCCCTATTTTACTAACCATGGCATAAAAATTAAATAATTTAAATATTTACAAAAATTACATCCAGGAGCAATTACAATAATTATAATAAGCAATTAAAAATAAATAGAAAAATAAATAAATAAGCAAAAATATAAATAATAAGCAAAAATAATTATAATAGGGGTTAGTAATAATAATTAGAAAATAAATAGGGTTAGTGAAATAATAATAATAAGCATAATTAAAAAATAAATGGATTAGTAATAATATGATTAGTAATAATAACAATAATTAAAATAAATGGAGTTAGCAAAAATATTATAAGAACATAATTAAAATAGTAAACAAAAGATTAGATTTTTAATGTAGACAATTATTTAGAAATAAGAGGAAATATGAACAATTAAATAATTATTATAACATTTTACTTTATATACAAATTATTAAATTATTTTTAAACATATTACAAAATTAAATTATCATAGGTTCAATTATTTCTAAAACACATATTTAAAAAATTATTTATATATATAATTTAGATTACAAACAAATTATGAAAATATTTACATATTATATAAAGAAAATAGGTTATAATTATATTTACAAAAATTAATAATAAATATGCACATAATAATTATATTTAGAAAATAAAATTTGAAAAAATAAAATTAGGTTTTTTAATATTTGTTTAGAAAATAATATATTAGGGTTTATTTTATAATTATAATTTATTTAACTAAATAATACATATATACATTTTATAATAACAATAAAAACTAATTTTTGAATTTAGAAAAATAAATTTTAGAATTTTGAAAAGAATACATAGTACATACATATATTTTATTTTAGAATTATTTAGATGTATAATATATATATAAAACTATATAATAAAATATTTGAAACAAACAAAATACAATAAAAAGATTGAAAACTTACCTGACTGGGGTTGAACCCATGACATCCTGCCTGCCAGCAACAAAACGTACCACTAGGTCAGCCACGCATGTGTGATAATGGAATGGGTTTAATTGGTTTTGTTCTTTGAAACCTGGAAAATCAGAAAAAAATAAAGCAAAAGGCCTGGGGGAGGATTGAACCCAGGACCTTTCAAGTTTCACACAAATGCATTACCAATCCAGCTAGGTGAGCGCGTCTGGTAATATGATGACCATAATTGATTATATATTACAACCAATACATATCAGGAAAAATAATGAAAAAAATGGTGAGACCAAGATTCGAACACAGGTCCTCCAACAATATATGCGCCTCCTCTTCCACTGGGACAAACATCAAGCTTGTGAAATAAACAGAAACAAAATCATATTATTTTTAAACAATATTTTGAATATAGATTTCGCGCCAGTCAACTTCTTCTTCTCCAGATTTCCTGCGAAACTTCAAGCCCTTTTTCCTGCGAATCTTCATGCGAGTTCTTCCATATTTCAAACCTGCGAAAATGAAACTCCAACAAAAAAGTACCAATTCATGAAATTGATCAGTGTTTTATGATCCTTATGGTTCACACAACATCCCTATGTTCTTCAAATTCATTTATATTTAGTGAATCGAAGAACCCTAATTTGGAGGTCAAAACCCTAATCATGGCCGAATCCATTCTAGGCAGTGAAGCTTTGGTTTAATGATCCAGAAACGTTCTACATATCATCACAAACAAGATTAGGCAAACAAAATTCATTAATATGCAGTGAATTAGTGTAATCGAAAAAATCATATTCAAGAACAATCATGGTTCGGTTTGAACAATATGGCATGGTTTTGATGCATGTGAGTGATGATTCATGATCAAGGAGGTCCAAGGAGTCTAGCTGTGTCCTTATTTTACCTTCAAATGCCTTGGAGATTGAAAACCGAATGTGAGTTTTGAGAGGGATTTTTGATTTTGTGAACTTACTCTTGGAGCTGTGGAATCCCTGAATTCATGTTAGGGTTGTGTTTAGTACTTATAGGTGATTGAATTAGGTCAATAAAATTGAATGGTTATGTGTAAGATTTGATTCAAAAAGATTCACCATGATAAGCTTTGAAATTTCAATATTTTTGCATCAACACTTTCTATTTCAAGCCAATCAATGTTATTCTTGTATCAATTTGTTCCATGCTGAATTCATGACTTTCTAGAACCAAAAATAAAATTTAATCTTCATATCTAATATTTTATTTAAATTTAAAATGATTTTAAGTATAAAAAATCATAATAAATTAATTAAATAAAATAAAAATTATGAAAATATCATAGAATTTTCGTGCATGATGTCATGGATTGCTTTGGGTCATTAAAAGTTCAGCCCACTTGACAAAATTTGGTTTTAAACCTCCATTTGCTTCATAAACTTCCCTAAACTTCCCCAACTTTGCAAGGGCACACATCCTTCAATTTTAATGGTATGAGGGTGTTCTTGGACATTTTGGAAAGCTTGAAGAGTCCTCTAAACAACCCCACTGGTTTCATGTCCATATCATTTACCAATCTCAAGTTATGTCCTTTTGAAGTTGTTGACTTTTTGTTGACTTTCAAAAGGACCTATAATGTCTTAGCTCATACCTTCCAAATGAAGCATTTTTGGGCTTGGCTTGTGAGACACAAAGTTGTAGAGAATTCAATTTCCTTCAAAATGAGATTTGAGTGGAGACTTGGTGATGAAGCATGTGAAAGTTATGGCTGGTCAAAGTTCAGTTGACTTTTACTGAGGAAACCCTAATTTAGAAACTCCTGATTCTTGATGATCTGGAATCTCCTTGATGAATCATGATCAAACCTTGATCAAATGATGAATTTTACTTCATATACTTGATGTTGGCAAAAAATCATGAAGTTTGACTTTGGTTTGACCACAGTTGACCTCAGTTTGACTTTTTAACTACTTTGACTGATTTTGACTTATCTGATCATCTGACTGAGCAAACTTCTGAGAAAAGTCTTGAAACTTGTCATGGGGTTTTTTACACACATATAAGATGTTATGAAGCTCACTTGAAGCCTTGGAAGTTCATTTAGCCTGATTAAAGTCAAAACCCTAGTTTTGGATGCACTGCTTAGGAGGTGCATTGTCTGAGGGAATTGCCACCTCTTCTGACCAATTTTGAACTTTGTGAACCTTGTGAACCATCATAAAATGTCTTGTGGATCTCATGGGAAGCATTGTGAACCTTGTGAACCTTGTGAACATTCATAAAGTGACTTGTAGACCTCATGAACCTCATGGAAGGTCTTGAAAGCATTGTGAATCTTGTGAACCTTGTGAACCTCATAAAGTGACTTGTAGACTTCGTGAACCTCAGGGAAGGTCTTATAGTTTTGAGTTTTACATATATTATAATTTAATTACATAATAATTTAAATTAAGAAAAGTAAAAAAAGAAAGTTTAGAGTTTTAGAAAATATGAGTGTTGTCTTAGGTATTTATTAAATATATACTTAATTTATTTTTGAATTAATAATAAGAAAGTAATTAAATCAATTAACTAATAAGAAAAATTGGTAAAAAGGAACTTACCTGGGTGGGACTTGAACCCAGGTCATTCTGGTTACCAGCAACAATACCATCCACTAGACCACCATGCGCAGGCGAAAGGAAAAGGAGAGGAATTGCTTTTGTGCTATTGTCTTGAAAAAAATCAGGAAAAATTATAGGAAGCCAAAAGGCCTGGGGGAGGATTGAACCCAGGACCTCTTAGGCAAACAAGCGTACACATAACCAACCCTGCTGGATGAGCGAACCTGATATCAAATCAACAACAAATGATAATATATTATGTTCAGTGTAATAATGAAAAAAACTCAAAAATATTTGTCACAGCCAGGTTTTGATCCCACGCCCTCTCATCAAACACACGTCTGGCCTTCCACTGGACCACACAGCCTGTGGTGACAACAAACCAACAAAATAAGATAAAATATTTTAAATCAAATTCAAATTTTCCTGAGCGCGCCAACTGCTTCTTCTTCAACCTATTTCCTGCGAATTTTCCTTCTCTTTTTCCTGCGTTGCTGCGTGTTCTTCATCCCTGCGAATCACAAACTTCATCCAAACAACAAAATTTCACAAAATTGATTATATCATTGAATTGCTACTGAGTTTTGCAACTGTCCTACGTTTTTAGAATCCATTTATCATGATGGAATCGTGAAACCCTAAAGGGGGCCGTGAACCCTAATCATGGTGGATTCTCATACCTGCACGAAAAATCTAATTGAATAGCCCAGAATCGTTCTAAGGTCTATCATAAACATCATCAAACAATCAAAAACAAGTTATACACAGTAAATCAATGGAATCGAAAAGTCACATTCAAGAACAAGGTTTGGCTCGGGTTATGCAATTCATGAGGCTTTTGATGCAAATGGTGATTGATTCATGATCAGTGATGTCCAATAGTTACAGCTATGTCCTCAAAATACCTTCTAAAGCCCTGGAAATCAGAATCCGAATATGAGTTTTTGGAGGATTTTTTAATTTGTGAAACTTACTTTGGAGGCAGAAAAATTGTGGCTTGGTGATTGAGTTGTGTTTAGTACTTATAGGTAAATGAATTTAGGTCATAACATTGAATGGTTGTATGGAAATTTTGATATGAAAAGATTGAAATTGATCATGCTTTGAAAATCCAATATTCTTGCATAAAGGCTTGCTATTTTTGGACAAATCTTATGATTTCCTTCCTCTTCAATTCAAATCATCATTTAAGACATTCTAGAAACTCAATCCAAATAAAATCTCTTATTTTCATATTTTATTTTTATTTAAAATGATTTTTAATGAATTAAATCAAAATAAATAAAAATAAAAATAATAAAAATCTGATTTTTAATGGTTTGGGTCGTGCATAGTGCTATTGTATGGATTGGATCATAATTTGACAAGCCCATTTGGAAGAAATTGGTTCTAGACCTCCTTTTTCATCATAAACCAACTCAAAATTTCCCAACTTTGCAAGGGCACATATCCTTCAATTTTAATGCTATGAGGGTGTTCTTGGACATTTTGGATATCATGAGGAGTCTTCTAAACAACCCCACTGGTTTCATGTTCATATCATTTACCAATCTCAAGTTATGCCCTTCTGAAGTTGTTGACTTTTTGTTGACTTTCAAAAGGACCTATAATGTCTTAGCTCATACCTTCCAAATGAAGCATTTTTGGGCTTGGCTTGTGAGATACAAAGTTGTAGAGAATTCAATTTCCTTCAAAATGAGCTTTGAGTGGAGACTTGGTGATGAAGTATGTGAAAGTTATGGCTGGTCAAAGTTCAGTTGACTTTTACTGAGGAAACCCTAATTTAGAAACTCCTGATTCTTGATGATCTGGAATCTCCTTGATGAATCATGATCAATCCTTGATCAAATGATGAATTTTACTTCATATACTTGATGTTGGCAAAAAATCATGAAGTTTGACTTTGGTTTGACCACAGTTGACCTCAGTTTGACTTTTTAACTACATTGACTGATTTTGACTTATTTGATCATCTGACTGAGCAAACTTTTGAGAAAAGTCTTGAAACTTGTCATGGGGGTTCTTATACACATATAAGATGTTATGAAGCTCACTTGAAGTCTTGGAAGTCCATTTAGCCTGATTAAAGTCAAAACCCTAGTTTTGGATGCACTGCTTAGGAGGTGCATTGTCTGAGGGAATTGTCAACTCTTCTGACCAATTGTGAACCTTGTGAACCTTGTGAATTATCATAACATGCCTTGTGATAATCATGGGAGGTATTGTGAAGCTTGTGAACCTTGTGAACCTCATAAAGTGACCTTGTAGACCTCATGAACCTTAGGACAACTTTGTAATCATTGTGAATCTTGTGAACCTTGTGAACCTTCATGAAGTGACTTGTAAACTTCATGAACCTCATGAAAGGTTTTGTAGTCATTATGAAACTTGTGAACCTTGTGAACCTCATAAAGTGACCTTGTAGACCTCATGAACCTCAGGACAGCTTTGTAATCATTGTGAATCTTGTGAACCTTGTGAACCTTCATGAAGTGACTTGTAAACTTCATGAACCTCATGAAAGGTTTTGTAGTCATTATGAAACTTGTGAACCTTGTGAACCTTCTTAGCACACAAAGTCTTGTATTGTGAACCTTGTGAACTTCATAAAGTAACTTGTAGACTTCATGAACCTCAGGGAAGGTCTTAAAAGTGTTGAGAAACTTGTGAACCTTGTGAACCTTCTTAGCACACAAAGTCTTGTATTGTGAGGGCAAAGTTTGGGGTGCAACAGCTTCCCCTGTTCAATTTTCTGAAACCTGAGGGGTTAGATTGGTATATTTGCCAGTCATGACCTGGAAGGTTGAAGGGGATTGAACATAAAAGCCCAAAAATTTGCACTCACCAGTGCATGAAGTGATACAGATGGCTAGTTGAATATGATTGAGTGGGCTTAAAGATGCCACTTGGAAGAACTGGAGATGGGCTTAAAGATGCCATCTAAAGAACTGGATGTGATGATAGCTTTGTGTTGATACTGGATCTCAGTACTAGGTCTTCGTATAGGCCGTCTCTGAATCGTTTATAATTTGAATTTGTTGAATAGACCAGTAGAAATAAATCTTCGTGACGATTATCTTTTCTGGAAATATCTTGGATTAGGGAATAGATCTTTTTACAGACCGTTGCCTACTCTCCAAGGTCAAAAGAACGTCAGGATTTGTTCTTCTGAAAAATATCTTGAACCAGGGAATGAATCTTTGTATAGACCGTTTTCCTGCTATTCAAGGGCCAAAAGAACGTCAGGATTTGTTCTTCTGAGAGATATCTTGAACAAGGGGACAAAAGAGCGTCAGGATTTGCTCTTAGGGGTCACAAGAACGTCAGGATTTGTTCTTCTGAAAAAGTATCTTGAACAAGGGGCCAAAAGAGCGTCAGGATTTGCTCTTAAGGGTCAAAAGAACGTCAGGATTTGTTCTTCTAAAAAAGTATCTTGAACAAGGGGCCAAAAGAGCGTCAGGATTTGCTCTTAAGGGTCAAAAGAACGTCAGGATTTGTTCTTCTGAAAGATGTCTTGAACCAGGGAATGGATCTTTTTACAGACCGTTTGCCTGCTATTCGAGGACATCTTGAGTAGTGTATGGATCATTTCTGACCTGTTGTAAATTGTTGATGCTGTTTTATCTGTATGTAACTATCCTGCAAGGAGAATGTTAGTTTATGTTATATGTATGCATGCATAGTATGATGCACCTAAGTAAATGTATTATGTATTTATGGATATGTATGTTATGGTATGATGTAAATGATGTCTGTATGATATGATACTGCCGGAAGCGTCTGGATGTCTTTGTATAACAACTGCTGGCCAGGGAAAATAAATCCCGATTCGTTGTTGAGGAATATGAGGATCTTGTTCCCGTCTTGTTTGATAATATACATAACCTTCCGTATGCTGGGGATAGCAAGGTATATATAACCTCCCGTCTGCTGGGGATAGCAAGGTATATATAACCTTCGTCTTCGTTTGATAGTAGGGTAGATATAGCATCCCGTCTTTGTTCGTCGTACTCTCATTGGAAAGTAATTTCCCGTATATCCGTATGAGGATAAAAGAGATGGATATAAATTCCAGGGGAGATGAGATTTTATGAAGATGGATTCATCCTACTGAGGGTTTTGTAGTTTTCTTGTAAAGGTAAATCGGCGAAGCTTCGTTGAAATCATTCCCTCGTTCGTCCTTAGTAAATACTATTACTGCATTTTTATGCATTTCTGGTAAACATCAATCATATTAAAAGCATACACGCATTTCTTGTAAACATCAATCATATTCAAAAGCATACATACATTCAAACACAATCAATGGACGTTTCGCTTATGTAAATAGGGTAAAAGTAAATCTGGATTCAAAAGATGGAATTTATTTATATCAAAAAGTGACCCATACACGGGTAAGTTTGTACAAGGAGACATAAACCCTAGTAAGAGGATTTTGCCATGAAGTTTTCACAAAACAAAGAGAATCAGCTATGTAAGAAATGATCCTATTGAGTTTCAATTCTACTATTGCCATTATCTTCGAGTATCTCATCTTCTGCTGTTGAGACGGAAACGATTGGATTGAGCTTTATCTGTTCAAGTTTGAGTAAGTAGTACAACTGGTTGCAATTTCATGGGTGATCCAAACGAGACATAGTAATACGCTTTAATCCCTAACTTTTGCCTGGATTTCCCTTTCAGGTTTTCAATCCACCGGGATACCCTTTTTTGCCCAAGCCGCCTTTTCAGGTTTTCGACTTGCCGGGTGTACATCTTTTATATATATCCCTAATTTTTGCCCAAACCCTTTTGGTTTGCCGGGATGCCCTTATTTTTGCCTAGGCCTGTCAACCTAGCGGGTCTCTTTTCATGCGTAGTATTTTTTAACTATGTCTGCGTTTACAGGCTGTGGGAAGTCTTCACCATCCATTGTAGTGAGTATCATGGCACCTCCTGAGAACACTGTCTTGACTACAAATGGTCCTTCATATGTTGGAATCCACTTGCCCCTAGGATCACCCTGTGGTAATATGATACGCTTGATTACCAAGTCACCAACCTGATATACCTTTGGCTTAACCTTCTTGTTAAAAGCTTTGATCATCCGTTTCTGGTACATCTGGCCATGACAAACTGCTGCTAACCTCTTCTCATCAATCAAATTTATCTGGTCAAGTCGAGTCTGAATCCACTCATCTTCATCCAAGCCTGCATCCTTCATAATTCTCAAGGAGGGAATCTGAACTTCAATGGGCAGAACTGCTTCCATACCATAGACTAAAGAGAATGGGGTTGCCCCTGTTGAAGTACGTATTGTAGTGCGATAACCATGAAGAGCAAATGGTAACATCTCATGCCAATCTTTGTAAGTAACAGTCATCTTCTGTACAATCTTCTTGATGTTCTTATTAGCAGCTTCAACTGCCCCATTCATCTTTGGACGATACAGAGAAGAGTTGTGATGCTTAATTTTGAACTGCGTGCAAAGATCAGTAATCATAGTGTTGTTCAGATTAGAGCCATTGTCAGTGATAATCCTTTCAGTGATGCCATACCTACATATGAGATTATTCTTAATGAACCGGGCCACAACATTCTTGGTAACAGATGCAAATGAAGCTGCCTCCACCCACTTTGTGAAGTAATCAATAGCAACCAGGATGAAACGATGCCCATTAGAAGCAGTAGGCTTGATCTCACCAATCATATCAATGCCCCACATGGCAAAGGGCCAAGGAGAAGTCAACACATTCAATGGTGATGGAGGTACATGGACTTTATCAGCATAAATTTGACATTTGTGACAAGTTCTGGAGTGTTGATAGCAATCAGCTTCCATGGTAGACCAATAGTAACCTGCTCTTAATATCTTCTTTGCCATAGTATGACCACTAGAATGAGTTCCAAAGATCCCATCATGCATATCTTCCATAATCTCAATTGCTTCCTTCTTATCCACACAACGAAGCAAAGTTGAATCATGATTGCGCTTGTACAAAATGCCATTGCTCAAAAAGAACTTAGCAGAAAACCTTCTCAGAAACTTCTTATCTTTGACAGATGCCCCTTCAGGGAATTCATGAGCTTCAAGATATCTTTTCACCTCATAGAACCAAGGCTTCTCCTCTGCCCCTTCAGTGTCAATCTCATTGCAGTATGCAGGCTTTTCAAATCTATCAATAGTAATCTTGGGAGCTTCATCATCCCAACTGATCTCAAACATAGATGCCATGGTGGCTAATGCATCTGCCAGTTGATTTTCTCTTTGTGGCATATGTCCAAAGGTAATCTCTTTAAAATGTGGGATCAAAGACAACACATGCTCTCTGTAAGGAATGAGGTTATCATGCTTGGTATCCCAATCTCCTTTAATCTGACTTACTACCAGGGCTGAATCTCCATACACGTCAAGGAACTGAATCTTCATATCAATAGCAGCTTTAATACCCAGGATACATGCCTCATACTCAGCCATGTTGTTGGTACAATAGAAACAAAGTCTGGCAGTAATCGGGGTATGACAACCTTCAGGGGAACTAATCACAACACCAACACCATTACCAAGTGCATTAGAGGCACCATAAAAAACCATAGTCCATCGGGATCCTTGTTCAGGTCCGTCATATTGTCCAGGTTCTTTGGTAATAATCATAATGTCTTCATCAGGGAACTCAAAACTCATTGACTGATAATCATCCACTGCTTGATGATCCAAATGATCTGCCACAACACTTCCCTTAATGGCCTTCTGAGTAGTATACTATATGTCATATTCTGTCAAGATCATTTGCCATCTTGCAATTCTTCCGGAGAGAGCAGGTTTCTCAAATATGTACTTGATTGGATCCATCTTCGAAATCAATAAGGTAGTATGAGTCAACATATACTGTCTTAGTCGGCGAGCAGCCCATGCCAAAGCGCAGCAAGTTTTCTCGAGCAGTGAGTATCTTGTTTCACAGTCGGTAAACTTTTTGCTAAGGTAGTATATTGCCTGCTCTTTTCGACCAGACTCGTCATGTTGCCCCAATACACACCCCATTTAGTTGTCTAACACTGTTAAGTACATAATCAAGGGTCTTCCATCAACTGGTGGCATCAAAATTGGTGGTTCTAGCAAATATCTCTTGATTTCATCAAAGGCAGTCTGGCACTCATCATTCCATTCCATCACCTGATCTTTCTTCAACAACTTAAAGATTGGCTCACAGATGGTAGTTAACTGGGAAATAAATCTTGCAATGTAGTTCAATCGTCCCAAGAAACCTCTAACCTCCTTCTCAGTACGGGGAGCTGTCATCTCTCGTATAGCTTTCACTTTTGCAGGATCCACTTCAATACCTTTTCCACTGACAATAAAACCCAGGAGCTTTCTAGATCTAACCCCAAAAGTACACTTGTTTGGATTCAATCTCAACTTGTATTTCTTCAACCTCTCAAACAACTTGTGCAGATGATCAAGATGTTGCTCTTCATTCTGAGACCTGGCTATCATATCATCCACATATACCTCTATCTCATGATGAATCATATCATGAAACAAAGCCACCATAGCACGCTGATATGTTGCCCCTGCATTCTTCAAACCAAATGGCATCACCTTATAACAAAAGGTGCCCCACTGTGTAACAAATGTTGTCTTCTCCATATCTTCAGGAGCCATCTTGATTTGATTGTAACCAGAGAAACCATCCATAAAAGAGAATACCTTATGCTGAGCAGTGTTGTCTACCAGAATATCAATATGAGGGAGTGGAAAGTCATCTTTAGGGCTAGCCTTGTTCAAATCTCTGTAGTCTACACACATACGTACCTTACCATCTTTCTTAGGAACTGGTACCACATTTGCAATCCACTGAGGATAAGAAGTCACTGCTAAGAACCCTGCGTTGAACTGTTTCATTACCTCTGCCTTGATCTTTTCTGACATTTCAGGACGCATACGACGAACCTTCTGCTTTTTTGGACGACAATCTTCTTTCACTGGCAAACGGTGAACCACAATGTCCGTATCCAACCCTGGCATATCTTCATAAGACCAAGCAAAGATCTCCACATAGTCACGTAACATCTGAATCAATCTGCTCTTGACACTGTCCTCTAAATCAGCCCCTATCTTGACCTCTTTTCTGTTTTCTTCAGTTCCCAGATTCACAACTTCGACTGGCTCTTCATGTGGCTGTATAGCTTTCTCTTCTTGTTGTAACAACCTAGCAAGCTCTACAGGTATTTCACAATCGTCCTCATTTCCGTCTTCAGTTTGATAGATCGGATTCTCGAAATTATAATTGGCAATAGTAGAACTGTTATCAACAGGATCCAGAGTGGATGAGGATCTGCATTTTAGTGATGTGGGTGTGTGTAAGAACACATAGCTGATAAAACAAAAATAAAAGAAAAGAAAGACAAGGAACACAATATTTACGAAAACGAAACGTCCACTGATTTTATTGAATGAGGTATGCAAATGAAATGACAACCCGTAACAAGCACACCATCGTGCCTCGGGTAAGGCACAAGGCTTAAGAGTTCAATTGTTCAAGATATTACAAATTTAAACAAACAACACAGTAATAGTATTTACTCCTGACTAAAGGAGATAGGGATAACATCTTCAGCTTTCTAATTATCGAGTCCAGCACCCACAGTAGGAAAAATCCAAGCATCCAAGTTGTAGTCTTCATCTTGATCTCCCACAGCATTGATCTGATCTTTCATAACCCCTTGATTGGTGATACGAACAGCCCGAGCACGACGAACAGCCTTCTGGGACTCTGTAGTGAAACCCAAACCAAATTTGTCAGACTTGTATGGAATATCAGGAAGCTGACCCCAAATAGTACAACCACCTTCATCCACCACAGCTCTAGCATCATTGAGGGAAGCCATTGCCATTGTTGGAGGTTTTCTGGTGACCACGGGAACTTTCTTCGCAACAGGAGGAGCTACATAATCATTAACAATCCAAGGAACCACTTCAAACGTCTGACATGGAGTCTCAATGTATTCACCTTCCATTTCCAGATACTTGAAAGTGTTTACATGGCTGACAAAGTATTCTTCTTCTCCATAGACAGTAACAACCTTTCCATCCACCAGATATCTCAACTTTTGGTGCAATGTAGAGGTTACAGCACCTGCCCCATGGATCCAGGGACGACCAAGCAGACAAGAGTACGAAGGACGAATATCCATCACAAAAAACGTAGCAGTAAACACCTGGGAACCAACTTTGATTGGAAGATCAATTTCTCCATGTACTACTCTTCTAGAACCATCAAAAGCCTTCACCACAATGTTACTGGGCTTCAGCACAGCATCTTCAGGACTCAGCTTGTTCAGGACTTCCTTAGGCAACACATTCAAAGAGGAACCATTGTCTATCATCACATGTGACAGGGTAATGCCCCTGCATTCAATTGAAATATGCAAGGCCCTGTTATGATCCCTCTTGGCAGGGGTCAAATCAGCATCAGAAAATCCTAACCCATTGTCATAGGTCAGGTGGGCAACACAGTTCTCAAATTGGTCAACAGAAATTGCACTGGGTACATGAGCAGTCTTCAGAAACTTGATCAAGGACTTGGCATGAGCCTCAGAACATAACAACAAGGACAACATAGAAATCTTTGAGGGAGTATGCCCCAGTTGATCAACAATGTCATAATCACTCTTGCGAATGATTTTCAGTACTTCTTCCATCTGCTTAGAGAGATCATCAGCAGCTGGCACATCAGCAGATACAGGCTCAATAACAGGACCTTTGCCCCGAGCATCAGTGGTGGAAGTAGCAGCAGGAGTAACTGCATTCTTAGAAGCAACTGGAGGAGAGAAGACTCTTCCACTACGAGTGATCTTGCTAGATCCAGCAATATTATCAATGTCAACAGGCACATCAGCTAAAGGCTCCTGCTTAACACCATGGATGTAAACATCAGACCCATAGTGCCAAGGCACAGCTTTGTCAGACGTATATGGGATAGGACCAGGAGTAGTAATGACCACAGGAGCTACTCTGGCTTCAGCAACAACTTTCACGGGACCTTCAGCAGTAATTTTGATTGGACCCTGATGGGTGATTTTAATGGGACCCTTTGAAGTGATTCTCATCGGCACTTTGTCAACCATGTCAACCTCTTCAGTCTTCTTACCCTGCGTAATATGATCTACCATACTTTCCACAGAAGACGGTCTTCTTTCAAACACTATAGTATACTTATCCATGAGACGCTGAATTCCATCTTTCAATCTGAAGCACTTCTCTGGATTATACTCACAATAAACACAATCTTCACGACAACCCGGAAAGAACCCAGCTTGTACCAACTTCTTTCAGATGACAGACAATGGTGTGGTCAATTCATCAACTGAATGGATATGCAGATCTTCCTCAATGGCATTGACAGTCTTCTCGTGGTTTGGCATTGGAGCAGTAATCACATTGGGAGTACCCGGAGGATCAAACTCAATTTCTCCAACATCAATCATATCTTGAATTTTATTCTTCAAGATCCAGAAGTTATTAGTATCATGTCCCTGACAGTTTGAATGATATGCACATCGTGCATTGGGATTGTACCTGGGAGAGGTAACATTAGGATTCTGAGGGGCCTATTTCAAAGTAATAAGTTCAGCCTTCAACAAGTGTTGCAATGCCTGAGCCATTGACATGTTGATCTTCGTGAACTGCCTTCTAGCCCTCTGTTGGTTGCCCTGTGGCTGCTCTGTTGTTGCAGGAGTTGGATTTGAAATATGTACTGCACTAACAGACTGATGCCTTCTATTACGATCAGGCTGACCATAAACAGCATTAGATTCTTTCTTCCCAGTGGGAGGCTTCTTTGCAGCACCTGATGAGGAAGTACCCACTTGGATCTTACCATTCTTTATACCATTCTCTACTCGCTCTCCTGTCATGATCAATTCAGTGAAGCCAGATGATGAGCTTCCAATGAGATGACTGTAGAACGGACCATTCAGCGTACACATGAACATATCAACCAATTCCCTGTCAGTCAAAGGGGGTTGAACTCTTCCAGCTAAATCTCTCCACTTCTGGGCATACTCTTTAAAACTCTCTTTGGCACCCATAGACATGCTCTGAAGCTGCATGCGAGTGGGGGCTAAGTCAGCATTGTATTGATACTGCTTATAGAAAGCTTCAGCAAGATCATTCCAGTCTCTGATGTTGACACTCTCCAACTGATAATACCACTCCAACTGAGCTCCAGATAAGCTCTCTTGAAAAAAGTGGATCCACAACTTCTTGTCAGCAGTGTGAGGTTGGATCCTTCTGACATAAGACCTCAAATGCAGCTTGGGACAAGAGACCCCATCATAAACAACAAAGGTAGGAACCTTGAAACCAATGGGTATGACTACCCCAGATATCAGACTCAAATCTTCAAAATCCAGCCCAGATGACTTCTGCAACTCCATAGCATCCATTCTATCCACCAGCATCTTGAATTTGTCTTCATTAGGCTCATGGTAGTAATTAGCCTCAGAATCAGAGTCCCCCATAGTGTTGTGGAGACTGCCTCCCTCTTTTTCAGATTCCTCAGATTCATAGTCTTCAGCTGGTTCTTTGGTCTTGGCAAGACCTTTGAACCTTCTTCCCATGTTGATCAAGCCAGCTGACCTTCTAGTCTTCTTAGTCTTTTTGGCCAGCAGTGCCTTTAGTTCATCCTGCCCCTTGGATAGGTTCAGGATCAGCTCTTGGAACTGTGCATTTTGTGCCTGGAGATCCTTAACTGATTGTTCAAGAGCCATTGCTGAAATAAACAGCGAGAAGATGAGAAACCTGTGCACAATTATAAACCTGTGATACAATGAAATGGTATGGGAATGCATATGCAATGTTTTCAAGGACCGCAAGATTTAAATTTGCTTAGACAAACAAGAAAGTAAACTTTTATTAGTAATAACTTTGTTTTGCCTTTTGGGCATACATAAATGAAATGAAATAAATACAAAAGATGGGGTTTTAAGTCTCCCATGGACGTTTCCTCTTTGTGTTGAGATATGAGTTGAGGTTTCGCTCCTCGTGAAGTTGCTTTGTTAGTTCCAGGACCCTCTCTTGGCTTGCTTTGTAATGAGCCTCGAAAGTATCCCTTTGCTCCTTCAGTTGGATCCATGATCTCTGCAAGTCTTCCATATCAGTAGGCATGTCTGGGTGAAGGATGGTATAAGCAGTGTCTCCTTCAGCAACAGGTTCCATGGTAACTGGTAGGACGGCAGGATATGGCATCATGAGAGTCTGAGCACGAGACCGTACCCATCTGAGATAAGCTTCCATAGGAATAGTGTACTTAGGCTCCAGTGTCTTGCTATCAACCCAGTTTACTTTTCCCCAGGCTCGTATGAATCTCTGACGGTAACCTTGAAGGTCGTTGTCGTAATCAAACACAATGCCCTGAATCAACATGTCATGTGGACCATCGCTCCGAGCGTAACCAAACTGTCGTAAAGCTAGAGAGGGGTTGTAAGTGATGCCTCCTCTTATGCCTAGAAGTGGCACATTAGGAAACTCCCCACAACGGTCAATGATGGTGACATTCTCCATAGATCTGGAGCACCAATGGATATCTGAGTGAGAAAGTGACATGATCCTCTTGGACCATCTGAACCCTTGCTCATTCTTCATTACTGAGCGAGGAAGGTGAGAAATAAACCACCTAGAAAGCAAAGGTATGCAGCACATCAAAGTTCCTCTTGCCCTTGTAGTACGGGTGTGAAGAGAATGTAGGATGTCTCCCAGCAATGTAGGCACTGGATTGTGACTCAGGAAAATGTTGATGGCATGAACGTCTATGAACTGATCTGGATTGGGGAACAATACTAAGCCATAAATCAACAAGGCTAAGATCTCCTCAAAAGCATCATAGCTCATGGCCTTCAAGAACATTTGAGCTTTATCCATTAATACCTTGGCAAGAATACCCTTGACTCCGCTTCTCGTTTCTAGAACAATATCAGACTTCTTCAGATGTAGAGCCGCAGCAATAACCTCTAGTTTAAGCTCCTTCTCCAAGCCTGTGAAGGGTCTTTGATCAAGAACAGGTATACCCAGAAGTTTAGAGAACTCCTCCATGGTTGGAACCAGCTGATAATCAGGGAATGTAAAGCAATGGTGCTTAGGGTCAAAGAACTGAAACAGGACACTCATCATGTCTTCATTGAACCCTGAAGTGACTAGATCCAATAGGTGACCATGTCTCTTGATGAACTGGGAGTGATCAGACACTTGAGAAACCAACTCTTTAAGCTTGGGAGGTATCCCCACAAAGTTGATCCTGATGGTGTTTCTACGAGCAGAAGCCATGACCTACAACAAAGAACAAAGATAAATCCCTTGGTCCTTGAAATGATTAGTGAAAATGCTATGCTTATGATGCATGATGATGTCATGATGTTATGTTCAATCACAAACATGTGGCACACACAAACAAGTCACACAATAGCCCTAGGTTTAAAGGCTTGCATGAGGTTCAAGGTAAGTACCCTCCCCTGAAGTTAGATGGTTCATCCTGTCCTACAAAAGTAACCATGTTCTAAGGGATCTCAATATCATTGATCCTTCACAAGGGTGGTTGTTCAGAAGGCAACTTACTTGCCAACCAAAACCCTCCAAGTTTAAGATCTCAATGAGCGTAGTATTAAGTGTCAACCAACTTCAGTCTGCACCAAAGCCGGTTACCTCACTACTTTCTAAAGGCCAAGATGGGATAACTAGGGTTCTAAAAGTTAGTTAGTGCATTGACAACATATGGCAGCCTCATATTATCCTCAACTTGACTTAAGGAACATAAGCACCAACCAAGAAGTCGCACTAACTATGGCCACCAGATCAACCATATCGATATACGTCGTACAGTTTCCTTGGTCTATTGCCATTTACCTAAGGTACACTTAGATCCGGGTTAGGACCTTTCACACACAAGAGCACCCCAACAAGATAATATAAAGCAAACAAGGCAAACAATTTAAAGTGATCTAATTCCTAAGGGTACCCCTCTTTAATATTACTCCCCAGCAGAGTCGCCAGTTCTGTAACACGGTGGGAGAACTGACTTTAGTTATGTTGCGGATAGCAAGAGTCGCCACCGACTTTTACTTTATCCAAAAGAAAGGCATAAAAGAACAGGAAAGACCTTTTAAAAGATTTTTGGGTCCGGGGGGTAGGTTATGTAAAGGGAAGGTGTTAGCACCCTTTACATCCATGGTTATCCATGGGCTCTTAGTTACTTAGCTCACTTTGAATTGTTTTTGAAAAGGTGAAGTGTGTGAATAGAAATTTTCTTAAGAGTTAATAATGATCCATGTACGGATGCGTAAAAACTTGTGTTTGAAAATTTGTCTGAAATTTGTAAAGTGTTTGAAAATTTTGAATGAAGTGAGCAAGCAACTATGAGATACCTACCCTAAAGTTTAAGTCTTTTCTGTTCTTTATCCTTTAAGTGGTAAGACTATCCCTATTATTAAGGAATAGGTAGTCATTACCTTGGATGTGAGGGACATGTGAGGGACATCTGTTTATGAAGGCAACTGTGAGGTGTATTAAGCATTTAGGAGGGACTATCATCATTATTCGAAAAGGGACTTGATCTTTAAAGGCAACCATTAGGGACTTGATGATTTTTCTTTTAAGGGACTTGCTTTATACACCCCACTTGACCTTTGTGAATAGGCAACAATAAGAGGTAACCCTAGAAAGTGAGATGGCGATTAGAAACCGACTTACGTGTGTGAGTGTTTAATTTATATCTATCTTAAAATTTTAAATGATCTAAATTTAATTTTAAATAGAATACATGTTTTACACTCCCTATATTACTAACCATAGCATAAAAATTAAATAAATTACATATTTACAAAATTTACACCAAGGAGCAATTACATAATTATTATAAGCAATTAAAATAAATGGCAAATAAATAAATATAAATAATAAGCAAAAATAGGCAATAATAAATATAATAGGGGTTAGTAATAATAATAATTAAAAAAAATAAAATAAGGTTAGTGAAATAATAATAAGCAAAAATAAATATTAATAATAATATGGTTAGTAATAATAACAATAATTAAAATAAATAAAATTAGCAAAAATATTATAATAACATGATGAAAATAATAAACACAAAATTAAATTTTTAATATAGATTTTTATTTAAAGGTATGAACAAATTATAACATTTTAATTTAGGTACAAATTATTAAATTATTTCTAAGCACATATTAAAAATTATTTATATATATAACAATTTAGAAAAAAATATTTACATATTATATGGAGAATATAAGTTATAATTATATTTAAAGATTATATTTACAAAAATTAATCATATTTACAAAATTTTATATTAAGTATTATATTTACAAAAAAATTAATTATATGAATATGTATTATATTTACAAAAATTAATAATAATTATGTACATAATAATAAAACTAGAAAAATAAAAATTAGGTTTTCTTTTTTAATATTTGTTTAAAAAATAATAAATTAGGGTTTATAAAATGTTAAGTTTTATTTTTAAAAAAAATAGTTTTGAGTTTTACATATATTATAATTAAATTACATAATAATTTAAATTAAGAAAAGTAAAAAAAGAAAGTTTAGAGTTTTAGAAAATATGAGTGTTGTCTTAGGTATTTATTAAATATATACATAATTTATTTTTGAATTAATAATAAGAAAGTAATTAAATCAATTAACTAATAAGAAAAATTGGTAAAAAGGAACTTACCTGGGTGGGACTTGAACCCAGGTCATTCTGGTTACCAGCAACAATACCATCCACTAGACCACCATGCGCAGGCGAAAGGAAAAGGAGAGGAATTGCTTTTGTGCTATTGTCTTGAAAAAAATCAGGAAAAATTATAGGAAGCCAAAAGGCCTGGGGGAGGATTGAACCCAGGACCTCTTAGGCAAACAAGCGTACACATAACCAACCCTGCTGGATGAGCGAACCTGATATCAAATCAACAACAAATGATAATATATTATGTTCAGTGTAATAATGAAAAAAACTCAAAAATATTTGTCACAGCCAGGTTTTGATCCCACGCCCTCTCATCAAACACACACCTGGCCTTCCACTGGACCACACCGCCTGTGGTGACAACAAACCAACAAAATAAGATAAAATATTTTAAATCAAATTCAAATTTTCCTGAGCGCGCCAACTGCTTCTTCTTCAACCTATTTCCTGCGAATTTTCCTTCTCTTTTTCCTGCGAATATTGCTGCGTGTTCTTCATCCCTGCGAATCACAAACTTCATCCAAACAACAAAATTTCACAAAATTGATTATATCATTGAATTGCTACTGAGTTTTGCAACTGTCCTACGTTTTTAGAATCCATTTATCATGATGGAATCGTGAAACCCTAAAGGGGGCCGTGAACCCTAATCATGGTGGATTCTCATACCTGCACGAAAAATCTAATTGAATAGCCCAGAATCGTTCTAAGGTCTATCATAAACATCATCAAACAATCAAAAACAAGTTATACACAGTAAATCAATGGAATCGAAAAGTCACATTCAAGAACAAGGTTTGGCTCGGGTTATGCAATTCATGAGGCTTTTGATGCAAATGGTGATTGATTCATGATCAGTGATGTCCAATAGTTACAGCTATGTCCTCAAAATACCTTCTAAAGCCCTGGAAATCAGAATCCGAATATGAGTTTTTGGAGGATTTTTTAATTTGTGAAACTTACTTTGGAGGCAGAAAAATCGTGGCTTGGTGATTGAGTTGTGTTTAGTACTTATAGGTAAATGAATTTAGGTCATAACATTGAATGGTTGTATGGAAATTTTGATATGAAAAGATTGAAATTGATCATGCTTTGAAAATCCAATATTCTTGCATAAAGGCTTGCTATTTTTGGACAAATCTTATGATTTCCTTCCTCTTCAATTCAAATCATCATTTAAGACATTCTAGAAACTCAATCCAAATAAAATCTCTTATTTTCATATTTTATTTTTATTTAAAATGATTTTTAATGAATTAAATCAAAATAAATAAAAATAAAAATAATAAAAATCTGATTTTTAATGGTTTGGGTCGTGCATAGTGCTATTGTATGGATTGGATCATAATTTGACAGGCCCATTTGGAAGAAATTGGTTCTAGACCTCCTTTTTCATCATAAACCAACTCAAAATTTTCCAACTTTGCAAGGGCACATATCCTTCAATTTTAATGCTATGAGGGTGTTCTTGGACATTTTGGATATCTTGAGGAGTCTTCTAAACAACCCCACTGGTTTCATGTTCATATCATTTACCAATCTCAAGTTATGCCCTTCTGAAGTTGTTGACTTTTTGTTGACTTTCAAAAGGACCTATAATGTCTTAGCTCATACCTTCCAAATGAAGCATTTTTGGGCTTGGCTTGTGAGATACAAAGTTGTAGAGAATTCAATTTCCTTCAAAATGAGCTTTGAGTGGAGACTTGGTGATGAAGTATGTGAAAGTTATGGCTGGTCAAAGTTCAGTTGACTTTTACTGAGGAAACCCTAATTTAGAAACTCCTGATTCTTGATGATCTGGAATCTCCTTGATGAATCATGATCAATACTTGATCAAATGATGAATTTTACTTCATATACTTGATGTTGGCAAAAAATCATGAAGTTTGACTTTGGTTTGACCACAGTTGACCTCAGTTTGACTTTTTAACTGCATTGACTGATTTTGACTTATTTGATCATCTGACTGAGCAAACTTTTGAGAAAAGTCTTGAAACTTGTCATGGGGGTTCTTATACACATATAAGATTTTATGAAGCTCACTTGAAGTCTTGGAAGTCCATTTAGCCTGATTAAAGTCAAAACCCTAGTTTTGGATGCACTGCTTAGGAGGTGCATTGTCTGAGGGAATTGTCAACTCTTCTGACCAATTGTGAACCTTGTGAACCTTGTGAATTATCATAACATGCCTTGTGATACTCATGGGAGGTATTGTGAAGCTTGTGAACCTTGTGAACCTCATAAAGTGACCTTGTAGACCTCATAAACCTCAGGACAACTTTGTAATCATTGTGAATCTTGTGAACCTTGTGAACCTTCATGAAGTGACTTGTAAACTTCATGAACCTCATGAAAGGTTTTGTAGTCATTATGAAACTTGTGAACCTTGTGAACCTCATAAAGTGACCTTGTAGACCTCATGAACCTCAGGACAGCTTTGTAATCATTGTGAATCTTGTGAACCTTGTGAACCTTCATGAAGTGACTTGTAAACTTCATGAACCTCATGAAAGGTTTTGTAGTCATTATGAAACTTGTGAACCTTGTGAACCTTCTTAGCACACAAAGTCTTGTATTGTGAACCTTGTGAACTTCATAAAGTAACTTGTAGACTTCATGAACCTCAGGGAAGGTCTTAAAAATGTTGAGAAACTTGTGAACCTTGTGAACCTTCTTAGCACACAAAGTCTTGTATTGCGAGGGCAAATTTTGGGGTGCAACACCCCTGTTCAATTTTCTGAAACCTGAGGGGTTAGATTGGTATATGTGCCAGTCGTAACTTGGAAGGTTGAAGGGGATTGAACACAAAAGCCCAAAAATTTGCACTCACCAGTGCATAGAGTGATACAGATGACTAGTTGAATATGACTGAGTGGGCTTAAAGATGCCATTTGGAGAAAAGTTCTTCAGATACATTTCTTGGAGGATAAAGCAGTCCAAAGTATGAAGATATAATGATAGCTCTCAGGAGGATAAAGCAGTCCAAAGTAAAGATATAATGATAGCTCTCAGGAGGATAAAGCAGTCCTGAAGTAATGATGATAGCTGTCAAGAGGATGAAGCAGTCCTAATGAGATAATAAGCTTTCAGGAGGATGGAGCAGTCCTGATGTAGTGATATATTTTCAAGAGGATGAAGCATTCTTGAGAGATTGATAATATGCTTTCAGGAGGATGAAGCAATCCTGAGGTAATGGTGATAGCTGTCAGGAAGATAAAGCAGCCCTGAGGTAATAATGTGATTTCAGGAGGATAAAGCAATCCTGAGGTAATAATAAGCAGTCAGGAGGATGGAGCAATCCTGATGTAGTAATTTGCTTTCAAGAGGATGAAGCAGTCTTGAGAGATTGATAAGTTTTCAGGAGGATGAAGCAATCCTGAGGTAATGATAAGCTGTCAGGAGGATGAAGCAATCCTGAGGTAATGATAAACTGTCAGGAGGATGGAGCAGTCCTGAGGTAGTAATAAGCTGTCAGGAGGATGGAGCAGTCCTGATGTATAATGCTTTCAGGAGGATAAAGCAGTCCTGATGGATGATATGCTTTCGGGAGGATAAAGCAATCATGAGGGATGATAACCTTCAGGAGGATAAAGCAATCCTGATAATTATAAGTTTGTTTGCTGAATATTTAACCTGAAAACAAGGTAGCATTCTGTATAATAATATTAGTTTGTGCATTATGTATGCATGTATGATATGATGCACTTAGGTAATGTACTATGTATCTATGTATATGTATGTGTATGGTATGATGTAAATGATGTATGTATGATATGGCACTGTCGGAAGCGTCCGGATATCTTCGTATAACAACTGCTGGCTAGGGAAAATAAATCCCGATTCGTTGCTGAAGAATATGAGGAACTTGTTCCCGTCTTGTTTGATAATATATTA
Organism: Lathyrus aphaca; assembly: GCA_963966055.1. Taxonomy (NCBI): domain Eukaryota; kingdom Viridiplantae; phylum Streptophyta; class Magnoliopsida; order Fabales; family Fabaceae; genus Lathyrus; species Lathyrus aphaca. The sequence goes on along the minus strand of OZ014520.1, from coordinate 102,707,180 downwards.
TACATAACCTTCCGTATGCTGGGGATGGCAAGATATATATAACCTCCCGTCTGCTGGGGATAGAAAGGTATATATAACCTCTCGTATGTTGGGGATAGCAAGGTACATATAACCTCCCGTCTTTGTTTGATAGTAGGGTAGATATAACCTCCGTCTTCGTTCGTCGTACCCTTATTGGAAAGTAAATTCCCGTATATCCGTATGAGGATAAAAGAGATGGATATAAATTCCAGGGGAGATAAGACTTTATGAAGATGGATTCGTCCTACTGAGGGTTTGTAGCTGTTTTGTTAGAGATGAACCTGCAAAGCTTTGTTGAAATCCTTCCCTCGTTCGTCTTTAGTAAATACTATTACTGCATTTTCATGCATTTCTGGTAAACATCAATCATATTAAGCATACATGCATTTCTGGTAAACATCAATCATATTCAAAAGCATACATGCATTCAAACACAACCAATGGACGTTTCGCTTATGTAAATAGGGTAAAAGTAAATCTGGATTCAAAAGATGGAATTTATTTATATCAAAAAGTGACCCATACACGGGTAAGTTTGTACAAGGAGACATAAACCCTAGTAAGAGGATTTCGTCATAAACTTTTACAAAACAAAGAAAATCAGCTATGTGGGAAATAATCCTATTGAGTTTCAATTCTACTATTGCCATTATCTTCAAGTATCTCATCTTCTGCTGTTGAGACAGAAATGATTGGATTGAACTTTATCTGTTCGAGCTTGAGTAAGTATCACAACTGGTTGCAGTTTCATGGGTGATCCAAACGAGACATAGTCATACGCTTTAATCCCTAACTTTTGCCTGGATTGCCCTTTCAGGTTTTCAATCCACCGGGATACCCTTTTTTGCCCAAGCCGCCTTTTCAGGTTTTCGACTTGCCAGGTGTACATCTTTTTATATATATATATCCCTAATTTTTGCCCAAACCCTTTTGGTTTGCCGGGATGCCCTTATTTTTGCCTAGGCCAGTCAACCTAGCGGGTCTCTTTTCATGCGTAGTATTTTTTAACTATGTCTGCGTTTACAGGCTGTGGGAAGTCTTCACCATCCATAGTAGTGAGTATCATGGCACCTCCTGAGAACACTGTCTTGACTACAAATGGTCCTTCATATGTCGGAGTCCACTTGCCCCTAGGATCACCCTGTGGTAATACGATACGCTTGATTACCAAGTCACCAGCCTGATATACCTTTGGCTTAACCTTCTTGTTAAAAGCTTTGATCATTCGTTTCTGGTACATCTGGCCGTGGCAAACTGCTGCTAACCTCTTCTCATCAATCAAATTTATCTGGTCAAGTCGGGTCTGAATCCACTCATCTTCATCCAAGCCTGCATCCTTCATAATTCTTAAGGAGGGAATCTGAACTTCAATGGGCAAAACTGCCTCCATGCCATAGACTAAAGAGAATGGAGTTGCCCCTGTTGAAGTACGTATTGTAGTACGATAACCATGAAGAGCAAATGGTAACATCTCATGCCAATCCTTGTAAGTAACAGTCATCTTCTGTACAATCTTCTTAATGTTCTTATTAGCAGCTTCAACTGCCCCATTCATCTTTGGACGATACGGAGAAGAGTTGTGATGCTTAATCTTGAACTGCGTGCAGAGATCAGTAATCATAGTGTTGTTCAGATTAGAGCCATTGTCAGTGATAATCCTTTCAGGGATGCCATATCTACATATGAGATTATTCTTAATGAACCGAGCCACAACATTCTTAGTAACAGATGCAAATGAAGCTGCCTCCACCCACTTCGTGAAGTAATCAATAGCAACCAGGATGAAACGATGCCCATTAAAAGCAGTAGGCTTGATCTCACCAATCATATCAATGCCCCACATGGCAAAGGGCCAAGGAGCAGTCAACACATTCAAGGGTGATGGAGGTACATGGACTTTATCAGCATAAATTTGACATTTGTGACAAGTTCTGTAGTGTTGGTAGCAATCAGCTTCCATGGTAGACCAATAGTAACCTGCTCTCAATATCTTCTTTGCCATAGTATGACCACTAGAATGAGTGCCAAAGATCCCATCATGCATATCTTCCATAATCTCTGTTGCTTCCTTCTTATCCACACAACGAAGCAAAGTTGAATCATGATTGCGCTTGTACAAAATGCCATTACTCAAAAAGAACTTAGCAGAAAACCTTCTAAGAAACTTCCTATCTTTGACAGATGTCCCTTCAGGGAACTCCTGAGCTTCAAGATATCTTTTCACTTCATAGAACCAAGGCTTCTCTTCTGCCCCTTCTGTGTCAATCTCATTGCAGTATGCAGGCTTTTCAAATCTATCAATAGTAATCTTGGGAGCTTCATCATCCCAACTGATCTCAAACATGGATGCCATGGTGGCCAAAGCATCTGCCAACTGATTCTCTCTCCGTGGAATATGTCCAAAGGTAATCTCTTTGAAATGTGGGATCAAAGACAACACATGCTCTCTGTAAGGAATGAGGTTATCATGCTTAGTATCCCAATCTCCTTTGATCTGACTAACTACCAGGGCTGAATCTCCATACACGTCAAGGAACTGAATCTTCATATCAATAGCAGCTTTAATACCCATGATACATGCCTCATACTCAGCCATATTATTGGTACAATAGAAACAAAGTCTGGCAGTAATCGGGGTATGACAACCTTCAGGGGAGCTAATCACAACACCAACACCATTACCAAGTGCATTAGAGGCACCATCAAAAACCATAGTCCATCGGGATCCTTGTTCAGGTCCGTCATATTGTCCAGGTTCTTTGGTAATAATCATAATGTCTTCATCAGGGAACTCAAAACTCATTGACTGATAATCATCCACTGCTTGATGAGCTAAATGATCAGCCACAACACTTCCTTTAATGGCCTTCTGAGTAGTGTACTGTATATCATATTCTGTCAAGATCATTTGCCATCTTGCAATTCTTCCGGAGAGAGCAGGTTTCTAAAATATGTACTTGATTGGATCAATCTTTGAGATCAACAAGGTAGTATGAGTCAACATATACTGTCTTAGTTGGCGAGCAGCCCATGCCAAAGCGCAGCAAGTTTTCTCGAGCAGTGAGTATCTTGTTTCACAGTCGGTAAACTTTTTGCTAAGGTAGTATATTGCCTGCTCTTTTCGACCAGACTCGTCATGTTGCCCCAAGACACACCCCATTGAGTTGTCTAACACTGTTAAGTACATAATCAAGGGTCTTCCATCAACTGGAGGCATCAAAATTGGAGGTTCTAGCAGGTATCTCTTGATTTCATCAAAGGCAGTCTGGCACTCATCATTCCATTCCATCACCTGATCTTTCTTCAACAACTTGAAAATTGGCTCACAGATGGCAGTTAATTGGGAAATAAATCTTGCAATGTAATTCAATCGTCCCAAGAAACCTCTAACCTCCTTCTCAGTACGGGGAGCTGGCATCTCTCGTATAGCTTTCACTTTTGCAGGATCCACTTCAATACCTTTTCCACTGACAATAAAACCCAGGAGCTTTCCAGATCTAACTCCAAAAGTACACTTGTTTGGATTCAATCTCAACTTGTATTTCTTCAACCTCTCAAACAATTTATGCAAATGATCAAGATGTTGTTCTTCATTCTGAGACCTGGCTATCATATCATCTACATACACCTCTATCTCATGATGAATCATATCATGAAACAAAGCCACCATAGCACGCTGATATGTTGCCCCTGCATTCTTCAAACCAAATGGCATCACCTTATAACAAAAAGTGCCCCACTGTGTAACAAATGTTGTCTTCTCCATATCTTCAGGTGCCATCTTGATTTGATTGTAACCAGAGAAACCATCCATAAAAGAGAATACCTTATGCTGAGCAGTGTTGTCTACCAGAACATCAATATGAGGAAGTGGGAAGTCATCTTTGGGGCTAGCCTTGTTCAAATCCCTGTAGTCTACACACATACGTACCTTACCATCTTTCTTAGGAACTGGTACCACATTTGCAACCCACTGAGGATAAGAAGTCACAGCTAAGAACCCTGCATCAAACTGTTTCATTACCTCTACTTTGATCTTTTCTGACATCTCAGGACGCATACGAAGAACCTTCTGCTTCTTTGGACGACAATCTTCTTTCACTGGTAAACGGTGAACCACAATGTTTGTATCCAACCCTGGCATATCTTCATAAGACCAAGCAAAGATCTCCACATAGTCACGTAACATCTGAATCAACCTGCTCTTGACACTGTCCTCTAAATCAGCCCCTATCTTGACCTCTTTCCTGTTTTCTTCAGTTCCCAAATTCACAACTTCGACTGGCTCTTCATGTGGTTGTATAGCTTTCTCTTCTTGTTGTAACAACCTAGCAAGCTCTACAGGTACTTCACAATCGTCCTCATTTCCGTCTTCAGTTTGATAGATCGGATTCTCGAAATTATAATTGGCAATAGTAGAACTGTTATCAACAGGATCCAGAGTGGATGAGGATCTGCATTTTAGTGATGTGGGTGTGTGTAAGAACACATAGCTGATAAAACAAAAACAAAAGAAAAGAAAGACAAGGAACACAATATTTACGAAAACAAAACGTCCACTGATTTTATTGAATGAAGTATGCAAATGAAATGACAGCCCGTAACAAGCACACCATTGTGCCCCGGGTAAGGCACAAGGCTTGAGAGTTTTAATTGTTCAGAAATTACAAACTTAAAAAAACAACACAGTAATAGTATTTACTCCTGACTAAAGGAGATAGGGATAACATCTTCAGCTTTCCAATTATTGAGTCCAGCACCCACAGTAGGAAAAATCCAAGCATCCAAGTTGTAGTCTTCATCATAGTCTCCCACAGCATTGATCTGATCTTTCATAACCCCTTGATTGGTGATACGAACAGCACGAGCACGACGAACAGCCTTCTGGGACTCTGCAGTGAAACCCAAACCAAACTTGTCAGACTTGTATGGAATATCAGGAAGCTGACCCCAAATAGTACAACCACCTTCATCCACCACAGCTCTAGCATCATTGAGGGAGGCCATTGCCATTGTTGGAGGTTTTTTGGTGACCACGGGAACTTTCTTCGCAACAGGAGGAGCTACATAATCATTAACAACCCAAGGAACCAATTCAAACGTCTGACACGGAGTCTCAATGTATTCACCTTCCATTTCCAGATACTTGAAAGTATTCACATGGCTGACAAAGTATTCTTCTTCTCCATAGACAGTAACAACCTTTCCTTCCACCGGATACCTTAGCTTCTGATGTAATGTAGAGGTTATAGCACCTGCCCCATGGATCCAGGGACGACCAAGCAGACAAGAGTACGAAGGAAGAATATCCATCACAAAAAATGTAGCAGTAAAAACCTGGGAGCCAACTTTGATTGGAAGATCAATTTCCCCATGTACTACTCTTCTAGAACCATCAAAAGCCTTTACCACAATATTGCTGGGCTTCAGCACAGCATCTTCAGGACTCAGCTTTTTCAGGACTTCCTTGGGCAACACATTCAGAGAGGAACCATTGTCTATCAGTACATGCGACAGGGTAGTGCCCCTGCATTCAATTGAGATATGCAAGGCCCTGTTATGATCCCTCTTGGCAGGGGTCAAATCAGCATCAGAAAATCCTAACCCATTGTCATAGGTCAGGTGGGCAACACAATCCTCAAACTGATCCACAGAAATTGCACTGGGTACATGAGCAGTCTTCAGAAACTTGATCAAAGCTTTCGCATGAGCTTCAGAACATAACAACAAGGACAGCATAGAAATCTTAGAGGGAGTATGTCCCAACTGATCAACAATGTCGTTATCACTCTTGCGAATGATTTTCAATACTTCTTCCATCTGCTTAGCCAGATCATCAGCAGTTGGCACATCAGTAGATACAGGTTCAATAACAGGGCCTTTGCCCCTAGCATCAGTGGTGGAAGTAGCAGCAGGAGTAACTGCATTCTTGGAAGCAACTGGAGGAGAGAATACTCTTCCACTACGTGTGATCTTACTGGATCCAGCAATATTGTCAATATCAACAGGCACATCAGCTAAGGGCTCTTGCTTAACACCATGGATGTAGACATCAGATCCATAATGCCAAGGCACAGCTTTGTCAGACGTATACGGGATAGGACCAGGAGTAGTAATGACCATAGGAGCAACTCTGGCTTCAGCAACAACTTTCACGGGACCTTCAGCAGTAATCTTGATTGGACCCTGATGGGTGATTTTAATAGGACCTTTGGAAGTGATTCTTACTGGCACTCTGTCAACCATGTCAACCTCTTCAACCTTCCTACCTTGAGTAATATGATCCACCATACTTTCTACAGACGATGGGGTCCTCTCAAACACTATAGTATACTTATCCATGAGACGCTGAATTCCATCTCTCAATCTCCAGCAACTATCCGGCTTATAGGTACAGTACAAACAATCTTCATGACAACCTGGAAAGAACCCAGCTTGTACTAACTTCTTCTTGATAACAGACAATGGTGTAGTCAATTCCGCAACTGAATAGATATGCAGATCTTCCTCAATGGCATTGACAGTCTTCTCGTGATTTGGCATTGGAGCAGTAATCACATTTGGAGTACCCGGAGGATCAAACTCAATCTCTCCAGCATCAATCATATCTTGAATTTTATTCTTCAAGACCCAGCAGTTATTAGTATCATGTCCTTGACAGTTTGAATGGTATGCACACCGTGCATTGGGGTTGTACCTGGGAGAGGTAACATTAGGATTCTGAGGAGCCTCTTTCAAAGTAATAAGTTCAGCCTTCAACAAGTGTTGCAATGCCTGTGCCATTGACATGTTGATCTTCGTGAACTGTCTTCTAGCCCTCTGTTGGTTGCCCTGTGGCTGCTCTGTTGTTGCAGGAGTTGGATTTGAAATATGAACTGCACTAACAGACTGATGCCTTCTGTTACGATCAGGCTGACCGTAAACAGCATTGGATTCTTTCTTCCCAGTGGGAGGCTTCTTTGCAGCACCTGATGAGGAAGTACCCACTTGGATCTTACCATTCTTTATACCATTTTCTACTCGCTCTCCTGTCATTGTCAACTCAGTGAAGCCAGATGATGAGCTTCCAATGAGATGACTGTAAAACGGACCATTCAGCGTGCACATGAACATATCAACCAGCTCCCTGTCAGTTAAAGGGGGTTGAACTCTTCCAGCTAAATCTCTCCACTTCTGAGCATACTCCTTAAAACTTTCTTTGGCACCCATAGACATGCTCTGAAGCTGCATGCGAGTGGGGGCTAAGTCAGCATTGTATTGATACTGCTTATAGAAAGCTTCAGCAAGATCATTCCAGTCCCTGATGTTGACACTCTCCAACTGATAATACCACTCCAGCTGAGCTCCAGATAAGCTCTCTTGAAAAAAATGGATCCACAATTTCTTATCAGCAGTGTGGGGTTGAATTCTTCTGACATAAGACCTCAGATGCAGCTTGGGACAAGAGACCCCATCATAAACAACAAAGGTAGGAACCTTGAAACCAATGGGTATGACCACTCCAGATATCAGACTCAAATCTTCAAAATCCAGCCCAGATGACTTCTGCAACTCCATAGCATCCATCCTATCCACCAGCATCTTGAATTTGTCTTCATTAGGCTCATGATAGTAGTTAGCCTCAGAATCAGAGTCCCCCATAGTGTTGTGGAGACTGCCTCCCTCTTTTTCAGATTCCTCAGATTCATAGTCTTCAACTGGTTCTTTGGTCTTGGCAAGACCTTTGAACCTTCTTCCCATGTTGATCAAACCAGCTGACCTTCTAGTCTTCTTAGTCTTCTTGGCCAGCAGTGCCTTCAATTCATCCTGCCCCTTGGACAGGTTCAAGATCAGCTCTTGGAACTGTGCATTTTGTGCTTGGAGATCCTTAACTGATTGTTCAAGAGCCATTGCTGAAATAAACAGCGAGAAGATGAGAAACCTGTGCACAATTATAAACCTGTGATGCAATGAAATGATATGTGAATGCATATGCAATGTTTTCAAGGACCGCAGGATTTAAATTTGCTTAGACAAACAAGAAGGTAAACTTTTATTAGTAATAACTTTGTGTTGCCCTTTAGGCTTACAAAAAATGAAATAAAATAAGTACAAAATATGGGGTTTTAAGTCTCCCATGGACGTTTCCTCTTTGTGTTGAGGTATGAGTTGAGGTTCCGTTCCTCGTGAAGTTGCTTTGTTAGTTCCAAGATTCTTTCTTGGCTTGCTTTGTAATGAGCCTCGAAAGTTTCCCTTTGCTCCTTCAGTTGGGTCCATGATCTCTGCAAGTCTTCCATATCAGTAGGCATGTCTGGGTGAAGGATGGTATAAGCTGTGTCTCCTTCAGCAACAGGTTCCATGGTAACTGGTAGGACGGCAGGATATGGCATCATGAGAGTCTGAGCACGAGATCGCACCCATCTGAGATAAGCTTCCATAGGAATAGTGTACTTAGGCTCCAGTGTCTTGCTGTCAACCCTGTTTACTTTTCCCCATGCTCGTATGAATCTCTGACGGTAACCTTGAAGATCGTTGTCGTAGTCGAACACAATGCCCTGAATCAACATGTCATGTGGACCATCACTCCGAGCGTAACCAAACTGTCATAAAGCTATAGAGGGGTTGTAGGTGATGCCTCCTCTTATGCCTAGAAGTGGCACATTAGGAAACTCCCCACAACGGTCAATGATGGTGACATTCTCCATAGATCTGGAGCACCAATGGATATCTGAGTGAGAAAGTGACATGATCCTTTTGGACCATCTAAACCCTTGCTCATTCTTCATTACTGAGCGAGGAAGGTGAGAAATAAACCACCTAGAAAACAAAGGTATGCAGCACATCAAAGTTCCTCTTGCCCTTGAAGTACGGGTGTGAAGAGAATGCATGATGTCTCCAAGCAATGTAGGCACTGGATTGTGACTCAGGAAAATGTTGATGGCATGAACATCTATGAACTGATCTGGATTGGGGAACAATACTAAGCCATAAATCAGCAAGGCTAAGATCTCCTCAAAAGCATCATAGCTCATAGCTTTCAAGAACACTTGAGCCTTTTCTATCAACACCTTGGCAAGAATACCCTTAACTCCGCTTCTCGTTTCTAGAACAATGTCAGACTTCTTCAGATGTAGAGTTGCAGCAATAACCTCTGGTTTGAGCTCCTTCTCCAAGCCTGTGAAGGGTCTTTGATCAAGAACAGGTATACCCAGAAGTTTAGAGAACTCTTCCATTGTAGGAACCAGCTGATAATCAGGGAACGTAAAGCAATGGTGCTTAGGGTCAAAGAACTGAAAAAGGACACTCATCATGTCTTCATTGAACCCTGAAGTGACTAGATCCAATAGGTGACCATGTCTCTTGATGAACTGGGAATGATCAGACACTTGAGAAACCAACTCTTTAAGCTTAGCAGGTATGCCCACAAAGTTGATCCTGATGGTGTTTCTACGAGCAGAAGCCATGACCTGCAACAAAGAACAAAGATAAATCCTTTGGTCCTTGAAATGGTTAGTGAAAATGCTATGCTTATGATGCGTGATGATGTCATGATGTTATGTTCAATCACAAACATGTGGCACACACAAACAAGTCACACCATAGCCCTAGGTTTAAAGGCTTGCATGAGGTTTAAGGTAAGTACCCTCCCCTGAAGTTAGATGGTTCATCCTGTCCTACAAAAGTAACCAGGTTCTAAGGGATCTCAATATCATTGATCCTTCACAAGGGTGGTTGTTCAGAAGGCAACTTACTTGCCAACCAAAACCCTCCAAGTTTAGAATCTCAATGAGCGTAGTATCGAGTGTCAACCAACTTCAGTTTGCACCAAAGCCGGTTACCTCACTACTTTCTAAAGGCCAAGATGGGATAACTAGGGTTCTAAAATCTAGTTAGTGCATTGACAACATATGGCAGCCTCATATTATCCTCAACTTGACTTAAGGAACATAAGCACCAACCAAGAAGTCGCACTAACTATGGCCACCAGATCAACCGTATCGATATACGTCGTACAGTTTCCTTGGTCTATTGCCATTTACCTATGGTACACTAGATCCGGGTTAGGACCTTTCACACATAAGAGCACCCCAACAAGATAATATAAAGCAAACAAAGCAAACAATTTAAAGTGATCTAATTCCTAAGGGTACCCCTCTTTTATTAAATCCCCAGCAGAGTCGCCAGTTCTGTAACACGGTGGGAGAACTGACTTTAGTTATGTTGCGGATAGCAAGAGTCGCCACCGACTTTTATTTTATCCAAAGGAAAGGCATAAAAGAACAGGAAATACCTTTTAAAAAGATTTTTGGGTCCGGGGGGTAGGTTATGTAAAGGGAATGTGTTAGCACCCTTTACATCCATGGTTATCCATGGGCTCTTAGTTACTTAGCTCACTTTGAATTGTTTTTGAAAATGTGAAGTGTGTGAATAAAAATTTTCATAAGAGTTTGATAATGATCCATGTACGGATGCGTAAAAAACTTGTGTTTGAAAATTGTTTGAGATTGTGAAGTATTTGAAATTTGAAATAGTGAGCAAGTAACTATGAGGAACCTACCCTAAAGTTTAAGTCTTTCTGTTCTTTATCCTTTAAGTGGTAAGACTATCCCTATTATTAAGGAATAGGTAGTCATTACTTGGATGTGAGGGACATAGTAAGGGTCATCTGTTAATGTAGGCAACTGTAGGGTGTATTAAGCAATTTTTGGAGGGACTGTCATCTTTATTCGGAAGGGACAAGATCATTACGAAGGCAACCATTTAAGGGACTTGATCTTTTTGTTAAGGGACTAGATGACTTTTCTTTTAAGGGACTTGGCATTATACACCCCACTTGACCTTTTTGAATAGGCAACATTGAGAGGTAGCCCTAGAAAGTGAGATGGCGATTAAAAATTGACTTACGTGTGTGAGTGTTTAATATATATTTATCTAATAATTTAAATGATCTAAATTCAATTTTTAAATATAATACACGTTTACACTCCCAATTTTACTAACCATAGCATGAAAATTAAATAATTTAAATATTTACAAAAATTACATCCAGGAGCATTTACATAATAATAATAAGCAATTAAAAAATAAATAGCAAAATAAATAAATAAGCAAAATATAAATAATAAATAAATAAATAAGCAATAATAAATATAATAGGGGTTAGTAATAATAATAAAAAAATAAATAAGGTTAGTGAAATAATAATAATAAGCATAATTAAAAAAATAATGGATTAGTGATAAACATGATTAGTAATAATAATAATAAACAAAATAAAATTTTAATGGTTATAGAAAAATAAAGAAAATTATATTAATTAATTATAAAAACTTAAAATTATAAACAAATTAAATAAATTATGAACATGTTATGAGAAATTATTAAATTTTGCAATTTTTTAGAAATTATTTATATATAATTAATTATAAACAATGATAAAATATTTATATATTAAAGTGGGATTAATTATAATTTAATTATATTAAATTAAATATATATATAATAATTATACTTACAAAAAATTAATTATATTATATTTACAAAAAATTAGAAACAATAAAATTAGGTTTTTAATAATTTAGAAAAGATAAACTAGGGTTTATAAAATTAGGGTTTGATTTACAATAATAATTTATTAATTAAATAATACATGTATATATTTTATAATAATAATAAAAACTAACTTTTGAATTTAGAAAATAAATTTTTAGAATTTTGAAAAGATTACATAGTATATACATATATTTTATTTTAGAATTATTTAGATATATAATATATATACAAAACTATATATAATTTAATAATAAAATAATTGAAACAAACAAAATAAAAGAAAAAAGAATGAAAACTTACCTGGCTGGGGTTTGAACCCAGGACGTTCTGCCTGCCAGCAACAAAACACACCACCAGGCCATCAGCGCGCAGGTGATAGTGAAAGGGGTTCCATTGGTTTTGTTCTTTATCTGGAAAAATTAAGAAAAATAATAAGAAGCAAAAAGGCCTGGGGGAGGATTGAACCCAGGACCTCTCAAACAAACACATATACACATTGCCAATCCTGCTGGGTGAGCGCGTCTGTTAACAAACCAACAACAAATAATAATATATTATATTCAATGCATAAATGAGAAAACTCAAAAATATTTGTCACAGCCAGGATTCGATCCCCTGCCCTCTCATCAAACGCATGCCTGACTTTCCACTGGGCCAAACAACCTGTTGTGATAATGAACCAACAATATAACATAAAATATTTAAATAAAATTTGAATTTTTCTGAACGCGCGCAGGGTCATCTTCAACCTTGGCTCCTACGAAATTTCCTGCGTTTTCCTTTGCGAATTTACCTACGAATATCAAATTGCAGCAATACCTACGAAACTCAAACATTGACAAAACAGTAAAATTTTGTGAAATTGATTAGTGCATTACATTCTACAAGGTCCATACAACTCAACCATGTCTTTAAAATTCATTTATAGTTGATGAATCGAAGAACCCTAAAACGGCCATAAAACCCTAACTATGGTGGATTACGATTCAGGCCATGAAACTTTGATTCAATTGTCCATAAACAATCTACACAACATCACAAACAGAATCATACAAACAAAACTCATTAGAATGCACTGAATTAGTATAATCGAAAAAAAAAATATTCAAGAACAAGCAAGGTTCGGTTTATGCATTATGGCATGGTTTTGATGCATATGAGTATTGGTTTTGCTTCAAGAAGGTCCAAGGAACATTGCTATGTCTTTAGATTACCTTCAAACACCTTATATCAATGAATCCGAATGTGAGTTTTGAGAGGTTTTTTGTGAGATGCAAACTTACACTTGGGGCTGTGGAATCCGTGGCTTTGTGATTGCAATGAGTTAAGTACTTATAGGAGAGTGAATTAGGTCAAAAAGATTGATTACTTATGTGGAGAATTTGATATGAAAAGATTCAAAATGATCATGCTTTAAAAAACAAATATTCATGTATGAACACTTGCTATTTTTGGCTAATCTTCATGATTTCTTTCCTCTTCAATTCAAATCAAACTTATGATTTTCTAGAAGCTTGATCCAAATCAAATCTTACATTTTCATATTTTATTTTTATTTAAAATGATTTTTAATGAATTAAATCAAAATAAATAAAAATAAAATAATAAAAAATCTGATTTTTAATGGTTTGGGTCGTGCATGAAGTTATTGTATGGATTGGGTCATCATTTGGCAAGCCCATTTGGAAGAAATTGGTTTTAGACCTCCATTTTCATCATAAACCAACCCAAAATTTCCCAACTTTGCAAGGGCACATATCCTTCAATTTTAATGCTATGAGGGTGTTCTTGGACATTTTGGAAAGCTTGAAGAGTCCTATAAACAACCCCACTGGTTTCATGTCCATATCATTTACCAATCTCAAGTTATGCCCTTTTGAAGTTGTTGACTTTTTGTTGACTTTCAAAAGGACCTATAATGTCTTGGCTCATACCTTCCAAATGAAGCATTTTTGGGCTTGGCTTGTGAGACACAAAGTTGTAGAGAATTCAATTTCCTTCAAAATGAGCTTTGAGTGGAGACTTGGTGATGAAGTATGTGAAAGTTATGGCTGGTCAAAGTTCAGTTGACTTTTACTAAGGAAACCCTAATTTAGAAACTCCTGATTCTTGATGATCTGGAATCTCCTTGATGAATCATGATCAACCCTTTATCAAATGATGAAATTTACTTAATATACTTGATGTTGGCAAAAAATCATGAAGTTTGACTTTGGTTTGACCACAGTTGACCTCAGTTTGACTTTTTAACTGCATTGACTGGTTTTGACTTATCTGATCATCTGACTGAGCAAACTTCTGAGAAAAGTCTTGAAACTTGTCATGGGGGTTCTTACACACATATAAGATGTTATGAAGCTCACTTGAAGTCTTGGAAGTTCATTTAGCCTGATTACAGTCAAAACCCTAGTTTTGGATGCACTGCTTAGGAGGTGCATTGTCTGAGGGAATTGTCAACTCTTTTGACCAATTGTGAACTTTGTGAACCTTGTGAACCATCATAAAATGTCTTGTGAACCTCATGGGAAGCATTGTGAAACTTTTGAACCTTATGAACCTCATGAAGTGACTTGTAGACTTCATGAGCCTCATGAAAGGTTTTGTAAGCATTGTGAATCTTGTGAACCTTGTGAACCTTCATAAAGTGACTTGTAGACTTCATGAACCTCATGAAAGGTCTTGAAAGCATTGTGAATCTTGTGAACCTTGTGAACCTTATTAGAACACAAAGTCTTATATTGTGAGGGCAAATTTTGGGGTGCAACAATGACCAACATGAGGAAGTTAGTAAAAAAGTATCCGCGGAAGAAGATATTCGAAGAGGCATCACAGTAATGAGAAGGGTGGTCCAAGGAAGATCTCGAGGCATCATACTAGATGTCTATTGGAGCAACCAGGGACAACTTATAGAATCTAATGGGCATACCTTAACTAGTTTTATCGGTGCACTAGTAAGGAATGAAATTCCCATTACATGTGATGATTGGAGAAACAAAGAGCTGAATGAGTCCAAAGAAAAAATTTGGAGTGAGATAAAGGTACAATCATTTGGCCCTTAATTATACGGTATCAATTATGTTTTTTCAATTACCGATACTAACTATCAATCTGTATGTTTTTCTTAGCGATGTTTTAACATCGAAGAAGAAATAAGAGGTTTTTGTATGAAATTGGCCGGAAAGCTTCTAAGAGGGTTTCGAACATTTTTATCATCCAAGTTCCTTAGGGATGCGGATGGTAATTATGTGGATGCAGAGCTTCCTAAAAAATATGAAAGTTTGATATCAGCTGAAGAATGGGAAGCTTTCAAATCCAAAAGACAAGACCCGGTTTTTCAAAGAATAAGTGCCACAAATCGGGAAAGAGCATCAAGTCCCGCATATCCGTACCGAAAAGGACGTGTCGGATATGGACGCTTAGAACAATCCATGGTAAGTATTTATAAATTGCGATAACAAATTTGTTCATCATATATTAGTTTTATCTGATCAAATTGTATGACTTAATGTGTAGCTGCAGAAGGAGGAAAGTTCAGAAACATCTCTTCCTGCACATGTTTTGTGGAAGGAAGCCCGTGTGGGCAAATCTGGAGTTACTCAAGAAGAAGTTTTACACGTATACCAGAAATGTGTAAGTATAAAATTTTTTCATTAATTGAATAACATTTTTATACACAAATATTTGACAAGTATACGATATTCATCTGATTTTTCAGGAGGAGCTATCTCAGTCTTTATCTCCCGATGATACTAGGAGCATACTTAGTTGGGCATTAGATGTCCCTGAGTATTCTGGTCGGGTGAGGGGTAAGGGATTTGGAGTCACTCCGACCTCCCTGAGTATTAAAAAAGGAAAGGCTCCTAGTAATCGGGAGCTTCATGCAAGATTGGAAGCCATGCAAGCTGAGCTTGATGCATTGAGGAGAGAAAGAGAGGCTAGCGCCTCAACATTATACAGAGATGCTTCGAACAAAGACAGTATCAACGGTACCTTTCAGCCGAACATTCCAGAGGTAATTACATATAATTGTCTTAAATTGAACTATTTGCTTAAATTATGTATTTGACATATATACACATTAACGATTTCTTGTTATTATTGGTTTTAGGGAATTTCCCATTGTCAGCTATATTTGTTGTCACCATACTATCGGATGGTTGGCAAGGGAAAAGTGCATAACGTTAGCGGAGTATTACTCCACACTAGAGAGCTCCCTGCTGGATGTTTGAAGGTATCAGTTGATATTGTAGTTGAGCCGAATGCAGCATTACCATATCCTAGCGATGATTCGGATGCAACAACGGTGCACGAAGCAGTAGGTTCGTTTGTTGCATGGCCGACAAACCTCATATGCGTAGGATATGAGGTATGCTTAAAACTTATGTTAACTTTAATGTGTATATTCAAAGTTTAAAATTTATGCTTAAAATTTTACGTACATATTTTCCTTGGTTATGTTAAATAGACTCCCACAAAATCCAAATCAAAAGATAATGCGATTCCGCGGCATACCGAGTCCGTGGTTTCAAGAAAAGAGGTAATATACAATTATATGACATATATTCATGGAAGTTGTTACATTCTTAATTTGATCTAACTATTTATATGACATGTAGCTTCAAGAAAATGAGGTTAGCAATGCCTCCGCACAACAAAAAAAGGAGGTTAGCAACGCCTCCGCACGGGTAAAAAGTGCTGGTGCTAAGAAGACCGTAGCTAGGAAAAAACCTACCACCAAGTATAGGTCGTGCCTCAGGACATTTCTAGAGATGACCGATATACCGACCGGAGGTTTTCAGACTGTACATATGGAGGTAGGGATTTTCGACTTTGATTACGACCAAATGATTGGTCATGAAGACTTCATGCAAGTTTTTGGTCGTGAAGAAATCGGCGTCACCGTTGTCAATACATATGTTAGGTAAATCCGGTCTACTTTGTTTTATTAATTGAACAACTTATGTTAATGATGTTTATTTTATGTTAATCCGGTTTACTTTATGTTTCACAAGAGGTGTGTAATGTTAATGATGTTTTTATATTAGGTTTTTGTATGACAAATTGATGCGCCCCAATGGTTTGGACGTGTCATTCGGATTCTTAGCACCCGCGACCGTCAACTTAGGTTTAATCTTAAGTAGACCGGATACCGTGACGGAGTACGTTCTTCGGATCCTCATGGACAATAAAGATGCGGAGAAGTTATTTTTTATACCGTTTAATACCGGGTTAGAATTTCATTCTAAATTCATCTATTATAATTTTTTTCCAAGTTACCATCTAACATTTGCCTAATCATTACAGTGGACATTGGTAGTTGCTCGCAATCAATCATATCCGAGAAATTGTGTATTATCTTGACTCGTTAGGAAATGATTGGACAACATACCCGGATATGAAGGTCCTAATTGACACGTAAGTGAGAATGTTCAAAAAATTTCTTAGTTTATGTGAATTGTTCTAATTGCTTCATTTTTATTTTATTAGCATCCTACAAGCTTTTCGGGCCAAACGAGATATCCAAACCTCAAGGAGGGGCGCCAACTCCATTACATGGATTAAAGTGGCGGTATATTTTTAATTATCACATTTTTTATTATATTAGTGATGACACTTGATAAGACTTAGGATTTATAATCCATATTTTTTTTTTCATATGTAGTGTCCTCAACAACGTAATCAAATAGATTGCGGGTATTTCATGTTGAGGTTTATGCGAGATACTCTTGTTTTGGGCCGATTAGAGATTCCCACCGATGTATGTATTTCTAACTTATGAGTTATTTTTATATTTACACATATCTCATATAATTAAATAGTTGAAATTAATTCAAACTATGTTATATTATTATGTAGTACTTTGATGAATTCAAGTGTGCATTTTATACAAAGGATCAAGTGGACGAAATCAAAGAGGAGTGGCGTCAATTCATGATAGAGCTCAATGTTTGTACATAAATTTGTGTAATTATATTGTACATTTGTAGTATATGTAATGACTTGTAAATGTGTACATAAATTTGTATATATTTTGATACATTTAAGGCAAAATTGGTTTGAATTGGTATATATATATATATATATATATATATATATATATATATATATATATATATATATATATATATATATATATATATATATATATATATATATATATATATATATATATATATATATTTGTTAGCCAAAAATTGGTAGAAAAAAGACCAAAATGGTTTGAAATGGCATATATAAAATGTGATAATTGTCTGCCAAAATTTGGTTGAAAACAGGTAGAAATTCTGGTTTATAAACCTGGAAAAAATGTGGTTTAAAACAAAAGCTGCAAAAAATTTCGTATACCTTAAACAGCGCTTTTGGAAAAAGAGTTGTCTAAGGGGGGGCTTAGAAAGCGCTTTTGGCAAAAGCGCTGTCTAAGGAGGGGGCTTAGACAGCGCTTTTGAAAAGCGCTGTCTAAGGTATACCTAAAAAAATTAAAATAGGAGGGGCTTAGAAAGCGCTTTTGGCCAAAGCGTTGTCTAGGGGGGGGCTTAGACATCGCTTTTCAAAAGCGCTGTCTAAGGTATACCTAAAAAATTTAAAATAAGAGGGGCTTATAAAGCGCTTTTGGCCAAAGCGCTGTCTAGGGGGGGGGCTTAGACAGCGCTTTTAAGATTTAAAAAAGTGTTGTCTAAACCTTTAGCAGCGGAGGTTTAGACAGCGCTTTAAAGCGCTGTCTAAGGCTAAAAAAAGCGTTGTCTAAGGTCTTTTTTGTTGTAGTGTGAATTTGAAGTGCGATTACATCTTGAATTTAAAACTTGAATTTACAAATGAGGTGAGAACTTGAAGTGGAAATTTAGAATATGAATTAGAAAATATGAACTAAACTTGGGACAGAAATTGAAATTGAAAAAATGAATTGGAGAATGAATTTAAAAATAAAATTGAACTTGAACTTAAATTGAAATTGGAAGTTATAATAAAAATAGAAACAATTTTTTTAAAAAAGGAAATAAAAATTGGAAGTTAAAATTTGAGATAAAAATTTTAAAAAAATAAAAAACTAATTTAGAAATGAGAACTTATACATGGATAGAAAGAAGAAAAAAAATAGATAAATAAAAAAAATGGATATATAGATGAAATAAAGAATGACTAAAAACTAGTAATAGAAATTGAAATAAAATTTTAAAAATAGGAAGTTGAAAATAGAATAAAGAAATAGAAATAGAATTAGAAATTAAAAAAAAATACAAAAATGCAAAAATACATTAAAAGTTGGAAATGGAAAACAGAAATTAAATAGAAGTTCGGAAGTGAAAAGAAATAAATAAAAATAAATAAATTCAAGAGAAACTTAAAAATGAGGTGGAAGCAACAAACAAAAAAAAACTTGGATAGCCACCTCAAGACTTATCGTTTGCTTCCCGTGGGACTCAGTGTAATACCCACCTCAAGACTTATCGTTTTCTTCCCGTGGGACTCAGTGTAATACCCACCTCAAGACTTATTATTTGCTTCCCTGGGACTCATTGTAATAGCCACCTCAAGACTTACCATTAAGTACAATGAAATACATGCTAAGAGAACATACTTAGACATCAATCATACGACAATACCATCTAACAATTTCTAGTTATATTACTAGGTCATGCTATTGGTTTATGGTAAGGTTTCCTCACTCTTTCTCCATTCTTGATGCTTTTAAAATATATGGTTCGCGATCATATAATCTAACTCTTTAATTTAATTATCACAATTAAACTAATCTCACCATGATCTCATTGTCTCTACTCTCAATCAATCCTCATGATTAGGCATACTTCACACAATAGATTAACACCCAAATTCCTTAACTTTACATAATTCCGGTTAAATGGAAAAGTCGGGTGAAAATAATATTTTTCGGCATCATGTGAAAGTACCTAATTTTAGCTTTCCAACGGTATAAAGAACGCTTAAATCAGATAACCGAGTAAAAAGTTATGAATTTTCAAAGTTTGAAAAAAATAAACATTTTCTCACACACTTACAACGTTAACGGGTTAACCAATTCCGTTAACCGGTTAACCAGAACAAAACAGTGGCAATAGCGCATTTTCAAACGCGTTAACCGGTTAACCAATTCGGTTAACCGGTTAACCGAACCCAGACAACAGCAGTAACACGTTTTAACATAGCAAAACCTCCAAAAATCATCTCAAACCAATTCCAAACATTACCAATCATCCAAACAATATTACATTAAGGTTCCTACACCTAAAGGCAACATATTTGGGCATTTATATCGATTTCTAATCGTTTAATTTACCGATTTTGGATTTTTTTCATAAAATTGACCTAGAACTCATAAACCCTAAAAACTCTATCAAACCAAAAGTAAAAGTTTCTAGCTATGAACCCACCTTGTCAATGAAGAGGAGGTTGGTGAAGATGAAGATTCGATGAAGAAATGGTGATGATTCTTGACCTTGAAGCTTTTAGGTTTTCCTCTTCTTCCTTTCCTCCATTTCTCTTCTCTTTTCTTTCTCTCATTTTTCTTCCTTTCTTCTTATTAACTTTATTTTCCTTTCTTTTTTGCTTTTTATATCACATAACTTGTTTTTCTTATTAACCAAACAAATTATATCTATGAGTTAGTAATATTAACGGGTCCAATTTGAGAGTATACAAAAATGTCTCTGAGCTGAAAAATATTTAATAAAGCTTCTGACTCAGATAATACTAATTAATCCTAATTAATATTATTCAGAGCATTTAATTGAATACGGGGTATTACATTCTAGGTCGACCAAAAGCCAAAATATTTAAGACCCAATTCTCCTCAAATCCATTCCACTTGACCCAACACAATATTAAATCAGTTCACACGCAGAAGCAAGGTGCATTATTTGATTTCCACTTTTCACCATATTCATCTTGAATCTTGAATTGATTTGAGTATTGGAGTTAACCATGTAGGTCCATCCCGCACCGCTTCGACGAAGATCAACACCACAATTTCAGGATATTAGTTATCCAACTGCATCCATTTCTCGTTCCTATACGAAACAAGAACGATAAAAAAAACATACACTCTCTTTGCAAGTTGAAAGAGAAAAATGACGCTTCAAAAGTATTTATACCCTCTTCGTGCACTGAGGATCGTACGATTACTTCACACTACCAACGATGGAGATTTTACCGAAACGATTCAAAAATGCCCGAAGTACCTTAAAGGAAGGAGAAATGTCATTACTGACTGGAGTAATGAGACATGTCAATCATTCCCAGCATCACATTGCATCTTACAAGAAAGAGATTTAATGCGTTTTTCCAAGAACGACGATAACCCATCAAAGACTTCCACGTCCCTAGATTCCATGGCCGTGCAAAGAAACATGTCACAAACCCTCATCCTACAAAGCAGAGACAAGGGGTTTGGGAGACAACTGTTTTGTGTCGCCCAAAAGGCCCAACGATACGAAAGGCCAATAATGATGAAGGCAAACATTTTGCACAAAAAAACGGGCTCCTTCACTAAGCAGGTAATCTCTCCCGCGAGTCCTATCCTAGTCGTCCAAATTGATTTGACAACTGACTGCATCTCACACTTCATCACACGTGTTCAGTTACTAACCACTTCTCC
Source organism: Lathyrus aphaca (assembly GCA_963966055.1). Lineage (NCBI taxonomy): Eukaryota > Viridiplantae > Streptophyta > Magnoliopsida > Fabales > Fabaceae > Lathyrus > Lathyrus aphaca. The sequence continues at coordinate 102,686,017 of OZ014520.1, read as the reverse complement.
TATTTAAAGAAGAAATCACACCATTTCACATGTAACAAATCCTTTCACTCTCTTATCAACTTAACTATTAAAGTGTTAACCATGTAGATCAATCTCCTCTTACCGTATTAAATCTAATTCCAGCGCGGAGCAGTATTTATGTACCAAAACAACTACTCCCATCGTTCATTTGCTCGATGTTTAAGTAAAGTGCACACATTACAAAATAATGAATAATATTTAGTTGGACTATAACATTCTTGTTTAAGCTCTTATTAATGACAATTAGTTAGACTTATGAAGTAATCTTGTGTACCAAATACCTCAATTTTGGTGGAAAACAAAAGTATAAGGTAGAAATCAAGTCTATAACTTTATTAGACGTGTGGTGGTACATACTCTTGATATTAAAACAAAGGAAACCATTTTAATCTTTGATTATTGACGGACAAAGACAACACAAGGAAATACACATATGATGATGATACATAAATTCATTTCCTTGCCATCATTTTTTCAATAAGAGCCTTTAAAAAAGGCACCAACTTCTCTTGACCAGGGGTGCTTTCTTTAATGGTTGGAACATCCTTGAAATTATCAAACCATAATTTCAAGCGAGGGAACCTCTCACTTTGCAAGATCTTCACATCAAACATATCTTCCTGAACCTCAATAAACTTGACAAAAGATCCAAGAGCTATGTCTACAATGTTAATGGCATCTCCCCCATAGAATTTCTTCTCATCTCCCAGACACAGATTCTCAACAACTCCGAGTCTCTCCCATATAATCTCTTTCGCCTCCTCTCGTTCTTCATCACTTCTGCTACGAAAGTGCGCCGCAATTCCTGAAAACTATAAACATTGATCAAGATATTATCGTTAGTTAGAACATGTATTGTGAAACTATACAAATCTATGATGATTAAGCTGTGAAAAATGGTACCATGTCGTCAACATATTTAACCCAAAACCGGGCTTGAGCTCTGTCATATGAATCAGCAGGAAGCAATGAATTCTGTGGCCATATCTCATCAATGTATTCAATAATGAGCATGGACTCACAAATAGGTTTTCCATCATGAACTAGCACTGGAGTCTTTTTGTATACAGGGTTATATTGAAGAAGTTGAGGACTCTTATTGAAACGATCTTCTGCTATGTGTTCGTATGGTATACCCTTCAGATTTAGGGTCCATACTACCCTAAAAGTAAAAGGACTATACCAAAATCCATGCAGTTTCACCTCTGTCATCTTAGCTTATGTTTTCATAATCCAAGACTAGTTGTTTTATAGATGGTGATTCATGGAGTTGTTTGGTTTGTTCAACAAGTCAAATTGAAGAAAGAAAGTAGAATGTGTTTTGTTATTTGCTACATCTGACAGAGAAATAGTCAGACTTAACTAGCACCATGTGACAGTATTTTTTTTAATTAAAAAAATGGGTTTTCTGCCCCCACCAGCATTGTTATTTTTTCTTTTTGGCAACAATGATCTTTTTTTGGTATCTTTATAATTGGTGTCGTCAGTGCTTGCATCACTATCAGATAAGTACTTAAGATCTCAAATAGCAGTAGTTGATTATAGAGTGTAGTCAATATTCTTCTCTCAACAAATAATATATTTTGATCATCTATTCATATTTGTAATGGCCTAAAGTTACAAAGTCACCTAATAGTAGAGCTACTCAATCCAATCCCCACATTATATGTATATAATAAGTATGTAAACAATCACACTTTAGTTTAAGTGTAAAAATTTAGGGAAGAAGAATTTAGCTCGTACCCTTCAATTATATCCTTATTCTTACACTTTTTTTTTATTACAAAAATACCCTTATATAAACAGTAAAAAGAGTGAGATTTCACATCCATCTTTTACGGCGTATTCAGTCTTTCGAGAGAGTGAAATTTTTCCTAGTGATCCAGAACTCTTCAAGTAAATCTTCTGGTCATTAATAAAATACCGGAACTCTTCATACTAAGTCTTTCGGTATATGAAGATTACCGGAAGTCTTTAATTAACTCTTCCGGAAGTTTAAATTTGCGAATTTCTGTACTGGAAGACTTACAAAATGTGTTCCAGTTTGTGTTTCAAAATAGCGTACCGAAACTCTTTCTAGAAGTGTTCCGATTCACTTTTTTTTAATTATTTTTATTTTAATAATATTATTTTGGCAGTGACACACACGAGGCAGAGATGGTAGGATACCTGTTCGCGCTGTGGGACGAGGCGAAACTTCAAGAATGACACATGAATATCATATTGGTACATCTACAACAGTAGCAGAACCCGTTGGATATCCAGGAGGACCGTACGATACTAGTCTTTTGGTTAAGTACAAATATCATGTCGTTAGACGTGTATGGTTCAGTGAGGTAAGTAAACGATAATGATTTAGTATTGAATAAAAACTGAAATTTTAATGTTGTATTTTATAATTTGCTTAATTTTAATTGTTTTCAGGAGAGAGGTTCGAAGAAAGAGTTGAAGGTCGCAGGGCATGGATTGAAGCTGAGTCATATGGTTCCACAACAACTTCCACCAGAGATGGATGCTTGAATATCTAGGTATGGTTTATCTTCTCTACAGAGAACCAGTTTGTCGAAGATAGATACGAACCTAGTTTCCGCATTTGTTGAGAGATAGCAGCTAGTGAATTCTTCATTTCACACGTCGTTGGGTGAGATGGCCATTACTCTGGATGACGTTGCTTGTTTGCTTCACTTGCCCATCAGAGGAGTATTCTTGAGCCCTCAACATATCAGTGAAGACCTAGCTATTAAGTGGGTTGTTGACTACCTAGGAGTGTCACAGAGAGTGACACAAAAATAGGTATGTGATTGCAGGGGTTCACACTATAAGCTGGAGTGGTTATACGATCGATTCGTAGAACATAAAGCTGCTTCATCGTGGGCATATGAGACTAGATGTTATTTGATGATGTTAGTGGATTGCACGATTTTTGCGGACAAGACCTTTACACTTGTTGAGGCACGATAACTGACACTATTTATGGACTTGAATAGCTTATAACACTATAGTTGGGGAGCAGTTGCGTTGGTTACCTTCTACAGGTATCTCGGAGATGCGTCCATGTTCAGTTGTAAGCAACTCGGTGGTTACCCGACTCTGTTACATGTATATATTTAAATTTAGTTTATTGTTTGTTCTTATTTTTAAGTCTAATGTTAAGTGGTTACCCGTCAGTATATTCCATCTTCACCTCTTGATTATACGATGACTGGTGATATCGATGTTGAGTGGATTAGTTACATTCAGAGTGTTGGGCAAGTGATTCGTCCGACAACACTGACCACTGTCCCATTTGAGACAGATGACAAATATCTCCAGTGGTATTATCGTTTCTCGCATCCTTGATTGATACCGCCTAGACCTGATGAGCCGAGAGTTGTGTTTGTTCCTGAGTACGATACGTGACCATCTGATCCTACCTGAGCTCGTGTGTCTATATTGATTCATTGATACCTTCAATAGACTGAGGCTGAAGAGGATGACCCACAATTTGCTGATTTGTTCGAAGCTTTACGTATTGCTCGTTCACAGTGACTTATATTTATGTTTATCTTTATGTGTTAATTTTTAGACTTATATTATATGTTAATGTTAATGTATTAACTTTTGGACTTATATTTTTAATGTATTAACTTTTGGAATTATATGTTTATGTTTATCTTTATGTGTAAATTTTTAGACTTAAAAATTGAAATTAAAAATGAATAACATAGTTTATAATTCATAATGTGTTGCAAACATATAATATAGTTCATGAATAAAAATGAATAACATAAGTTATAATTCAAAATGTGTTGGTAATATAGGCGTAACTTGTTGCCAATGTTGTTAACGTCCCGCAAATCCTAGCATTCACGATGTTGCTGCTGAATAACATAAGTTCTTCTAATCTGTTGTCACTGGTGGCAATGGAAATCCTTCTTTCATGTTAACCTGGATAAAAAAATAATCAAAAAATTATTTAACATTAATCAAAACATTTACTAAAAATATCCAATTATAACAATGTTTACCAGAACCCAATGATTTGAGTTTACAAATCCAATGCAATAAAAGGAGATCTTTGGTGAAAATGTAGTTGTCATAGGGAAGAAAGTCAAGCATTCAAATCCTAAACAAACAAGTACCACATTATATCGATTCACAATCAAGTAACGCATGTCTGGTATCCTCAACCATTTATTTGGTGGTTGAGGATCAATTCCCTCTATCCTCAGAGAATCTCTCACTTCTGCTAACCGATCAACAAATAAATTGGCATACAAAGTTGATCTTTCATTATGTATAATTTCCAACTCCAAGTCCCGCCGAACCATTGGCCAACCATCTTCACCATAACCATGCAATGAAGCAATGACTCTAAATCCACAATTACCATATGATAATACATTGAATACATCATCAATAAATGACCTAATATGATTAGGAAATTGAAGGATGAACCACTTAGATGATTGTGATAATTTAAACGTCTTTTTCAAAGGTTTTGATGATTGAGATTTCTTCTTTGAATTTTGTGATGGTTGAGATTCCCGCTTTGAAGATTGAGATGCTTGATCAACATACTCATGATACGAAGGGTCCCTATAAACATCATACCCTACAAGTTTTTTGCCTTTCTTCTTGACTCCACCTTTGTTTTTTATTTTTTCAGGTGGTGGACGCAAAGGAGTCGTCGTGGGGAATGCAAGTTCATAAACCCTACTTTTTAATGCCCTTCTTCCAACAACATCTAGTTACCTAAACCTTTTCCATAACTCATCTATTGCACAACTCATACCCACCTCTGATCCATCATCTAAGTCTTCTTCCAACTTAATTTCCATGCTTAGTTTCCTCCAATGAACATGCACAACGTCAATTGGTATCGGAATACCACTAATTCTATATCATATCAACTCACACGTGCAAGGTAATCCATATGTTGTTCTAAGAGTATAGTGACATATGTTCTTGTTCGTTCCAACATAATCAATTCTTGTTAACTCTTCAGCAATGCGTCTCAATGCAACTCAAGACACTGAACCACGTAAATTTGTGTAAAATAGACTTAAATAGGAATGCAAAACTTCATAGAAACTCTTTTGAAAAGAAGCTCTAATGTTGCCAATTTGTAACTTTAAGTTGTCATTTATAACCTCCCAACATTTGACAATGTCACCAATACTGTTACCCAACATCTGCTTTAACTTCCAATGAGCAGACTCAACCCTAAAATAATACATATTTAAAATATTTAAAAAAATACAAAATGTTCAAAAAAAAAATTTATATATATAAAACAAAACATACCGATTAGTTGTCATGTTACCCAGATGTAGGACTCGATTAATCCATGCATAAATAAATCTCTGTCTATGTGGTGTCAACCATATGTCGTTCACGTACTAAAAAAATCTAGGATAATCAACACACGCCTGCTCAAGTTCTTTCAACCGCTGAGCATACTCAACCTCATCACTAGACCATACAACATCTATCCATAATTTGCCAATTGCCTCTTGCATATCACGAGCCACATTTTTGTTTATGTGAAATTGACATAGCAAATAATTTGACCTTGGAAACACAGTCTCAACGAATTTCATCAAACCAAGACCTCTATCTGTCATAATCACTTGTGGACACAAATATTTCTTCACAAACAATTGTTTAAGCTTATCTAACACCCAACAAAAAGTCCCACTCAACTCAGACTCAATATACGCAAATGCGACAACAAAAGTCAACTCGGTTGATGTCATGCAAACAATTTCAAACAAAGGTTGCCTATATTTGTTTGTCTTGTAAGTGTTATCCATAACTAACACAATAGGAAAAATATTCAACAACTTAACTGAATATGGATGAGCCAAAAATATATCTTTAATAACTTCAGAGTCATCTCTTTTTCTACTCCAATAAACATAACCTACAACCTCAATAAGCTTAAACAGATGTTGTATCTCACTTCTAGGACCTCTTATCTATTTTTCTATCATACTCTTATGCTTGTATATTTGCATGATCCGAGTGACACAATCTGGATCTTGCTCGTGCAAGGAATGCAATATATTTCTAGGTGGAACCTTTCTCTTTGTCAAATCAGCAACATGTTGCTTCTGATCCGCTGTCAACCTACCAACAAATGAGTGACCTTCTAATCTATCAGGTAAACCATGGTTATGAACCCCACATTTTACATCAATATTCCATCCAGATCCATCTTTCTCCGGATTCGACCTGATCTTAAATGGACATCCGCATTTTTACGTCACACTTTCGGTTCCACTGTGAATATCCTTGTATTTTCCACATTTATCACAACCAAATATTAATTTGTTACTTCTTCCTCTCTTTCCTGTTTCAATATCTGAACGAGTGATGATAATCGTCACTTTATTCCGTAATTCGATGTCTTTAATCCATCTTATCACCTCCTCTCGTGTACCAAATCTTTCTGACGTTGTAAAAACATCTGACGTATTCACACATATCTGGTCTTTTTCGTATATAGGAATTTCCGCACCTGCATAATAAAAAATATTTTAATATAAAATTATATTTATGATTCATGAAAAATAAAATTAAAAATAAAATTAAAAAAAGAACCAGAAGACTTCATTAATGTGTTCCGGTACAATATTTTTTACGAACCGAAACTTTTAATGAAAGTGTTCTGGTACAAACAACAACACAAACCAGAAGGCTTAGGTTGACTGTTCCGTACCGGAAGACATTAACTAAGTATTCCGGTTAATGAAACTATGCAAACGATAAGTGTTTTTGTAAGTCTTCCAGCATGAATATAAACATACCGGATGTCATTTTCAAGTCTTCCGACACGTTGCTTTTGGGATTAATTTTTCGGAAGTCTGACGGTCTGACTGGAATGGTAAAAATTAAAATAATAAAATAATAAAAAGGTCAAAATTGACATTTTAAAAAAATTGTTGGGGTATGGGTATAACTGTAGGGGTATATGGTAAAATTTTCTTTAGGGAATTGTTCTATGAAAATCATGGGTTGTTTTCATAATATCGTGAAAAAGTCATAAATGTATGTATACCATTTTTACACTATCATCAGGGAAAATTAGTGAATCACTCTTATTTTTCTAGCATTTAATTCGAAGATGCATATCTGTATCAATAATAGGATGATTTCGAAGATATATTTTCGTAAAAAACCCTTATTTCAAAATTTTGTGATTTTTTTGAAGATGTATCTCCAGACGCGTTTGTTTCATATACTCGTGTCAGACCCTTATCTCTTCCTCCTTCATTTTTTACAAATACAAAAAAACTCCATTTGAGCTCTTTTGGTGCAAAGTCATTTACAAACCCCATTTGAGCAAGTTTCTCAGAGATTCTTCAAGTTCACTCACTTCATTCTACTTCATTTGTTTCACAGTCACTCAGTGCATTCAAGCTTCTCATTCACAACTCGATTTTGTAAGTTTCTCTTCTTTTTTTTTGAATTTTTAATAAAGTTTTAGGTAACATAAATCGTTTAAGCATTAGACAATAGTAGATTCCAAATAGGTAGCCAATATAGACATGCATTCCCATTTTGTTGGAGTTTAGGACATCAAAAGGGTTTCGCCCATTGCTGGAAATCGCAAGTTCATCCAGAGATGCATCTCCAGATTTTTTCTGAACTGTTTTCAAAGATGTATCTCTGGATTTTATATGACTGCATTTTGATATAATTTTATCGTTTTATTACAAGTGTAGTGGCTGAAAACATCCAAGACAAAATTAGGATCGACCGTGTGTCCCAACATGTGTTTGTATGACGTGAGAGGAGTGTGGGTACGACCTCTAGGAAACGAGTCGATGTTATCTCATTTGATTGATCACAAGGTCGAGGTTCCCAATCATCTAGTTCTACTTCCTGTAGTCACCTGTCTCAGGCATCTACTTCTCAGACATTTGTTTATGAAGCCCCCTAAAGACGATTTCAAAGAATATGAGGTCAATCAGGAGGAACTTGGTACTGATGTGAATGCCCTTATAGATATTTATCTAGGAGGCCCAATTGACACCTCCTTACTTCATCTCCATGGAGACCATGCTGCTAGGTATGTTTGGTAAGGAAAAGTATATGTATTTAATTTTGCATTAAATTTGTTTTAAACTAATTTAATCATGAATAATGGTGATATTTTTTTATATGAGCATCCATGTTTAAAATTTGTAAACCACATATGGAAGATTTTGGATTTGGAATAGCCCGATGACAACTAGTTCAAGAATGTTATATACTACTATGGGCTTCTCATTTTATGTGTTGCTATGTACACTACCATAAACCATGGCATATAGGCGACATTTTCATAGAAATGATATTTAGAGACATCATCTTTCCGCCTTCCTATTGGAGAGACGTGTAACACCCCATTTCTACCCGTAAATAATTATAAATAAATCAGAGTCAACAAAACAGGGTATCAAATTTTTCTTCTCTAAGACATCGGAATCATATCATATCAAATAATCATTACATTTTTCACTACGTATCGGAATCATCTAAATCATAAAACTCATCACAAAACAACTTTATAAAATAATTCATCGTAAATCCAAAACAACATCTTATAAAAGAAACATCGTTTTCTAAAGGAAACATCTTTAATCCAATCATAAACAAAACAATATGAAAACAAATTCATGTATTCGCTAATCCCCCCAAAGTGCTACGTATCAGAGCGACCAACAACTCAAACCATCTAACGAAAACTTCTCGCTATTCGGGATTACCTGCATGTTACCAACCTAGGGCAACATTCAAACAGAAGGGGTGAGATATCAACAATTATAAACAGGATATAATAATCAATACATATAAGATAAGGTCATTCAATCACCCATTCACATCATACATTATAAACATCACATCATCACAACATTCATAAACATACTATCAATCTTTCAACAATGCAATTCATATGCGACTCGGCAATGCATGCATGTGGTACCATTCGGAGCGAACTCCCATCTTAAAATTCATGCAAATTAGGTGGGCGTCAACAAGATATAAGTCTTCATCTTAATCATCGTGTTTGCCATTCCAGGCCATCTTAATAATGTATATGTATGCGGTATGAAAATGGCATACAACAAAATCACACGTCAAAAAATTCGTTCAAATATATCATCTTAATCATCTTACATCATCGTAACATCATAACATCGTTGGTCATGAGACCTACATCAGAATACATCATCTCAACAATATAAAATCATCTTAATCATATTAGTTTAACATCTCTAAATTCATCATCTAAATTCTTTTAACAACATTCATTAAATCATCATATTATTATCCTCTAATTACATCTATCATCAATTTCTAGTCCTAGATCATCTTTCGGAACATCAGAAAAAGGAACGGACGCGAAACGATAGGCAAATCGCTACAAAATCACAAGAATACATCCACGCTGCTCAAACGCGTATTACCTTTCCCCATACGTGTACTGCCTAAGCCCATATATGTACCATACGCAAACATTCAGAGAGTGTGCAAAAATCACTCTTCATACGTGTAACAGGCGGCGTAACCACCAGGTGTTACGCGTAATTCCTAGACCCATACGCGTATACCAGATCTCTTACGCAAATCACCAGAAACCACTTCAGTTCATCTTCTGCTATAGATTCCTCATTCTATCACTCCAATTCAGTCCTATTTGGGTTTCTACCATCTTTTAGACTCATAATTCTTCATCTTAATATTCACCTATCATTACTACACCAATTTACCATCCTATTATCATCATCTAACTCAGATTCGTCCAAAATTCACCACACATCTCAGGAAATCATCACATTATTTATTCATAATAGCAACAACAGAAGATTCATAACAAACATATCAACATCAATTCATATAATTCATACGAATTCGCATACCAACATCATACAACAACAATAACAAGGAAAATCAAACAACCATATCTCATACATACATATTATTCTCTCCCGGTTATAAGATGTGAATCCCACCCTTACCTTTTGGATTGAATGGAGCTCGAATCTACAGTTTGAAACTCTATGAAAATCTCCACGAAAATCCTTAGCCTTAGCTCTTGCTCTCCCAAAGACTCGTTCTTTCTCCCAAAATTCTGATTATGACTAATTCTCTCTAAACCCTTACTAATCCTCTTTTCATTATTTTAATTAAAATATAATAAAATAATACTAATATTATTATTATTATTGCTAAAAATTCATTTTATTAGTCCACTAATGGGCTTCTATTTACACCTCTCAATATTTCTATTAAAACCTCCCCAAAGTAAGTCTAACACACAACTCAGCTTAAAACAACTTAAATCGATCAATCATCTTATTAACAAACATCATACATCTCAATTAACAACAAATCTTCTCAAAATGATTTTATTTATTTATTTAATTAAATTGGGGTGTTACAACTCTCCCACACTAGAACATTTTCGTCCTCGAAAATCTTACCTCGATCAAACAACTCAGGATAAGACTCATGCATCTTGCTCTCTAATTCCCACGCCATACTCTCTCTAGCAGATCCTAGCTAAACAACTTTCACCAACGCGATCTCCTTATCTCGCAAGGTTTTCATCTCTCGATCCTCATCACGTACCGACATAGTCTCCACAGTGAGATTATCCCTTACTTGTATATCATCCATATTGACAACATGAGACGGATCGGAAACATACTTTCGGAGTTGCGAAACGTGAAACACATCATGCAAATTCGACAAATTAGGAGGTAAAGCCATCCGATAAGCAACTTTTCCAACTCTGTCCAAAATCTGATATGGACCAATAAATCTCAGAGTTGGCTTCTTAGACTTCAACGCTCTTCCAACACTAGTTACAAGCCTAACTCTCAGAAACACATGTTCACCAGCTTGGAACTCTAAGTCCTTTCTTCGCTTATCATGGTAACTCTTCTGTCTGCTCTGAGACGCTTTCATCTTTTCTCTGATCAACTTAATCTTCTCTGTAGTCTCTCAAACTATCTCAGGTCCAAGCACTATACCTTCACCAGATTCATGCCAACATAACAGAGTCCTACATCTCCGACCATATAATGCCTCGAAAGGTGACATCCCAATACTAGAATGATAACTGTTATTATACGTGAATTCTATCAACGGAAGATAAATATCCCACAAACCTCCCTGCTCAAGAACACACGCTCTCAGCAAATCTTCCAACGAGTGAATCGTCCTCTCAGTCTATCCATCTGTCTGGGGATGATAAGTTGAACTCAACTGTAGCTTAGTACCCAACGCCTCTTGCAAACTCTTCCGAAATTCTGACGTAAACCTCAGATCTCTATCCGACACAATACTCAGCAGAACACCATGCAACTTCACAATTACTCTAACATAGATCTCAGCCAACTTAGACACCGAATAACTAATATTGATAGGAATGAAGTGAGTTGACTTAGTTAACCTATCAACGATCACCCAAATCGAATCATGTCCTCTTGTAGTATTAGGCAGTCCCGTAACAAAATCCATAGAAATACTATCCCATTTCCATTCTGGGATCTTTAACGGTTGCACCAACCCATCAGGCTTCTGATGCTCCACCTTCGACTTCTGACAACTCAAACACGCATACACAAAATGTGTTATATCTTTCTTCATACCAGACCACCAAAACAACTTCTTCAAATCCTGGTACATCTTCGTAGCTCTCGGATGTATACTCAAATTACTTCTATGACCCTCCTCAAGAATACTCTTTTTCATATCAGCATCATCAGGAATACAAATCCGATCTTGCAATCTTAAAATACCATTTACATCCATCTTGAAATCACTCTTCTCTGATTTACTACATCCAACCATAATATCTACTAGTTGTACATCTAACTTCTGAGCCTATATGATATTATCCAGAAAATCATTATTAATCTTCAACATACCCAACTTTACACTCTGCAACGTCACTTCGCAAACCAAACTCATATCACGGAATTGCTCGATCAACTCTAACTATTTAATCATCATTTTCGACATATGCAAATTTTTTCGACTTAAAGCATCAACTATAACATTAGCTTTACCCGGATGGTAATTCAAACCAATATCATAATCTTTCAACAATTCTAACCACCTGCATTGCCTCATATTCAATTCTTTTTGATCAAACAAATACTTCAGATTCTTATTATCACTAAACACTTCAAATCTAGAACCATAAAGATAATGCCTCCAAATCTTCAGTACAAAAACAACTGCAGCAAGTTCCAAATCATGCGTAGGATAATTCTTTTCATGCACTCGCAACTGCCTCGACGCATATGCTATAACTTTATTATTATGCATAAGCAAACCTCCTAATCCTATCAACGAAGCATCACAATACACCACAAACGGTATATCTGAATTAGGCAATGTCAAAACCGGAGCCGATGTCAACCTCTTCTTTAACTCTACAAAACTCTCTTCACACTGAATATCCCAAATAAAAGCATTACTCTTACAAGTCAACCTAGTCAACGGAAGTGCCAACTTAGAAAATCCTTCAATAAATCTTCTGTAATAACCAGCTAACCCCAAAAAGCTCCTAATCTCAGTAGCCGACTTTGGAGTTTCCCATTGTAACACAACTTCGACTTTAGAAAGATCCACAAAAATACCACTACCTGAAATCACATGACCAAGAAAACTGACTTCCCTTAACCAGAATTCTCACTTAGACAACTTCACATATAACTTCTTTTCCTTCAAAACCTCCTACACAGTCTTCAAATGTTCCTTATGTTCCTCTTCTGACTTAGAATAAATCAGAATATCATCGATAAATACAACCACGAAACGATCCAAATACGTATGAAAAATACGATTCATGTATTCCATGAATACCCCCGACGCATTAGTCACACCAAAAGGCATTATCGAATACTCGCAATGTCCATACCTTGTTCTGAATGCAGTCTTCTGAATATCCTCATCTTTCACTTTGATCTGATGATAACCCGATCTTAATATATCTTGCTGAATACACAAGCACCCACCAATTAATCCATCAAATCATCAATCCATGGAAGAGGATACTTATTCTTGATCGTAACTTTATTCAGTTGTCTATAATCTACAAACAATCTCATACTTCCATCTTTCTTCTTCACCAACAACACTGGAGCTCCTCACGGTGATACACTCGGCCTCACAAATGTTTTCTCAAGTAACTCTTCTAACTACTTCTTCAACTCTGATAATTCTAATGCAAACATCCTATATGGTGGCATCGAAACAGGTCTAGTGCCAGGTATAAGATCATTCGTAAACTCAACCTCCCTCTCTGGTGGCACATCAGGAATTTCATCAGGAAAATCACTTACCACTTGCAGTTCCTCAATCTTGGCTTTGCTTTCAATAGACAATGTTGCCATTAATGAAAACATTTGAGCTTCTTCCTTCATCAATTTTTGTAACTCTCTGAAAGACAACAATTCAACTCCTTCTTCCTCAGGAGTGGAAAATCTCACCGACTTACGATAACAATTTATATGAACATAGTTATACTCTAACCAATTCATACCTAGGATCACATCCATTCTAGTCAAGGGCAGACAAACCAAATCAACCAAGAAATCTTTATCGAAGATCAACAAAGGACATTTCAAACACACGAGAGAAGTAGTCACTGATCCTGAAGCCGAAATCTCGACGATTAACTCTCCATTCATAGCAGACAACTTAAGACCCAACCTCTTAACACAATCAGCAGAAACAAAACAATGTGTTGCAACCGTATCAATAATAGTAATTAAAGGAATACTATTAATGAAACATGTACCTCTAATAAGTCTGTCCTCGCTAGCGGTCTGAGTTCCTGCCAACGCGAACACCTTTCATGTTTGAGCTTTCTTCGGATTCTGACACTTGCTACCAATGTGTCCCTCTTCACCACAATTAAAAAAAACTACCTCTTTATGCTTACAATCATTTGATGTATGCCCAATCTTGCCACATCGGAAACATATCTTAACTTCAGCAGTACAAACATTGCTCTTGTGTCCAGCTTGACCACACTTGAAACAAACAATACCAGCAGGAGCATCTCCCCGACTAGTCCTCTGACCTGAAGCAATCTTCTTCTTACCCTTGCCAGCAGAAACATCATAAGGCTTGCCACGATTCTGTTGGTGCTTGCCTCTCCTATCATTCACAATCTTATAATGAGCATTATTATCTTCTTTGAAGATTCTGCAGCTATCAACCAGATCAGAAAACACTCGAATCTTCTGGTATCCGACAACCTTTTTAACCTCAGAGCGTAATCCATTCTCAAACTTTATGCACTTAGAGAATTATGCTCCAGCCCCATCGTAATGCGGATAAAACTTAGACAATTCAGTGAACTTTGCAGCATAGTCAGTCACTGACATATTTCCCTGCTTAAGCTCAAGGAATTCAACTTCCTTCTTACCGCAAACATCTTCATGGTAATACTTTCTCAAAAACTCCCTACGGAAAATAGTCAAAATGACCTCTTCACCTGCCGCTTCCAATCTCGCACGAGTTTCCAACCACCAGTCATCAGCCTCAAGCGCCAACATATGTGTACCATAGCGAACCTTCTATGCTAACATAGAATCCATCACTCGAAAGATTCTTTCAATCTCCTCCAACCACTCCAATGTTGCATCAGGGTCATTTATACCCTTGAAAGTAGGCGGATTCTCCCTCTGGAAAGTCGCCAAACTAAGAGATCCTTCATTCTCTCCAGCTTTAGGTAGGTTATGCACAACTTGTGCCATTACTTGCATTGCAGCAGCCATAGGAACATAACATCGTTTCTTCCAGCCATCACAACTAAACACCACAACAAGAACAAATATCAATGCAAAAATAACAATACTCGATTGTTAAACCTCCACGACTCGATAACATGACCAGACAGATCGACCTGCTCTGATACCACAAATGTAACACCCCATTTCTACCCGTAAATAAATATAAATAAATCAGAGTCAACAAAATAGGGTATCACATTTTTCTTCTCTAAGACATCAGAATGATATCATATCAAATAATCATTATCATTTTTCACTACGCAACGGAATCGTCTAAATCATAAAACTCATCTCAAAATAACTTCATAAAATAATTCATCGTAAATCCAAAACATCATCTTATAAAAGAAACACCGTTTTCTAAAGGAAACATCTTTAATCCAATCATAAACAAAACAGTATGAAAAAAAATTCATGTATTCGCTAATCCCCCCGAAGTGCTATGTATCAGAGTGACCAACGACTCAAACCATCTAACGGAAACTTCTCTCTATTTGGTATTACCTGCACGTTACCAACCAAGGGCAACATTCAAACAGAAGGGATGAGATATTGACAATTATAAACAGGATATAATAATCAATACATATAAGATAAGGTCATTCAATCACCCATTCACATCATATGCATTATAAACATCACATCATCACAACATTCATAAACATTTTATCAATCTTTCAACAATGTAATTCATATGCGACTCGACAATGCATGCATGTGGTACCATTCAGAGCGAACTCCCATCTTAAAATTCATGCCAATTAGGTGGGCATCAACAAGACATAAGTCTTCATCTTAATCATCGTGTTTGCCATTCCAGGCCATCTTAATAATGCATATGTATGCGGTATGAAAATGACATACAACAAAATCACACGTCATAAACTTCATTCAAATATATCATCTTAATCATCTTACATCATCGTAACATCGTAACATCGTTGGTCATGAGACCTACATCAGAATACATCTTCTCAGTAGTATAAAATCATCTTAATCGTATTAGTTTAACATCTCTAAATTCATCATCTAAATTCTTCTAACAACATTCGTGAAATCATCATATTATTATCCTTTAATTACATCTATCATCAATTTCTAGTCCTAGATCATCTTTCAGAATATCAGAAACAGGCACGGACGCGAAACGATAGGCAAATCGCTACAAAATCATAAGAATACATCCATACTGCCCAAACGCGTATTGCCTTTCCCCATACGCGTACTTCCTAAGCCCATACACGTACCATACGCAAACGACCAGCGAGTCTGCAAAAATCACTCTTCGTACGCATAACAGGCGGTGTAACCACCAGGTGTTACGCGTAATGCCTAGACCCATACGTGTATCCCAGATCTCTTATGCAAATCACCAGAAACCACCTCAGTTCATCTTCTGCTACGGGTTCCTCATTCTATCACTCCAATTCCGTCCTATTTGGGTTTCTACCATCTTTTAGACTCATAATTCTTCATCTTATTACTCACCTATCATTACTACACCAATTTACCATCCTATTATCATCATCTAACTCAGATTCGTCCAAAATTCACCACACATCTCAGGAAATCATCATAGTAATTATTCATAATAGCAACAACATCAGATTCATAATAGGCATATCAACATCAATTTATCTAATTCATACAAATTCGCATACCAACATCATACAACAACAACAAGGAGAATCAAACATCTCTATCCCATACATACAGATTATTCTCTCACGGTTATAAGATACGAATCCCACCCTTACCTTTTGGATTGAATGGAGCTCGAATCTAATTTTTTAAACTCTCTACAAAAATCTCCATGAAAATCCTTAGCCCTAGCTCTTGCTCTCCCAAAGACTCGTTCTTTCTCCCAAAATTCTTATTATGACTAATTCTCTCTAAACCCTTACTAATCCTCTTTTCATTATTTTAATTAAAATGTAATAAAATAATACTAATATTATTATTATTGCTAAAAATTCATTTAAATAGTCCACTAATGGGCTTCTATTTACACCTCTTAATATTTCTATTAAAACCTCCCCAAAGTAAGTCTAACACACAACTCAGTTTAAAACAACTTAAATCGATCAATCATCTTATTATCAAACATCATACATCTCAATTAACAACAAATCTTCTCAAAATGATTTAATTTATTTATTTAATTAAATCGGGGTGTTACAAGATGTCCATCACTTTGGATGATGTCATTCATCTCCCATTAGGAGAAAGTTACTAGACCATAAAAGGATCAATCGAGACGAAGTCATCGAGATGATGGTCACCCATTTGGGAGTTAACCCAACCAAATCTGCAAATTAGGTAGCTCACACCAGAGGTGTTCATGCTAGATTTAAATTCTTTTAAGAACTTTATAAAAAAACATGCAGATGGTTGTGGATGTCGACGATGATGATACGCTAGTGGAATACCACCTACAATGTGCATTGAGGTGTTACCTCTTGTTCTTAATAGGCACACCCATGTTTGTATACAAAATTTCAACCTATGTCAATGTGATTTACCTTAAATACTTCACCAACTTGACGATGATTCACGAGTACAATTCGGAGGTTGCCTGTTTGGTTTACATGTACTCAAAGCTGAGTGAGGACTGCCTTTGGAAGATAAAGCAGTTGACAAGAGCTGCACGCTACTTATAGTAATTTAGTCTTACTAATATTTTTATAACTCATTTTTTAAACTTGTTACTAATATTTTTTCTGAACCATTTTCAAGGATGGATCATCTTTCACTTTTCTCGCATTTTCTGGTGGGAACATATGCCTGCCTACATCAATGTTGGCCACATGCTTGTTCCTTTTCCCCGCTCAAAGGGAATCATACAATCAAGCCATTTCAGATGTAGCTTGACCGACATATAGTATATGACATTGTCTTCTGCCCATACAATGGTTACAATGACATGTCAGATGGACGATACTTTGTTATACTCTTGATGGTTAGCTTGTGGGTTAGATATGATGTATGTGTATCTTCCCAAGTGAGTGATGCACTATTTTGGATATTTGCAAGTTATTCTGAGACATCCTTCACAGTCTGCTCCTTCCATTGTCCGTCGTAGATATCTAAATGTTATACTTGAGGATTTTGAGAGTCATTTGGTACTAGAGAACTATCACATGGTGCGAGCTCCTATACATTGGGCTTCTGTAGACGACTACATGACATGGTTCTATAGGACGTCACATCCTATCATGATGTCGAACGCTCTTGGGAGACCATATAGGCCTTCTAATTAATAGGTAATTAAGGCTAGAGATGACCACACCCAAGACATATTCATCGTCTGTCAGCATATTATGGATATCAGGTATAAAGGAAGGATTTTTTTGAGAAAGACAATCTCCAATATGCCCTTGTAGAAGGCATTATAGTCGAGGCACATAATACCTTGCAGTACAGGCGGAGAAGCTGAGGGGTTACGCTTACATAATAATTTAGGTTTGGTTTTATTATTTATTGTATTTTAAGAACAATTTATGTATGATGGGTACATTTAATTAATATGTGACTTTTTAATGTATGTGTATTTTTTTTAATCAATTAATGTATGCATTTTCTAATTTATGGCCTAAAATGACCTAAAATATAAGTTGACCTAAAAATTGTCAAATTTAGGACAATGTTGTAACCTATACATCATTATGGCTGTTTTCGGAGATATATCTCCAAAATATCTCCTGTTATGTGCAAGTTTTGTTATGTACAATAAACGCTCTTCCAAGTGCGCCCGAAGATACATCTCTGAACATCAATAAAAATATTTTTAGACTTTCTGAAGTGTGGGGCGCATCCCATGAGATAAGATAAGTATTCCTCAGAAGCATTTTAAATAAAATACATCTCAAAAAATTATATGTAGCCTATTTTTACATTGATTTATTTTAATTGATAAAGAATAAAAATGGATCCATTTTTCTATGAAATTATGATACTTGTGTTTATTTGAGTAGGGAGGTATACTTAACGATATTTAGTCCTAACACCTCCAAAATTTTATCCAGCACTTAAAAAAAAATTCATTTACTATACATCATTCGTTTCACAATGACTTTCGATTTGGAAAAAATATTTGTTTCAAAATGAATCTCATTCTCACTTTTTAATATAGAAATGATTGTTATTTTTTTGAATTGTGTCATATAATTATTACTCCGTACACTAATTCCAACACATTATTAAAGTTAATTTAATAAAAGTTCAATGTTTTATGAATTATGACAATATTATTGCATTATTTAATTTGTGTAAAACCCTTAAACGACAATCATTTTAAAACAATGAAAGTAATTGTTTTCATTAAAATAAATAAAAATTATTTGTTAATTTTTATAAATTTGACAAAATCTATGTGATTTATCAAACTTTTCACATTAATACTTTGATTTTTTATCGGAAATTTAAGATCTATACCATATGTTTTAGGATAACCATGAACTTTTATCAACATTTTCAAAATGTCCGGGAAAAAATCCCATAATTTACATACAATTTTATCAGAGTTTTTGAAAACCAGGTAAAATCACATGCATTTTTACGGGCATTTTTGAAATGTTCAATAAAAATGCATACATGCTTACTGGATATTTCAAAATTCTGGTAGAAAAGGTTGTTGGTAATCAGATTTTTCAAAAATTCTGGTAAAGGCATGTTTTTTTTCCTCCAAATTTTCAAAAAATATGGTAGTTGATTTTTTTTTGGTAATGAGTACCAGAGGACGAGACAACACTATTGCTTCTAGTATGACAAACAAAGTTGAAATGATAGTTGTAGAGAGCAATTTTAGAGAGTTTTCATGCAAGGCAAAATGACGTCGAGGATTCACATATTCAGGCGGGTAGAGTAGTAGCCACCAATTTCCACATGAGAAGGTTTGTTGTGCAATTACGCACACCTCGTACTCTCCATCATATATTAGGTAGAGCTTGACGGGGCAGAGATTTTGTTGTAGAGCCCGGTGCTACTGTTGTTGATGATGTATAGACAACAATTCATTAGGATACATAGACTCAGGTTGCGGTTCATGTTGAAACAAATGTGGATGCTTAGACTGAAATAGAGGATGATGTTAAGGTTGATACGGAGGTGGAAGCCCGGGCTAAGACAAAGGTGATAACTCAGGCTAATACATATCCATCTGTATAAAGAGATGAAGGCTTTACTAAAAGCTCTAGTGACTGTACCTTGCTCACCATGTATATCGATCATGTTACATTAAGACTATGGTCAAGATAGGTATAAATAATTTCTTTTAAGTTTATTTATTTATTACTAATGAAATAAAAATAATTGATGGTTTATACTTTAATTGTTACAGGACCGTCTGCCGTTGAAGGTGCCCGCCCATGGGGCAAAGTTAAAGAATTTTTCAGATTTTAGATGCCTAATGATAAGGTCAGACAGATTGTTGTTAATGTTGATATGCTTCTGTTGGTGGATTGTATGCTGGCCATGCTCAACGTGTGATTCTTGTTCGCATTTTTTGAGTGATGTCCTTAAGAGACATCCTCTTTTCATCTTTCATTTGATGTGATGACAATTACCATGGATGATGTCTCTTGCCTCTTCAATTTCCCGCTTACAGGTAACTTCTTCAATGTTTATCTCATTAAACATGATCTTACATATATTACATATGAGAAATACTTAATGGTTAGCAAGGAAGTGGTCATGGATGAGTTCAAGTTTAAGAGGGGGTCTCACTTTCGTCTCTTGGTTTTGGGAGATGTATCAGACACTGGTAGATCACTTTATGTATGAAGTGACTGCTAGGGTATACATGTTGTGTATGATAGATGTATTATCATAATGGATAAATCTCATGTATAAATTGATGTCAAATACATCTCGCTGTTTATTCAGCTTGAGCATGTCGACTAGGCATATGGGTGTCTTGTTTTGAAGGTATTATATATTGTCCTTGGAGAGTCAAGTGTCTTTCAGACAAGGAAACTTGCAAGTCTATAAGTATATTTTAGGTATGAATATTTATTATATTTTATTTATTTAGTTCTTATTTATCAAATGCATTTTGTATATGTATTTTTTTCTTGCACAGTGCAAGCATTTTGTGTCCACGCGTTCCTATCACTAGATCCTCACGGGGCACCAAATGAAGGGCCATACATTCACATCTAAGAGGTCTTTAGGAGTACACAAAAATGATTGATGCATTTACCGTAGATGGTGTCATATGGACTCCCCACGTATATCATATAATGCATTGAGACTTTGATGACACTGCCATGTTTTTGGACTATCTTTGATGGGAGAGTTCGGTGGCTATATATTTTTTTGAAAGGTGTTTGCATTAATTTGGGTATGTTCAGGACATCCTTCCACCAATCCCTTATGTTCCATATGAGGGCGTTGTTAAATGATTTATGTCTAATATTGTCAGCAATGTCATTGCTATTAGAGATAATGCATTGGATGTGTATTTTCCTGGGTAGTGCGAGGATGGTTACTTAGAGTGGTATGTTACAATATCACGCCCTTGAATCATCCCACCTCCTCACCCTACTGATGATTTTGGACCTTCGTATGACGAAGGACCTTCATATGACGTGCCACCGCTTCCACCGCCTTCACCTGGTATGACTGACTAGGAGGGGATGTGTAACACCCTTTCTACCCCATCAAACATATAAAACAAATTAATCAAATTATCAGAGTCAACTGATAAAAAGAGTATCACATCTTCAAAATCAAACCTCTTAAACATCATAATAGTCCTGTCCTGTAACACGGGTTATAAAATCATGAACAATTCAAAACTCTTTTTCAACAAATACGCAGCGGAAAACCCAAAACATCATCTTTTATTCTTAATTAAAAGAAAACTTCATAATTTAATCCAAAACATCATTTAAATCTCAATAAATAAAATGAACAACACTTTAACCAATTAAACAAAATAAACTCCAGTCTCAAGCGAAAACCCATCCCGATGTTACTGGACATAGAGCATGACTCCAATTCTAACTAACCACAACGACACACTAACTTCAAGCTAAATGCGTACCGAGCTAACATTGAGTATCTGCAGGATGGAATAATAGACCATCATAAAAGGCAAGCAGGGTAAGTAAATTCACATTCAATAAATAAATATAAAAATGAGAGTTCATAAACAAAATCTTCAAATAAATTCAATCATTCCAAGACTCATTCATTTCATAACATCAAACACATCACGTCACAACCCAAACTCAATGCAAATCATGATATGTCATTTAGAATGAAATGCAACATCTTATTATGCATATGGTATCGAAACATCATCATGGATAGACACTGGGCCATCAACCCTCCACAAGGGAGCACATCATAACATCATATCATTTCAATCCGCACAATGGGATTAAAGCTACCAATGGACCGAAGTCCCCTCATAAATCATGCCATTAATATAAGACACAATATACACACACCTCATCAAAACATCATAAGTATTACATCCGCATTCATCGTTAATCATCAACTTACACACTTATTCAACATCTTCCTCTAAATCATGTAATAATACATCATAAGCTCATAAAACAAATGAAATTCATCATACATCATTTTATCACTAAGTCCTACTCATATAGCCTCTAAACACATCATACAACGTCACTAAAACATCATAACATCTTAAAACGACAAAACACATCAATTATATAATTTTCCAGAATTAAATAATTTTTTAAAACATGTCAGGTCTTGCTAAGCGAGTTGACCCCCTCGCTAAGCAACCAACTCACGGGTTTTTGGTTTCCAAAGTTCTTACTTGCTCTCTAAGCGAGCTTCACGATTTCTCCAAATTCTCTGTGATTTCAGAATCGCTCCTCTGTGACAAAGCCCTCAAAAACCAGTTTTCAACAACAATAAACCAGAAAAATCATTATCACAACCCTCATTCATCATGTTAGCATTACATACATCATTTAACATCATTCTTTATCATCAATTTCATCATAAAACATCATCATATAACACAATCATCAACAAAACCCCATAACCCTAAGAATCTCCCTCAAAACCCCAAATCCTAACTCTACATTACAATACTGAATATAATTAACTCCCCATACCTTAATTCGTCGGATTCTTTCGATAAACCTCTACGATTTCCTCTCCAACCTTCAAGTCCTAGCTTTTCTTCCTCAGAGCTTTTCTTCTCTTTTCCCAAAGAATGATCGTACCAACCACACTCCACGCTCTTAGTCAATCTTGCCCTTAGGACCTCATTAGTATTTTCCCATCTTACCCTCACTAATCCTCTACTAAAAGACCACATTACCCATGTACTCAAATTCTTCTTATTTAAATTATTTTCTCCCAATTTAATTAAATAAACTCACTATACTTAACATCCTAATATTATTAAAATATCAAGTCACACTCATGCCTCCACAAAACATCATATCATCAATAATTCACTAAAATTCACAACAAACACATCAATTAAATCAATTCAACTTTGGGGTGTTACAACTCTCCCCCACTTAAGAATTTTCTTCCTCAAAAATGTACCTGAATTAAACATCATCAGATAAGATTCCTTCATCTAATCTTCTCGTTCCCAAATCCAACTATCACTAGCCGGTCCACCCCACAATACCTTAACTAAGGCAATCTCTTTACCTCTTAATCGCTTCATCTCTTTACCATCTATTTGTACTGGTGAAACTTCCACAGTTAAATTATCTCTTACTCGAACATCATCCATTTGAATCACATGCGACGGATCTACAATGTACTTCCTCAGCTGTGACATATGAAACACATCATGCAAATTTGAAAGTGACGGTGGTAATGCAATCTGATATGCTACCTCTCCGACCCTTTGCGAAATTTGATACAATCCACTGAAACACGGAGTGAGCTTTTTGGACTTCAAAGCTCGCCCAACACCGGTCACTGGAGTAACCCTCAAGAACACATGATCTCCTTCTTGAAATTCAAGTGCTTTACTACTCTTATCAGGATAACTCTTCAAACAACTTTGCGAAGTCTTCATTTTCTCTTGAATCATCTTAATCTTTTTAATCGTCTCCTGTACAATCTCAAGTCCGAGCACAACATTCTCTCCTGATTCATACCAACACAATGGAGTCCTACACTGCCTCCCATACAATGCTTTATACGGAGCCATACCAATGCTCGCATGAAAACTATTATTATAAGTAAACTCAATCTACGACAAATGACTATCCCACGTCCCTTCATGGTCCAACACACAAACCCTCAGCAAGTCCTCTAAGGATTGGATAATCCGTTCTATTTGACCGTCTGTCTACGGATGATAAGAAGAACTCATCCTCAACTTGGTTCCCAAAGCATCTTAAAAAATCTTCCAAAATCTCGATGTAAACCACAGATCTCTATCTAACACGATACTCGAAGGTATCATGTGCAACTTCACAATCTCATTAATATACATCTCTGCTAGCTTCAACATGGAATGATTAATCTTCATCGATAAGAAATACGATGAATTATTTAATCGATCAACAATCACCCAAATGGAATCATTTCTTTTCACCGTCTTCGGAAAACCTGTCACAAAATCCATAGAAATGCTATCTCATTTCCATTTCGAAATACTCAACGGTTGCATCATACCTAAAGGCTTTTGATGTTCAACCTTCAATTTCTAGCAAACCAAACAAGCATACACAAATTCCACAACATATTTTTTCATACCCAACCACCAAAATAATTTAAGTAAGTCATGATACATCTTCGTAGAGCCAGGATTAATACTCAATCTACTTCGATGTCCTTCTTCCAGAATACTCTTCTTCAACTCTGGAATGTCAGGAACACACACACGATCTCGAAACCTCATCATACCATTTTCGTCAATACGGAACTCTCCTCTGTTACCTTGGTTAATCAAAGTCATTTGATCAACCAACTTCAAATCCGATTGTTATCCTATTTGGATCTCTTCCACAATGTCATTAGTCAATTTCAGCATACCCAGTTTCATACTCTCAGATGTAGTCTCATACAATAAACTCATGTCTCTGAATTGCTCAATCATCTCAAGTTCCTTCACCATCATCAACGACATATGCAAAGTCTTCCTACTCAAAGCATCTGCAACCCCGTTAGCCTTACCAGGGTGGTAACTTAAATCAAAATCAAAGTCTTTCAACATCTCTAACCACCTTCTCTGCCTCATGTTTAGTTCCTTATGATCAAACAAGTATTTCAAACTCTTATGATCGTTGAACACCTCAAACCTAGACCCAAAAAGATAGTGTCTCCAAATCTTCAGCACGAATACCACGACTGCCAACTCTAAGTTATGGGTAAGATAATTCCTCTCATGAACACGTAGTTGTCTAGAAGCATAGGCAACTACTTGACCATTCTGCATTAACACACCACCAAGACCCATCTTCGAAGCATTACAATATACCACAAAAGATTCATTTGGATTCGGAAAAATCAATACTGGAGCAGTCGTCAATCTCTTCTTTAATTCAACAAAACTTTTCTCGCACGCAACATCCTGTGATTCTTGACAGTTACAACCTAACAACTTCATCACTATACTTGAAAGCCCCACCTTTCAATGCAATGTCCAGTCAACACTCTTGACTAACAACTATCATTGGATATGCTTCAAAGCTTCATTCGAGAACAATACATAACTCATTACCTACGAGTGTTTGAGTTATGCTTAACAACTATGTCTACCTCAGTGTATCCAATTGATACAAAGGGTGACTTACAATACAAGAAATCCTATGACTCTCAAAACCCTAAAACCTTATTTTCTACTTTTACAAAAGTGTTACAAGGATTAATTGTATTTCCCTAGGTCTAGGTCTTCTATTCATAATCTTCAGTTGTCTGTGGGCTTCAATATTTTGTCTTCTGATTCGTTGATCAACTGTTGTAATCGCTCCTAGAATCTTTGAAAGATTTGAAACATTTTTAAATCTTCATTTAAAACGATCTAGGATGTCGAGTCTTCATGATGGAACATCTCATTTGATATCTTTGTTCTTTGGAAGATTTCTCCATCTTTATCAGTAATATGTTTTACCAAAATTTAGTCAAACCATTGGAGCTTTCAGAGGATTCATTAACCTTTAATAAGGCTTTGAGATTTCACATAATTTGGGTATTTATAATTGATTTTATGTATGTGACGATGGTTGGTAATGAAATTTGTATGCTATGATGTGTAACAAATTTTGTTTTGAGGGGTTAAAATATATTCACCATTATTATTATTTTGAAGGTTTTGGGAATAATAGGATTTTATGAAAACAATGAATTAAAAGTTTTGTTTTAATGCAATTGGATTTTATTGATAAACATATAAAATATGGGTATTGTTTTGGGTCAATTTAGTATATCTGAATTGAGGATTTGGATTTTTGTTATGAACTCCATTGAAGAAGACACAATTATGCAGACTTCAGAGTGTTGATGGGCGTCACGACCGTGACGGGTAACATATCATGTTGCACAAGCTGGTCTTTCAAGTCGATCGTCACATATATGTCATTTTGCAGTGTTAGGATCAGTGGTGGGCGTCACGACCATGATGGGTAACCTGTCATGAGTCTATAGTGAGCGCTGATACTATTTTGATGATTTTAAATTCCAGATTTTGATTCTTTCGACTTTTATGGATGTTTGGAGAATTGTTAGGCTCAATTAATTTTGTTTAAATGATGTGTTAGAATGAATTAATGATTAAACATGTTTTTATCAATTTTATGAAGTATTTGATAAATGATGAATATGTGCATACATGATGATGATGATGATGATGATGATGTTGTGTTAATTATTGTGAATTGTGATTAATGTATGTTGTTGTATGAACATGAATTATGTTGTTGAATTGTGAGTATATTTTTGTGGGATGATATTTCGGGAGGGGAACTATTATTGTTGGATCAATTCATGTTTTATTTATTGTCAGGAGGGGACTTTAAACATTATGTTGTTGTTATATTGACATGTTATGGCATGCATTCATGTTGTCGCTTTTGTTGATGAAAGAGGCAAGTTGCAATACGAGCATGGTGGATTCGAGGTTAGAGCAGGGTGAACCTGGTTCCTGAGTGAACCAATTATTCGATGATAAGATACCATATGAGTCTAGTTGAAGTTGTGAGTCTCATTGCAAAATGCAAATGATGAATATGTGATCGAATTGTGTGTGATGATGGATTGAGTGTGAGAATAATGTTGTGTGATTGTTGTTGAATGTGTAGATATTTGAATTCTACCTTGCAGCTTATGTCATTAAATTATTGATATGAATTCTCACCCCTTTTTCTTTGATGTTGTTCACAATGGACATCTTGCAGATACTCAGGAGTAGAGTTGTTGTTGTGAGTGAGAAATAACTCTTGGAATTATTTTCATTAGTTATCACATTTTACCCACTATGCTCTGATTCTATAACACTCAGGGGAACAAAGTTTTCTTTTATTTTGCTTTATGTTGACTTACTTATTTTTTGAAATTAATTACTGTTATGTTGAGTTATTTTGAAGTTGTGCTGAGTTGGATATTAAAATATCTTTTGAATCATTTTGTGAAAGTTAAGTATTTATAAGACTCGCATTGAAGTTGTATGTTGTTTACTTGTCGATGCATATTTTCAAAATGTCTATGTGTTGTTTAAGGATTGTCGTTGGTGACACCTTAAATGGTCGAGTGATCCTTTTTATATAAGTTTCGGGGTTTATGATGTTATAAACCCCACCTATCCATTTTGATGCATATGCTTATGATGTTCCTAAGATTTTTGGAGGAGACCCTATGACACTTCACTACTGATAATGTATGCAAACCATACTTCTAGGCACGTATCGGATAGAGAAGTAAAATAAATCAGTATTTATTCTTTGAAACATATATGTTAAAATATTTGAAATTTCTAACATCGATATATTTTTTGCAGTATTGTGATGCTTTAAAATATCTCAACCATAGTAGGGAGATTGTGAGGCTATATCAGCCTGAGGATCAATGGTTTCATGATGTTATGCATCTATTTAGGCTGCAAGGTTTATGCATGACTTGTTATATTGTTATTCACCATTGTATGTTATTATCTTTCATGGAGAAATGACACTCAGAGGAGTAATTTTTTCATCTTCTGCATGGTGAGATGTCCATCACATCGGATGATATCTTATCCCTCTTACATCTTACAAACAAAGGAAGAATATTAGACAACTTCATAATCACCATATTGGATTAATTGCACATGATGGTAACCTATTTGGGAGCTAACTAAGTGATTCCTGGAAGGAGATAGATGACACAAGAGGGTTTCATGCTAGATTTTCATTTTTTGAGAAGTTTCATATACATCACCTAGTTGCGACTGTGAAGGCTAATGGTGATGGCACACATTTCTTGCATCATAGAGCATGTGAATTGAGATCATACCTCATGTATTTGGTTGGCAAATCCATATTTGTAGACCAACGTGCTTATTAAGTCGATGTGGTTTACCTTAGATACTTCATTCAATTTGAACGAATTCATGAGTACATATATTTACTATGTACTTGTGCTACACCATTACTAATATTTCATTTGTACCATATGTGAATAATTACTCCAAGGATTTTGTCATGTGCTTGCGAATTCATCATGCTTAGAGGGAATCAAGCAACCGGGTTGTTCAAATTGTGTCTGGATCGCACTGCAACAGATGGTATATGATACGCACCATACAAAGATCACTGTCAAATGTGTCCTTTAGATGACATAGCCTTCTACTTAGGATGG
Organism: Lathyrus aphaca; assembly: GCA_963966055.1. Lineage (NCBI taxonomy): Eukaryota > Viridiplantae > Streptophyta > Magnoliopsida > Fabales > Fabaceae > Lathyrus > Lathyrus aphaca. The sequence continues at coordinate 102,657,419 of OZ014520.1, read as the reverse complement.
TTGGCATGTGGGTCACACTTGATTTATCCATATTTGTCAGAGCGATTCATGCGCAAGTTTGAGTTCCTCTCGTCAAACTTTTCTTTAATTTTGTGAAATAAATAACCCGGTAATATATATATATATATATATATATATATATATATATATATATATATATATATATATATATATATATATATATATATATATATATATATATATATATATATATATATATATATATATATATATATATATATATTAATGTTCTACATATACGAACACAAAACAAATTATGATGACTTCCTAACTTCGTCTTCCCAATGTCTAATGTCTCACGCATATGATGTTTCTCATGCTTTTGCATCTTCAATTCAGTTTTGTCTCCAACGCTCAGTGACGGAAGGCAATGGACAATCAGGTTTCAATTTTATCTGAATTCAATGATTGTTGTTGACAAAACCAACAATAATAACTTTATGCATGCTCGTATACATAGGTGTATCCACGACAATGGAAAAAATGTGATGTTAAGTTTCTTAGATAGGGAGACAAAAATGATATTGTTTCTACAACAAATAGAGTAACCCATATAAGGAATCATCATCCAATTATCCATACCCTGCATAGTCAAGATATCTACTTGTAACACACTTCTAACTGTAAAGACATTGTCATTGAACAATTTGGAATACAATTGAGGGTGTTGATGAACTTGGGAATCTAACTTCATCCGGACCAAATACCATGACTTTTCGCCTCATCCAAGTAGAGAAGTAATAACACAGAAACCCCAATTTCCATATTTACCAACATCAACAATGTCATCAATGTATGCATGTAAGAAATCAGAAAATTGAGACATGTAAACTTGTCTTGAAGATTCAGTGAACCGTTGACTTCTAGTTGGCATACATGACAATTGACTTCTAGTTGTTTTGTGCATGATCTCTTCATGGTCTGACTCTCATACGAGCCCTCAACATATTCTCATTGTAAAGGATCACAATGCACATCACTCTCTGGACCCTTTATGCTCTTCTTAACTCCCATATTTGGCTTATATTCATCGGAGATTGACACAAAAAAGTTGTAGAGGAATGTGTTAGCTCTCGAACCTTTTTCTTCATTGTCCTTCGACCTACAAAATTTAAAGTACTTAAATATGTCTCCAACTCTTCACACTCTGCTTCCAAATCCAATTGCATGCCACTATCTTTATGAGTGACCTCGTACTCATCAATGTTAAATTTCTTCCAAAATGCATGAATTGATTCTAAAGGAACATGATCACCTTGTATTTGGAAACTGGCAAGTTAACACGCACATGATATGTTATTCTAATGAAGCAACCATATGTATATTTTTTTTTAGTTTATCATCACTAGTTTAGTCTGGTTCGGGGGTCAGTTCTGGCATCAAGTGGTTCCAGCCCCCTCCCGATCGCAGTTGCGGGGGATCGAATCGTGGTTCTCCCTACCAAGTCCAACGTCAATCATCATTGAACCAACTAGTTGCTTTTAAATGTATTATTCCTTTGGTAATTTTTCCCTCTCTCACAACCCATAATCAATTTATCTCTCATCTCTCACCTCCCATTTGCATTATCAGAACAGACAATCACAACAATAATACCATGATATTTACCAATGGATTGTGCCCATGCTAATACTTCAAATCGGGATGGAAATATTTGTCTTTTGCATTGTGTAAAGAATAAACAATCAATATCATATGGACAGAAAAATCTTTAATTTTTTAACAAGTTAAAAAGAAAACATACATCATCAGTGGTTAAGAAAGTGTATAATTTACACAGAAACCTATAGACGAGCCTTCCAGTTTTGTATCGCACAAGTAAAACATTATTTTGCACTACCAGATCTAGTGAATGTAGGCAAAAATTTCGATATGTTGAAATTTTGGAAATAATCAGTAGTTTTTTATGTTTATCGAATTTTTCATAATTAGAGGTATTTTTTTGGTTTTTCAAAAAATTACCAGGATTTTCAAAATTTTCAGAATTTTTTCACCAGCAATTCCAAATAATTCAGTAAAATTTCATGTGTTTTTTTTCTTTTAAAATATAGCAATTTTCTTATATTTCTGGTATAAATGCAAACATTCCACAAAATACGGATTGTAGGGGAATAGAGGCAATAAGGGGGAGTGGCTAGGATGTTTTGTGAAGACAATTAATGTTTGTAGTGTCTATAGCATAACTTTGGGGAGTTTATGAAGACTTACAACTTGCGACTAGATTGGGATTTAAAGTTATTGATATCAATGTTGATTCTCAACAAGTGGTTTATGACATTAATGCCAACAAGTCAAGTAATATCATGGGGAGAAATTTGATCACCAAAATCAGTCATATTTCCTCCAAGATTGGGAAATTAGAATCATCCATGTTTATCGAGAAGCTAACTTATGTGTGGATGCTTTAGCGAGAAGTGGAATTATTCTTTTGACTATTACGTGCAATTTGATTCTTGCGCAACTTTCATTAATCACTTATTAGAGAGTGATTTGTTGGGGATTTATGTTCCTTGATTAATGTCGGTATAATTTTATCTCTTGGGGTTTGGCCATCCATTTAATAAAAAAAATTACAAATCAAAATTAAAAAAAAATGGAGAAAGTAAACTCGTCGAAATATTTTAAAGAGAAAATCCTCGTGGCAAGTGTTGGTGTTAGGGGTGGCGAAACAGACTGTGCATTTTGCTCGCCCTTTAGTGCGGAATGAGCAAAGAATTAAGACTTGCATAATCTACAGAGTGTGTGACACACTATATAACCAAATCATGTAATTGTCCATATAAGACCACTCAATTGTGGATGACATACTCTGATACTCCTTTAGTATCATATGAATCTCGTAATCCGCCAGTATGCCATCAAGATGTCTACGGAAGATGTTAAGAACATACTTGATGGAGGATTTAATGATCTGCACATGTTCAAACTAACGCATCCATCGCTGCGAAAAACACTTGAATTATAAAATAAGGGTTAATTTGGAGATGCATTTGCGGACAAACCCTAAAATACATTCGGAGATGCATCTCCGAATTAAAATTTGACAAAATGAAGGACAATCACCCTTTTGCGCTTATTTTGCAAGAGAATAGTGTGTCTGAATATATGTCTCCAAAAACTGAGGACAAACTTAAAGGATACAATAGTCATAAGCTCACACTGCTCCGCCCTCGCATTTTTGCAGAGTAAACATAAGTTATAGGTCTGCACACTCAACCATGTCCACCTTGTCTCAACTTTGTAGTCTTTTGACTTACCACCACTAGTTGGCATCACTACGAAAAGTTGTGATTGTGAGTATGAAAATGAAAATTCTTTTGTAAGTGTTTTTGTTGTCATGTTATATACCTAGTTCTGTTATTGAGTTTTTTTTTATAAAGATGGTCACTACAAAAATAAATCAACTAAAATTTGACAAATACTCCCTCCATTCCTATTATAAGCAAAATTTAACTTTTAAGGTTCATTGAAAGTTGTGTGGCTAATTATTATTTGGAGTTTATGGGTTGTTAGGAATGGTGTTTGCTTCCGGAAGGATATGTGGAACATTAACAATACGATGTGGGGATAAAGTCTTTAATTTGGAAGTGGTCCTTTTGTGGAGAAATTACTCATCACAATTGTAGTTACTATGCATTTAGTAAATATCATTTACTATTTCTTTCTTAATTTCATTTGTTGTGTAATTCCTCTTTTGTCGGTCCTTTCTGTGTTTGTGTAATTGGATTGGAGAACCCTTAGTTAGGGGTGTTCATGGGTACGGGCCAACTTGCGAACCCACTCACTCAACCCAACCCAACCCTTATTTTTACCCAACACAATCATGTACGGGTCCAACCCGAACCAACTCATTCAAACCCATTGGTATTTGGTTCGGGTAAGAGGTTTGAAGTTTTAAATATATATGTCAAATTTGACAAATTAATTTTACTTATTCAAAGAGAGAGATATCTTACTTTTTAAATTACACCATTTCTATATTTTTCTAACTTTATATGAATCATAAAAGAGTTTTTAAGGTATTAACCAATAAATTTGATTTAAATTGAATACTAAAAGTTTATGGTTTTTTTTAATGTTTTTGTAATATAAATATGTTAATTAAATTGATATATTTTATTTAAAATTTGAAATTTATGATAAGTGGGTGACCCACGAACCCAACCCATTGATGAGCTGGTTGGTTTGGTTTGGGTTTAGTCTTAAAAGTACGGGTTGAACACTCAACCCAACCCAAAGAATATTGATCGGATCAGATATTGGATTTAATTAAATTAGACCCGACCCAACCCAACCCGCGAACACCCCTACTCTTAGTTCTCCCTTTAATATCAACTTGCTTACCAAAAAAAACAAGTTACCTGACATATGTGGTTTTTAATCAAGAATGATATGCCAATTTATAAATAAATGACAATTCACAGAATTAAACTATTCATCTTACAAAATAATTTTAAACAAATTAAACTATCATTTTACAGTAGTTCTTTTATGAAACACCACCATTTCAATATAATTCAACAAAAAAAAATCTCAAGTGGTCAAGATAATGTATACTCCCCAAATTTTCATCTTGACTTGAACATCCACACAAAAATTAAATTCAATGATATTGTTATCTTTTGTTGTATTTACTTCAAGAAAAACTGTAGTAAGGGAATAATAACAGAGGGGACAAGGGGGGAAAGGACGGATATTTGTGAATGCTTAATATTTTGGTTCATACTAACAGTTGGACTGCCTAGGGACTAGTAAACAAGTAATTTCTACAAAGCTAATTATAGAGTGTCTTGCTCACTAACTCTAATAATACTAATTCATTTCATCATATAATATAGAGGTAAATAGCCATAGGATTTTAAGGTCACGGCAAAATTGATGGAATATACATTCCTAAATTGTTATGGTGCAATGCTGGAAGTGCCCAGAGAAATACCATTCTGCTAAACATAACCATTAGGCTTCGACCCTTTAGCATTTCTTTTCCCAAGATCAGCTTCGTAATGTAACAAGGCGGCATCCAGAGCCTGCAATAAAATATTTGTTGTTAATATTTCTCAACATAAATAAGAGGCTGCAAATCAATCATATAAGTGCCAAAGTGATGAGATACATGTGTGTAAGATAAACAGTAACCCAGCAAGGATGTGGTAACTGCCAAAAACGGCCAAGCATTACTGCACGAGGCGAGATTATTTGATTGGTTTCAAAACAAAGTCAATATCACTCAGAGAAATTTTAGTCGGACAATCTTTCATTGGTGGTGATCTCACACGACCAACCCACCTTTTAAGGAATCCAGGACATTGGCAGTAAGCCCAAAATTACATATGGTGATCAAGCAGCACTTGAAAATACTACGAAAAATTTCATAATTATTGTATATCTTTTTGTCCTAGGATCCGTTTGTTTTGACTTTTTTCAAAAATGATTTTTTTAATGTAACATAATTTTGTGGAAAAAAAAAATTATAAAGAAATTTTTCATAAAAGCTTCAAATGAAAAATTTGTTTGAATAGTTATTCTTAAAATGTAATTTTAGATATTTCATCATTTTCAAAAATTGTGATTTCGACTATGTTTTGATCTTCAATAATGTATATTTATGTTTTACGATGTCAAAATTATTCTTCCAATTTTAGAAAAAATGAATCTTGAAAAACTTGTAATATTTTGAAAAACGGTTTTATAAAATCCATTTTCAAAAATACAAAGAAAAAATCCATTTTTTTAAAGCTAAAACAAACTGACCCATACTCACAACTAAACTGTCACTCTACTAAGGGTAAAATGCATGGAAAGCGGGAGAAGGTTAAAGGGATGAAAGGAAACCAAATATATATTTAAAAGTCTAAATTACTGAGAATATAGTCTTTAAAGTTGTGATAAAGTATTTGTGTGAAAGATAGATATGCCTTAGCCACACAGCAAACCAAAAAACTCAATAGTTTTTATATAATAATGTCATGACTTACAATAACACAATGCATGCAGAAAACTCTTAGACAAACTATGCAGCAAATGATAGGTATAAAAACATTTTGAAGGAGTATGACTTATCCAAAGAAATTTGAACACGGTTTTATCTCATTTGAGTTAATACACATAACTTGGAAGTTTACATAACTACAAAGGAATAATAAAAAGTAAAAATAGTTAAGTGTAGAAAACTGTAGTGGCGCTTGTTAATACCCAACAAATGATCTTAGGAGAGGAACATAAAATGTATTCTGCTTTTGAGGTCGGTGAATGTTGTAGGCAATGACTCCCATCACACATGACACTTTATACTGTTTATGTGATGATAATTTTCTCTTGTACCCCTATAAATTTTATTTACTTATATTGTAGGTTTAAACCCCACTTAGTGGGATAAGGCTTGGTTGTTGGTTGTTGTTGGTATTCCGTAATAACTTATTTTAGGTGGCAGGATGCAGCCATTTAGGATGATCGGAAACAAATAAATGAAACACGGTCAAATGAAATTTACAAGGAGCTCACCTGCTGCATTGGATGGACAACAAGTGAAACCTGGTGCCGCAGGTCTGACTGTGAAGATACCTTTATTTCCTAGGGTTAAGCAAATAAAAATATGAACAAATTAGTACTAGTTACTAATAAAACTAATGACAGTGTCCGTGCAATGACAGAATAAAACAAAGACCATATTCAACTGATGAATACTCGTAGATGCTTCAGTTAAATACATACCTCAAGTTTAGCATATATTTGTGATATGGCATCTTTCAGTCTTCTGGCCTGCATTTTATTGTTAAGTGAACAAGACATCAGAAAAAATAAAATGCAATCGAGAATGATTCTCGATGAATCTTTATCGAAATATCTGCAATAATATACTATATATGATGCATATTCCCACCAATGGCATATGACAGTAAAACACCTCTCTGCTCATCCAATGCCAAGCTGGCTATTCACCCCAGTGCCATTGATAAACTTCCATGTAAAGGAAATTAAAGGAGGGTTTGTAGAAATATTAAACTTACTAGAGTTTTCATTGTCGTTTAAACCGACTTAGACACCAATGAATAACGTTTAAACTGACTTAGACATCAATGAATATCAAAAAGTTATTTGATGAATTATGCTTATCTTCTATTTGATTATAAAATGCCAATGTTAGGCGCCTATCGCATATTCCTGCCAATATACTGCACATATGATGCATATTCCCACCAATGGCATATGGTAGTAAAACACCTCTCTGCTCATCCAATGCCTAGTTAGTTATTCACCCCAGTGACATTGATAAACGTCCATGTAAAGGAAATTTCAGGAAGGTTTGTAGAAATAATAAACTTAACTAAGTTTTCATTGTCGTTTAAACTGACTTAGACATGAATGAATATCAAAAGGTCATTTGATGAATGATGCTTAACTTCTATTTGATTATAAAATGTCAATGTTAAGCACCTGCTTAAGTGTCCAGTTTTATGGTTTCTTTTTATGGTTCCTCGACAACATATCAAAGACCTTTTGACCTTTTCACCAAATGATTTAAGGCCTGAACTTGATATGTCGAAAATATCTATAGACAGCTATGAAGCACGGACTCCGATACGGATAATGTTAAAACATAGGACACGACACCGCTATATATAAGAGTATTTGAGGTTTATTTATCCATCTATGCTTAAAAAAGTTGAAAATATTCTAATCAAAATTAATGTCTTTAATTCTTTATTGATAACATAGATTAAAAACATGTTTAGTAATTTTAAATTTATGTGAGATTTATCCATAATATGTATAAAGGTGTGTTGAAGCAAAGAAAAAACAAATATTTGTTTGAAAGAATTGTCTGAATTGTCTAACATATGTGTTATGAATGTCATACGGATGTCAACAATTGATTTAAAGAGTGTCGAATCAAAGAAAAAAACCATTTTTTAGTGGACACTTGTCTGACTTTTCCGACACTTCTTTGACTTTTCTGACACGTGTCGTACGGGTGTCATACAAGTGTCGGACACCGCGACACGCCTACTCTTAGAGGTGTCCGTGCTTCATAGATAGACAGTAGTTGAATGGTTGCCAGCACCTTAACATCAACAGGCTTTTCAAAGCCAAGTCTAATGGGTGTTTGGCCTACAAAGTTCATCACATGTACAAGACATGATATTAATTCCAGTGTCATGAATTTTTCCCATGTTGAACTCAAATCCTGGTTAGACCCAGCACAGTAGTTTATATAATGAAGCAAAATTGTGATGAAACTGGTTTAGTGATTGACATATCATGCAAGCAAATAGAAACTTAATACAATGTAGGACTCAAAGTCATCTTATCATGCTGAAAAAAAAAAAAAAAAAAACTGGTCTTATAATGAAACAGGGAGAACAAAAGGTGGGATGAATATAAATAATAATAATAATTGCAAGCAAGTTAAATCTCAGACACATGAAATGTCTGTGCCGTATTAGATAGGTCATGCATAGTAATCACCAATGAAAGATATCACTGAAAACCAGATTCAATATTTCACCTTATTAGCAAGGCTTTGTGTTGTTACTGGATAGGAAGACCAAAAGTGCTTCAGTAATTCCTGACTGCAAACCCAATGCTGGAAAGAAAGAGCATGCACTAAAATATATCAAATTTATAAATAAATGCATATAAAAGTAGAACTACCCAAAAAACTATATTTATATTATAGAACGCTAAACCAATGGTTGAGAAAATAAAAGCAACATATGTGACACTTTAGATCGCAACAGATATATAAAAGCTTATAAGAATATCTCCAGCTCTCATTATCTATTTTTCCGTCCATAATGACTCACATCTAGTAGTTTCTCCTTAGTTGCGTTGGGCAATATATCAAGGGCACTCTCCTGTGAACTTTTCCCAAGATTTGATTTGGTGCTTGAGATATTTCTGGTCAATCCATTAAGGACCTGGAATAAAAATAGACCACCCCCTCATTTTCAATAACAGAAATTTTGTTAATGCAGAAAAAGTCAAAAGACGTAAGTGGGTTATTTTAATTGTAAAGATACCGAATTGTTATGGAATGCTTGAGTAAAATTCCACTCAGCTGATTTGCTTGTATATACACACTAGAATTAAATACAATGGGAGACTTACAAGGACATTAAATGTAGCTTCTAGTTCCTAATGTAGTTTCTAGTTCCCAAGTACATGAATGTGATTTTACTAGGCATTTAATTAGTTATTAATCTCTTGAAAATATTCCAATTTATTTAGTAATTCCAACATTAGTAAAACAGTGAGTATTTAACTATAATTGATATTTTTCAAAAAGTTTGATTATTATTTTAATCTAAGCAATACAAATGTCATTACCTTAGAGGCAACATCAGAGCTCAATAGAGGATCCCTTAATCCCATAGTTATGATGTTAGATATCGACTCCCTCAAAGACCCATAGGCTTCCTCATAACCCAAATTGCTTCTTGTTTTCAACTTAGCAGCTAGAGAATCATCCAAAGTTTTTACTGCATTCGCTTGTTGAAAATCAAAATAGTCACGAGGATCCTGACCAAGAAACAACATAAGATCCATAACACTTAACAAATATTTAATCCAAAAAGAAAACTATTTAATAATGTATATATTTCATGACTTAAGCTATTTGCTAAAAATACGAGATCATTTAATTCTCAAGACAAAGTAGTACCTTGATACAGAGTGGTGCAAACGCATGATCATCTTGTGCCTGAAGATCCTCAATCGGTGTCATCTTAGAAATTCTGATTAGCCTCTCCTCCTCTATAACCCCATCAAATCCTGTATAGCCGTATAAATTTAGAGTTTGCTCAACAGAAACAGAAAGGAAAAAAAGACAAGAAATAAGTTAGCCTCACTAACTCCGTTTTCTCCGAGCAAGCACTTCTGCCACTGTTCTTGGAGGTTCCATATCTTTATCTACATTTGTGTTTGAAATCTGACTCGTCAGATCGGACAATAAGTATGTTGTACTTGTCCCCAGATTATATTGCATATTATGATCTCAATTCATTTTGGGACTGTTTTGAAACAATATAGCTAAGCAGAATATTTTTAATTAGGGCTAATAGTTATTTACAGCCCTGCAATGTAGGGCGTGTTTTGATTTACCCCCTTTAAAAAAAAATATTTTGGATTACCCCCTGAAATTTTTGGGTACCCACCCCCTAAACCAAGGGGATAAATAAATTAAAAAAATATTTTACAGGGGGTAATTTTTCCACCTGGGGGCAAAAGACTTAGAATTTTAAAATTTCAGGGGGGGTAACCCAAAATATTTTTTTTAAAGAGTGATAAATCAAAACATGTCTATATTGCAGGGGGTAAATGACTATTAACCCTATTAATTATGACGTGCCGAACTTTGAAACAATAAAGCTGGTCATAATATTTTGAAACAATAGGAATTTTAGACACTTGATAAAGCTGAGGCTTGGCAATTAGAACCATCATTCAGTACAAGCACTAAATGATCTCCTGGAGGAACAATTTTAAAAGGATGCATCGGAAAGTGTCCAAAAAATGTCCCATCTTATTTGTGTGAAGTAATTACACGAGATAGAAAACCAGTGCAATAAATGAGTCAGCATATGTGGCAATAATTTTCTCGTTTTTCACTTTGCATTTGAACTATTCATTTTCATAGAAAACAGTCATAAACCAACTTCAGTATGACTACTTGAGAAATGCAAATTAATGATTCAATTATGAAATGTATATTTGTCAATCTTAACACATTTACAATCAAGAGACCATTTTTCTGCTTGTAGAGTCTAGCAAAAAGTATAAGGAATGTATTTCATGCGATAGAAACACAAAACATATCCAAAATGATGACAGAATTCAAGAATGAATGACATTATACAACAAAAGAATTCATCAAATGTGAGAAAATACCTATAGTTTTTCCTTCGAGAACCACCTCACTTTGTCTATTAAGATCTTGCAACAATGTTCGCCAATACATAGTATTTTGAGGTTCAGATGTTTCCTTGCTACCATCACGGAAGATCCCATGATTCTATTAACCAAATAGAGCAGAGAGTTAAAATACAAAATTCAATGCAGACTAGCAGTTCTGAGCCAACAATATAGATAGACAACTGTGCTACATGTAAAGTCTTGTTAATAACTAAATGATCAACATCATATGACGCACAACTCATTCATAATCTATGAATCACGGAAACTGGAAACACGACATCAACACTGACACAACGACATTGGTAATAATTTGAAAAGATGAATAAATTAAACGTAATCACAAGTGTCGGTGTCGGACACTGACACACCGTCACGCAAGATCCCATGATTCTTCTCACCAAATAGAGTAAAGAGTTAAACTACAAAAATTCAATGCAGACTAGCAGTTCTGAGCCAACAATATAGATAGACAACTGTGCTACATGTAAAGTCTTGTTAATAACTAAATGATCAACATCATATGACACACACAACTCGTATAATCTATGAATCACGGAAACCAGAAACACGACATCAACACCGACACAATGACATCGGTAATAATTTGAAAAGATGAATAAATTAAACGTAATCACAAATGTCGGTGTCAAACACTAACACGCCTTTTTTCAGAAGTGTCAGTGCTACATAGTTCATAATCCATATTGTAGGCAGGAAAAAAGAAGAACATTAATCAGAGGCTACAGCAAAGATAAGAGAGCCTGCCTCTAGAGAAGACAACCAAAACAAACTAACTCGCTTAGTAATCTCACCAATCCCTCCACTCATCCAACAAAGAAACCCCCTCCAGGATAGCCATTATCTGAATAGCGTAAACAGTTAGCAAGGCGAGGGTAAGACCAATAGAAGTAGAGGAAGGTGATTCCTGACCAATGAATCCTAAAACCCGGTACCACAACTATCCCCTAATTTGAAAGAAACCATGGAAGTGGAAGTGAAGGATTAGAGATATCCAAACAGACATTAAATGACAACATCGAAAAGGATTCAGAACCTGCTTATCCATATTGTTGAAACTAAATAGATATAAGCATTAGCTGTTTCATTTATTTATGGTGCATAGTTGTATTATAATGTTCAAGTACAACAGGCTACTATCCATTCTCGGTAATCAGTAGAGGTGAGACATAATTGTAAAGGGGCAGAAAAGTTAGATGTGCAATCATTCATATTATCTCTCCTCTATTGGGAGGAAACTCTCTCCTAACTTCTAACGGTGCTCACCTTCTACCAGCTGGCATCCATAAATGAGTGAAATCCATTCTTGCACTAGGATTTTTCATTCATTTTAGCCTTCACTTTGGGGATTTGACTATTTCTCCTGTCATCCTCTTATCATCCCTGACATGTGAGCAAACGAAGAGGATGATTGACAGACAGGTGTTCTAATATAATGACTTGGGGAGCACATAACAGGTCAGTTAGGATGGAACAATGATCATCAAAGGGAAACTGCAGACATCCTCGCCAAAAGTTTGCCTAGACCCACTTTGAGCATTTAGTAAGCAAGTTGGGCAATGCTAAATATCTATGCACCAACTTGAGGGGGAGTTGGAGTAACCGGATTTTTCGGATAAAGATCCTCTCCATTTCATAAAGAATGAAAGCTCCATTACTAATGTTGAGTGTATAAAAGCAAGAATGTGTATTTATACACTTAAAACTTTAGTAATGGAGAGGATCCTAACTCGTATTTTTCCTATTTAATTATTTTCTATATTTACTCTTTTATTATAATAATATTCTCCTAGAATATTCCTTTCTATATGAAGTTGTAATCTCCATATTTATACCAGCTATTGCTGAAGAATAAAACATAACAGTATTCTCTATTCTCTAATAGTTTCATTCACCCTACCGGAAGATGAGTGTAATCATCTCCTTGGTCTGCTTCCATGTCTAAAGTCGGATCAACCCGTCGAACCTGCAAAAACACAGTGTAAAATAAATGGAACTGAGAATGCAACTAAAAGATCTTTAACCAGATTAAAAAAGAAAAAAGAGGAATACCTTCTCTCGAGCTTCATTTTCTAATATCTCATCATCTTTCAAAAAAACAGCAAGATCCTCATCTTCAGCAGCCTCAGCAGCTGCCGCAATAGCATTTTTGGTACTATGGAGATATTCAGCTCTAAAGTATTTGTTCCAGAAATCTACCTCACTCATCTTGAATTTGAAGGACATGAAAAAATAAAATAATTCAGTGTGCAAAGTAATGGATCATTTTACATGAATAAATATAAAAGATGATAACAGACATTTATTGACATCGATAATACCTTACTCGGTACAAAACTGAGGAATGCCTTATGAACTGCTGGTTTGAGGGTAAAAATCTGGAAAGACAACAATTCAAAGAAAGTAAGGAAATAGTCTGCGCGTTTTTTTTTTAAGTGAAAGAAGAAATAATATTGGAAAAAATGAAAGAAATACAAGTGAGGGATAACAAGAAATTGCTCCAAAACAGTTAAAATATACCAAGAAAATTTGCTACAGGGTTAGGCCAACCCTGATGTTGGCCAAGAACTCCAAAATGAATTTTCGAATGTAGAAAATAAATTAATACTAAAGTTCAAGGGGAAGTATAATAGGATAAAAAAACTATTTAATTTGCAGAGATTAGAAAGGAGAGGAAAAGAAAGAAAGAAAGAAAGAAAGAAAGCTAGAATAATTTGATGTGTAAAATACAAAGAACCGACACCAATTTATACCAGAGAAATTATGTCATGTACTACTACAAACCCAAACCTACAAACTAAGAAACAAAGAAATGCATCAAGGTTCCTTCCTCAGTTAGCAGACTGCTTTATCCTGTATAAATGCAGCCCCAAGATATTCTAATAAAATTATCCATAAGAAATACAAAGCATAGACATAAGAAAAGGAGGATAACAGTTCCAACCCATAAGACAAAAATGGAAGCAACGACAACCACCTCAAACACGAATGAGAAAATTTTCTCAAAATATCTTCTGCTGACATTTTGAGAAAAAGTATTCTCCCTAATTGAACTCTTTAATCATCATTGCGGTCAGTTTGGATGGAACAATGATGATCAAAAAGTATTCTCTACGACAACTTCTCCCTAATTGAACCCGACAAAAAGTATTCTCCCTAACCTTCAATCCAAATGTTGCAATTAGGCGGCTAAGGTGGACCGCAATGTGGGTAGAATTTCTAACACTTAACTTGAAATCTAGTCAACTACTCCCTCTGATTTATATTATAAGCCGTTTTGTCACTTTCGTTGATATTAAAAAAATGTAATTAAGGCCGTATGAAAAAGGGAATTTACAAAAGATTTTACAAAATTATCCTTCATTAATGGTATGGAAAAAATAAATTAAAAGAATTGATAGATGAGAGAATAAAAATATTTAAGAGTATAATAGATAAAGTAGTATTAATGATTCATAGGTATTTTGTAAAACGACTTATAATTTAGTGCAAAACTTTTTCCCAAAGTGACATATGATAAAAAAACAGGAGTAAAAATGAGCATAGTTAGATGAAGACTTAGACGAAGACGCATGCCTGATGTTTTATCTCCGGTGTCAATTGAAACTTAACCTGGTTTATCTGGAAAAACAAAACAAGAGAAAACAACTCAGTTGATCTCCAGCTAAACAGTCCAGTACTACTAGATCAAACATGGCTTTGTAAAATTGAGAACCCAATATAACAATAACTTATATCAGGTTGGCTACATGAATCAAAAGAAGCTAGAGATCTGTATTAAAACCATTGTTACATCAAATGAATGCAAAAATAAATAAATAATAAATAATAATAATAGTATCACCCTCTTATGATTTGTGCCCATACTCATCACTAAAATGGCGTCATAGAACACAAACATGACACATTGTTGATCATAGTATCACCCTCTTAAGTTGTGCATCTCTTCCCATAATATAATGTTCTCATGATGACATCCAAATATGCAGATACACATCTAAACCATAAGAAAAATAGAGCACTAATGCAAATGAGGAAGATGTAGTACCATACCCGACCATCACTAGTAGGCTTTGTGTCAAAGATCAAAGAATTTTTAAATCCAATCCTTTGTTTTAACTTTCTGCTTTCATCTTGGTCGAGCAATTTCTGAAAAATATTTTATAAATATAATAAGAGTAAACATTCAATAAGATGAAAGGAAGAAATTTACAAGGAATCAAAGCGATAGATATCCCTCCATACAAAAATGAATATATAGATAGCGTAAAGCTATCCAGTCTCGCTGCATATCTATTTGAGTAACCCATTAAAATGACCACGTCCTTTACTGAAATATTTGATTTGCAAAATACTTCACAACATATTTTTGTTTTTGTTTTGAATGAATAAAAACTCTTTCAATCATCATAATATCAACCAAAGATTTCTAATTAATAAATATATACCCCCAGGGGAGTGTAACATTCAAATGCCCTCAGCAAACAAGGAATCATACTATGAATAATACATTACATAGCAATATATTCACAACACTTTTACCTTCTTTGTAGCCCAAAATTCTGATTCTGTAAGCTTACCACTAGCCACAAGTTCTTTATGAAGTTTCTGCAACTTACTGCAAAAGTTGAACTTCAGTAAATTCAATAACATTGTTGCAATCAAGGAATATCTTGATCTAAGACGGCCATATAGTAAATAAAACATAACATTCAAAATATTATGATCATGAGTTAATACTATTGCATTACATTTTGAGCAAGAACAACAATAAATAAATGGATAATTTTTAAGTAACAACACGATAGCAAAGCAAAGAGGAGTTTGCAATAAGAAATTTAGTGGATGATCATAATAGTAAATAAAACTTTCTCTTAAAAAATGGAAGTGCAATAGTAAAAACCAAATACCTATCTTCTTGCAATAGCTTAATTCTCAGTGTCATTTCAGAAGCGCTAAGTTGTTCATCAGAAACAACTTTAGAGGGTTCTACATGCTTGCTTAGGGCACTACCTGCTCAAACACATCAAAAAATGAATTGGAAAACGTATATGAAACAACTGAAAATAAAAGTCTATACAAAAGAACAAAGAAAGGGAATAAAAGAAAATCATGACAACTCAAAATCTCCTTTGATATTACTTCATACCATCTTTGTTAACATTTCCTATTTATAAATTATAACTGCATTAGAAAAATAATAGAAAGGTCGATAACATGCTCAAATTCTTTGGAAGATAAATTATTTGGTGAAGCATCACACTTTCAGCTCTGGCATATGTATTGACATGGGAACTAAATAGTAAATATATAATTTGGCACATCTAAAATCGTATATTTTTAAAAATCTTTGAATATTTTGGATGTGTTTAATCAATGAAAAAGCTTTTGAAAGAAACTCTAACTCTAACTTTGAAACACAAGTCTACGGCCAAACATTTAAACATGATAATAGTGCATCGCTCTCAGGCAAAGCACCAGTGTTCCACAATTCAAGTATGACCGTTTAGGCAAATAAACCACATAAGATTTTAAATTTAAAATTAAAAAAAAAAAAACAGCAACAAAATCATTTTTTATAAACTTACCAACCAATTCCCGGCAAATATGAAGATCTGAAAAGCTTTCAAACTCAAAGATGTAACTTCCCTGGAACATCGCAACATATAATTATAAAATTCATTTTAAGAAACAAACATTACTCACATCAAACACTGCACTACTGAGTGAACCATAGAGCGCGGAGCGGAATGAAACGAGTAACTCAATAGTGCAGTGTTCAAACAAAAAGAGTAATTATAAAATCCAATAAACACATCACTCAGACTACATTGACAAATGCAATAAACTTAGCAAAAGGAACAGCAACAGTTGAAATAAACTAAAGAAAAAAAACCTGAGAATGTGCAAGGTTAAGCCACGGCGGTTTGTTTGATCCCTCTTTGGTGTGTTTATGATCTAAATTTTACAATCAGAATACAAAATCAAAATATGCACACAACACATGCTCTCAAAAATTAATCTGAAATCAGCTTCGAGCTTGTTAAGTACTTTTAATCTGAAATCAGTTTACATAAACAATAGTTGATAAGTACTTTTAATTAATCTGAAATCAGCTTCGAGCTTGTTGTTTGACGTTGGATCGTTAGGCTTGAAAACAAACTTTTCTCGAGTCTGCAGAGTAAAAACAATGAATCACCTTAAAAAATGGCAATGTGAATGGAAATTGGAAATTGGAAATTGGAAATTGTTAAAGGAACGAGAGAGCAAGAGAGAGGGATAGTACCAATTTGAGTACGCCGGGAGTGCCAGGATCTTTGACAGTGATTTTGTATTTGGCACGCTTAACAACTTGTTGCGCCGACGACATCGTTAACCTAAGCTAAAACCGCGGGAGAATTCAGTTCCGCTGGCGGTTCAGTGTAAAAGAACTTGTAGGATCGAGCAATCCCTAATTGGAACTATCGATTTTGCGAGAGAGCATTCTACTCCATGTTGTGGGGAGTGGGAAGAGGGAGAATCGTTATTTGTATTTGTTTGAATGGATGAAATCGGAGAGAAGAGGGAATAACTATTTTCTGAGTTTCGCGAGACCCGGAGAGGTGCCGGCGGGTGCCGCAGCTTACTTCCTTTGATAAAAAGGAAGATAACCAACGGTGTTGGTTGCTATCGGAATATTATTAATATATAACGCACTAATTCAAGAGAATGTGATAATCTTTTTTGTTACTCCTCCAAACAACATACCTTATACATTAATTAATAACTATGGATAAACATGAGTCGAATCTAACATATCTAACCTCTTCGATTATTTTTCATTCGGGCTATTATATCGATTAATCTAATTTAAAAGTCGGTTTTGGCATCAAGTAATTATAGTTTCTTTTCGATCGCAGTTGTGGAGATCGAATGATTCTCCCTATCAAATTCATAACTAATTACCATTGAATTAACTAATTATTAGTAATTCGTTCATTTTTTAAAATATTTTCATTCTACTTACTCATGCAGTTTATCAAAGAACATCATGATCAATATCAAATATAACCAAAGTCTTATGCATGTTTGTTCGCACGTGGATTTCACACGAACAATTCGTTGTTGGCATTCTCTGCGTGAGGTTTATTTTTGTAATGTAGAATGGCAATGGGGGTTCTTGTGTATATCTTTGGTATTTTTTGTGTTTATAGCAAACGCACGCAGAATGCTTGAATGAAAAGACAAGAAAGCGAATAAAAGCAGGATAAAAATGATAAAGACAAAAGGCAAGTATTTTAAATTGACTTGAAATTAAAATCACTTGAAATACATAAGTGTTTGGAAGTTATCATACATTTGCGTAGGGGGTTAACTCGTTTCTCTAACGCTCGGTACTTTGAATGTGTCCCTTTTACAATGTGAAAAAATGTGACCTTGAATAATGAAAATAAAATCTACTTATATAGACAAATAAAATAGTTGTCAGACACTTTCCAACAAATCAGACTTTGACACCTGTCAACTCATTCTCCTGGTAACCACCAACTACTTTGTCCCACTCCTTGGAGCAGTTTTCTCTTCACGTCTTCCTGAATGGTTTTGTCGAAGTGTCTTCGACCTGATGGTGTCTGGGGGACGAGTCGAAGTGCTTCGACTTCCTTCTGGATTCCTGCATCTGGTTGTCGATCCATGGCTGTCTTTTCCTTCTTTTTAGCTGGGTCGAAATTCTTCCCTCTGGCATTCTCATGGTTTTGCTTCCAAACATAATTTTTGAACACTTCAAAATCTCCAGCCAACAAAATTGCCCCCCAAAGGACAGTTTCGATAGGGAGGTATTCGACCAAGAGGTTTGGCCTTTTGGAATTTCTGAGAGATTTCGACGCATTCTTTGATCATCGATTTGCACCAATCAATTGTGCACAATTTGTCGAACCGAGACAAACTATCACATCTGTCATGATTCTACATTTGACGCCACAACTTTCTTAAGACGTGGGGATCTTCCATCTTCCCACTAAAATAACTCAAAACCCCGGAAAAACCCTTGCGTCGCACGGTCTTGGGTATAAATATCATCTCCATTAGTCTGTTTGTAACTGGAGTGGGGATAATGGTCTAAATCCACTTCCTTGAAATCGATCATTTACATTAATTGAACAGTAAGGACATTGTTTCCAAGACCTAGAAAAGGTTATTTTTTGGGCGACACTCATTTCTAAGATTGATTGCACGCCTTTCCAGCACCTACCCTACCGTCAGGTGATTCATTCGAGGAATATTGCTCCTATAAAAGGTGTGGCTTCATGCATCCTCTTGTTACACTCATTCAAATTTGACATAAGCTCTTCTTCAAATTCTCTTGCAGACCAAAAGGTGGCCAAGAAAGATCTAGAGCCTTCCAAACCAACCACTTCAAAGGCCACTGCGCCGGATACTGGGGCTAAAATCGTTGGGAAGATGTCGGTGACCCGTATGAAACCTCCCAAGAAGAGGCTACCTCAAAGTTACGACTTCGATCCAGACGCTGATGAAGACTGGATGAACTTTCTCAATTCAGGAGCATGAAGAGGCATGGATGAATAACCAGTTATTTGCCAAACTTTGTTTGGTTGTTTGTGCATTTCATTTTCTGCACTCCGATGGCCTACGGGCTTTTATGTTTAATTTGTAATGCATTATGCCCTCTTTGTATGCCATTTTTGGTTGTTGGTCTGTTATGACCATTATTAATGAAATCTTTTATGTGTGAATATGTACTTCTTGTAACATAAGTTTATATCGTTTTAGATACTTTTCATTTACTCTCAAGATTATTTCACCAAGACCTATTTCTTTTATTTCATAGGCATTGTTGTTAAAGGCCTGACTAACTTTGAACGGTCCTTCCCAGTTGGGTGACCATTTCCCTAGTGTTCGATCTCGCCTATCCATGGGTAAGATGACCTTCCCCACATAATCATTAACTCTAAAGGTCTTTGCCTTGACCTTCTTATTATACGTCTTGACCACTCTCTCTTTTTGACGCAGCAAGATGTCCAGCGCCCTTAATCTCTCTTCGTCCAAGTATGTGATCTCCTCAAACATCATGTTGTGGTACTGTTCCGACGGGATCTCAAATTGACGTTAGACTCTTATCGATTGGAAGCCAAATTTCTAAGGGTAAGACGACATTATGACCGAAAGTCAGACGAAACGACGTCGAATTCGTTGACTCTTTTGGGGATGTTCGACATGCCCACAGGATTTGGTCCAAAGTCTTGTGTCAGTTTCTAGGATTTTTGGCAATGTTCTTTTTTATGAGCCCGATCACCACCTTTTTCACAGCCTCAACCTGCCCATTTGCTTGTGCGTAGTAAGGTGTCGACGTGACGAACTTAAATCTCATTTCCGCTATAAACTCATGCATCTTCTGACCCATAAATATTGAACCTCGGTCGGTGGTTATGGTTTCGGGAATCTCAAACCTATATATTATATGGCTTTGGATGAAGTCGATAACAGCTTCCTGGTCCACTTTTGCCAAATTTGTCGCCTCTATCCATTTAGTAAAGTAATTTATCCCTACCAAGATGAATTTTTGTTGTTTTGACGAGGCATGTTGAATTTCTCCTATCACATCCAAAGTTCATCCTCTAAACGACCATGGCTTCACGATATCATGTAATTCGCTGGTCGGGACGTGTTGGATGTTGGCATGTTCTTGACACTCTTAACATCCCTTAGCAAAGTCTATACAAGCTTTAAGCATGCTTGATGAATAAATGCCATGTCTAAACAGTAACCATTTCATTATGTGGCCAGCTTGATGGGCTTCACAAGCCCACACTATGTACCTCTGATATCGCTAGATATGCTTCGGAGTCTCATATACACTTGAGTAAAACCCATTCATAGGTTTTCTTCATGAGCTCATTTCCCATTAGCACATAACTTAGAGCCCTGTATATCGTTTTCCTGGCAGTTCCTCCGACAGGATTCTCTAAGTATTCTATGATGGGTCGCCTCTAGTATGTCGTCGACAATCCATCGACGACAAGGACTTCGTCGTACCATGTTTCTTTGGCTTCTAAACCATCATAAGTTTGTAACGGTGTCACATTCGATACCATTTTCTCTTGAACCTCAATGAAGTCTTTTAGTTTGTCATTCGACACTTTATATCCTGAAGCAGTTTGTGCTAGACCATCCGGCTCCTGGTTCTTCATTCTGGCTATGTGTACAACACTGGCCACATCGAATTGTTCTAACAATTGTTTTGTCATAACAAAGTAGTCTAATAATGCTCTTTAATACATTTTATACTCTTGCGTGAGTTATTTAACTACTAGCTCTGAGTCACCTTTGATCTCCACTCTCTGTGCCCCTAGCTTTTTTAATATCTTCAATCCAATAATTAAGGCTTCATACTCAGCCTCATTGTTGGAACAATTCCCTTCGGCCCTGCATTTGAATCTTGTTGGGAGACCTTGTGGGGATATTATCATTACCCTTATGCATGTTCCATGCTTATGGCTCGACCCATCAAAATATAATTTCCACGGGTTCACGTCAACTATGAACACCTGAGGCTCGACTACTGCATGGTCGACGATGAAGTCGGCCACTATCTGACCTTTCATAGCTCTTAAAGGTTTGTAAGTTAATGAGAACTCAGTTAATTCTAATGCTCATTTGCCTATTCGACTATGCAGAATAGGTTTAGATAACATATACTTAATGACATTGCAATGAGACGAAACATAAACGTCAATAGACTTTATATATTGCTTCAATTTCATACATGAGAAGTACATACATAGGCATAATTTTTCAATCATAGTATACCTAGTTTCAGCATCTATCAATATTCTACTGAGGTGATAAATGGGTCTTTTGACACCATCGTTGTCCTCTTGTGATAACATACTTCCTATAGTCGTATCTGACGCAATAATATACAATCTCGTATTTTTATTCGTACTAGGTGACAATAACATAGGAGGCTTTGACAAATAGTATTTGGTTGCGTTGAACGCCTCTTGTTGCTTCTCTCCCTAATGGAACTCAATGTCCTTCTTGATCTTCAATAATAGCGAGAACATGTTTGTTTTGCCACTTAGGTTGGAGATTAACCTTCTCAAGAATTTGATTTTCCCCAACAAAGATTGAAGTTGCTTCTTCGTCGAAGGAGGCTTGAGATCTAAAATAGCCTTCGTCTTCTTTTGGTTGATCTTGATGCCTTTCTTGTGGATGACAAAGCCCAAAAAATCTCATGCATGTACACCAAAAGAACGTTTTAGTGGATTCATTTTTAATCTGTATTTCCTTATCCTCTCAAAAAGCGTCGAAGGTGATCTAAATGATCGTTTTTTGACGAGAACTTTATTATGATGTCGTCAATATAGACCTGCATGAACTTATCTATGAAGTTATGGAATATTGCGTTCATGGTTCTTTTATATGTAGCCCTGGCATTTTTTCAGGCCAAAGAGTATTACTACCCATTCATATGTACCTATGGCTCCTGGGAATTGAAACAGCGTTTTAGGAACATCATTCTCTGCTATGAGGATTTGATTATACCCCGAGTATTCGTCGATCATACTTAAATACTCAAAACATGCGGTTGAATCAACGAGCATCTCTGCCACGGGCATTGCGTATTCATCTTGGGGGTTGCATTGTTGAAATCTCTTAAATCAATGCAAACGCGAAGTGTTTCATTTTTATTAATTACATGAACTATATTAGTGAGCCATTCGACACACCTTGCAATTCTGATGAACCGGTTTTTGAGCAATCTCTCAATCTCTTGTTTGATCTTTTCAGTCACCTTTGAGGCAAACCGATGAGGCTACTATTTGATTGGCTTCTTGCCTGGCTATATGGGTAGACGATGCTCCAACATACTTCGACTCAGACCAGGCATTTCTCCATAATCCCAGGTGAAAGAGTCTTTGTACTCTCTCAATACTTTGACCAACTTAGCCTTCATCTTCGACCCTATTTTCGTACTTATTTACGTGGGTCTCTTAGCGGTCCCATCTCCTAGATCAATCTCTTCGAGTGGGTCCTGAGCCTGCATTTTTTGTGGCTCGTTTGTTAGGTCCCTTTCGAACCCCAAAGGCCCATTGTCATGAATACAATCTAGCCTCTAGCTTTCTGAAGCTGTTGTCTGGCCCATTTTTCCACAAGTTCTTGGTTTGTCGGATAGGATTTGACACTTCCTATTCTCCATAGCCATTTCTTTTTTGTTTTCAGCCAAGTAGGCCAAAATTCGAGTCATGCTTTCTAACTCAGAGGACATTTTCGTCGACCTCATACCACCCAGCAGGTGGCAGTTCACTTGTCAGTTAGGTCTTGTTTCAGTACAACAGTCTCATTTGTCACGTCTTTGTTTAAGTATAATTGTTGCTTCTCGGGTAATCATTTAAGTACAATGAGCCCATTCCTTTGATCTCATCTAAGTACGATGATTTCAATTCCTCGATTCCATTTCAGTACAATGGTCTCGTCTTTGAGTCTTGTTTAAGTACAACAGTCTCATTTGTCGCATCTCCGTTTAAGTACAACAGTCGCGTCTCGGGTAATCATTTAAGTACAATGAGCTCATTCCTTTGATCTCATCTAAGTACGATGATTTCAATTCTTCGATTCCATTTAAGTACAATGGTCTCGTTTTAAGTCTCGTTTAAGTACTACGGTCTCATTTGTCGCGTCTCTATTTAAGTACAACGGTCGCGTCTCGGGTAATCATTAAAGTACAATGAGCTCATTCTTTTGATCTCATCTAAGTACGATGATTTCAATTCCTCGATTCCATTTCAGTACAATGGTCTCGTCTTTGAGTCTCGTTTAAGTACAATGATCTCATTTGTCGCGTCTCCATTTAAGTACAATGGTGTAACACGGTGGGAGAACTGACTTTAGTTATGTTGCGGATAGCAAGAGTCGCCACCGACTTTTATTTTATCCAAAGGAAAGGCATAAAAGAACAGGAAAGACCTTTTAAAAGATTTTTGGGTCCGGGGGGTAGGTTATGTAAAGGGAAGGTGTTAGCACCCTTTACATCCATGGTTATCCATGGGCTCTTAGTTACTTAGCTCACTTTGAATTGTTTTTGAAAATGTGAAGTGTGTGAATAGAAATTTTCATAAGAGTTTGATAATGATCCATGTACGGATGCGTAAAAAACTTGTGTTTGAAAATTGTTTGAAACTGTGAAATGTTTGAAAAGTTTTTAAATAGTGAGCAAGTAACTATGAGGAACCTACCCTAAAGTTTTAAGTCTTCCTGTTCTTAAATCCTTTAAATGGTAAGACTATCCCCATTATTAAGGAATAGGTAGTCACTACCTTGGATGTATGGGACAAGTAAAGGGACATCTGTTTAATGAAGGCAACTGTAGGGTGTATTAAGCATTTTGGAGGGACTGTCATCATTATTCGAAAAGGGACAAGATCATTACGAAGGCAACCGTTTAAGGGACTTGATCTTTTATTGTTAAGGGACTAGATGACTTTATTTTTAAGGGACTTTTGCTTTATACACCATACTTGACCTTTTGATTAGGCAACACTGAGAGGTAACCCTAGAAAGTGAGATGGCGATCAAAGATCGACTTACGTGTGTGAGTGTACAATTTTAAATATTTATCTTTAAATTAAATGATCTAAATTCAATTTTAAATAACATACATGTTACACTCCCTAATTTTACTAACCATGGCATAAAATAAATAATTTAAACATTTAAAAAAAATTACATCCAGGAGCAGTTACAATAATAATAATAAAAAGCAATTTAAATAAATAGCAAAATAAATAAATAAATAAATAAGCAAAATAATAAATAATAATAAAAATTGGGTTAGTGAAATAATAATAACAATTAAAAATAAATGGGGTTAGTGACAAAATAATTATAAGAAAGAAAAGTTAGTACAAATATACAAAAATAAAAGAACATTTTTAAATTAAATAAACAATTTTTAAGAATTTTTAAGAAATAAATAATAAAGGAATTATAATGATAATAAACAATATAATAATTATTTACAAAAGAACAAAATTAATTATTTAATTAAGTATTAGAAAAATTAATTAAGTTAATATTTAAAATTAAATAAGAATTAGGGTTAGAGATTTAAAAATAAAATTAGGGTTTATAATTTGAATTACCATATTAATTTGATTATTTACAAAAATCAATATATAATAATAATATATACATAAACAAAATATATTGCAAAAATAAAATACAAAGTTTTTCTATTTTTTATTTTTTTACTAGAACTATTATACTATTATTTTTTAAAAGAAATTAATTTATAAAATATATAATTGAATAAATAGTAAGAAAATAGAAAAAAATTAGGTTTTTTAAAAAAAAATGGGGAGGCCTGGATTTGAACCCAGGACCTCCCCTTTACCTGAGGGAGTCAAAACCACTGGGCTGCGCTGCACTTGGTGTAAGAAGAGTGAGTCCAATTTGGTTTTGTTCTTTAAACCTAAAAATCAGAAAAAAGAAAGAAAAGCAAAAGGCCTGGGGGATTCGAACCCAGGACCTTCATAGTATCACACAAACACATTACCATCCCAGCTAGGTGAGCGCATCTGGCAATGTAATGGCTATAATGAATAATATATGAAGCTTCATAATTGACCTGAAAAATAAGAAAAAATTGTACAAAGCCAGGATTCGAACCCAAGCTTACAAGCAGTATACACGCGCATCTCACCATCTGAGCCAACCAGCATTTGTGAAATAATATTAAAACAAAACAAAGAAATATTATGTTCAATTTTCAAATATGAAATTCGCGCGCAGGGGTCTTCTTCTTCCTGGGTTCCTGCGAAATTTCATATAACTTTTGCTGCGAAATTTCATGCGTGTTCTTCCATGTTTACACCCTGCGAAAATCAAACACCAACGAAACAGTACAATTTCTTCAAATTGTTTATACCAATGAGTTCCTTATGACTCATACAATCAATCCACGTTGTTAGAATTTATTTATATTGTCTAAATCGTGAAACCCTAAAACTAAGTTCCAAACCCTAACAATGGCCGCAAGCATATTAGGTCATGAAGCTTCAAGTTTTTTGTCCAGAAACACTCTATGTATCATCACAATCAACAATATGAGGTTAGAAATCATTAACAATATGCAAATAAACAGAATCGAAAATTCACAAATGTCAAGTTAGGAGAATTCGGTTTATGCATATGGGGGCATTTTGAATGATGCAAATAGGATAACTTTAAGAAGTATCAAGGATCATGTCTCCACCTTTAAAAATCCTTGAAACCTCCTGTAATTCAAAAACCGGATGTGTGTTATTGCTTGAATTTTTGAAGTGTGAAACTTACTCTTGGAGGCTGCAATTTCGTGGCTTGTGAATTGTTAAGTGTTCATTATATATGAGTGAGTGAATTAGGTCAAAGACTTCACCAATTTGATGGATATTTGGATCATTTGAAGATTGAAAAAGATTAGCTTTAAAATTTGAATATTCTTGATCTCACATTTCTATTTTGGTATGATTCTCATTACTCTTGTATCAATCAAGTCTAAATATAATTTAAGACCTTCTAGAAACCAAATCAAATTGAATTTTCATTATTTTATATTTTATTTGAATTTAAAATGATTTTTAATGTAAAAAAATCATAATAAATAAAAACAAAATGAATAAAATTATGAATAAATCAATTTAATTTCGTGCAAGATGTTTTGATGTGGATTGGGTCATCATTTGGCAAGCCCATTTAGAAGAAATTAGTTTTAGACCTCCATTTTCTTCATAAACCAACCAAAACTTTCCCAACTTTGCAAGGGCACATATCCCTCAATTTTAATGGTATGAGGGTGTTCTTGGACATTTTGGAAAGCTTGAAGAGTCCTCTAACCAACCCCACTGGTTTCATGTCTATATCATTTACCATTCTCAAGTTATGCCCTTTTGAAGTTGTTGACTTTTTGTTGACTTTCAAAAGGACCTATAATGTCTTAGCTCATACCTTCCAAATGAAGCATTTTTGGGATTGGCTTGTGAGACACAAAGTTGTAGATAATTCAATTTCCTTCAAAATGAGATTTGGATGGAGACTTGGTGATGAAGCATGTGAAAGTTATGGCTGGTCAAAGTTCAGTTGACTTTTACTAAGGAAACCCTAATTTAGAAACTCCTGATTCTTGATGATCTGAAATCTCCTTGATGAATCATGATCAACCCTTGATCAAATGATGAATTTTACTTCATATACTTGATGTTGGCAAAAAATCATGATGTTTGACTTTGGTTTGACCACAATTGACCTCAGTTTGACTTTTTAACTACTTTGACTGATTTTGACTTATCTGATCATTTGATTGAGCAAACTTCTGAGAAAAGTTTTGAAACTTGTCATGGGGGTTCTTGCACACATATAAGATGTTATGAAGCTCACTTGAAGTCTTGGAAGTTCATTTAGCCTGATTAAAGTCAAAACCCTAGTTTTGGATGCACTGCTTAGGAGGTGCATTGTCTGAGGGAATTGTCAACTCTTCTGACCAATTGTGAACCTTGTGAACCTTGTGAACCTTGTGAACCATCATAAAATGTCTTGTGAACCTCATGGGAGGTATTATGAACCTTGTGAACCTCATAAAGTGACTTGTAGACTTCATGAACCTCATGAAAGGTCTTGTAAGCATTGTGAATCTTGTGAACCTTGTGAACCTCATAAAGTGACTTGTAGACTTCATGAACCTCATGAAAGGTCTTGTAAGTATTGTGAATCTTGTGAACCTTGTGAACCTTCTTAGTACACAAAGTCTTGTGTTTGTGAGGGCAAATTTTGGGGTGCAACAGCTGCCCCTGTTCAATTTTCTGAAACCTGAGGGGTTAGATTGGTATGTGTGCCAGTCGTGACCTGGAAGGTTGAAGGGGATTGAACACAAAAGCCCAAAAATTTGTACTCACCGGTGCGTAAACTGATATTGATGGTTGGTTGTATATGCTTGAGTGGGCTTAAAGATGCCACTTGGAGAAAAATTCTTCAGGTACATTTCTTGGAGGATAAAGCAGTCCAAAATATGAAGGTATAATGATAGCTTTCAGGAGGATAAAGCAGTCCTGAAGTAATAATATGCTTTCAGGAGGATAAAGCAGTCCTGAGGTAATAATGTGTTTTCAGGAGGATAAAGCAGTCCTGAGGTAGTAATATGCTTTCAGGAGGATAAACAACGTCCAGAGGTAGTAATATGCTTTCAGGAGGATAAAGAAGTCCTGAGGTAATAGTGCACTTTCAGGAGGATAAAGCAGTCCTGAGGTAATAGTGCACTTTCAGGAGGATAAAGCAGTCCTGAGGGAATGATATGCTTTCAGGAGGATGAAGCAGTCCTGAGGTAATAGTATGTTTTCAGGAGGATAAAGCAGTCCTGAGATAATGATGATAGCTTTCAGGAGGATACAACAATCCTGAGGTAGTAATATGCTTTCAGGAGGATGAAGCAGTCCTGAGGTACAAGAAGCTTTCAGGAGGATAAAGCAATCCTGAGGGATGATATGCTTTCAGGAGGATAAAGCAGTCCTGAGGTAATAATAATATGCTTTCAGGGGGTTAAAGCGGTCCTGAGGTAGGGGTGATAGCTTTCAGGAAGATAGACAATGTCCCGAGGAGATAATATGCTTTCAGGAGGATAACAACGTCCTGAGGAAGTGGTAACCTTTTGGGAAGATAACAACGGCCCAAAGTAATAATATGCTTTCAGGAGTATAAACAACACCCTGAGGAAGTGATGATATGCTTTCAGAAAGATGAACAACGTTCTGAGGTATGAATATGCTTTCAGGAGGATAAAGCAGTCCTGAGGTAATAATAACTTTCAGGAGGATAAAGCAGTCCTGATAGTCACAAGTTGTTGATGAAGTCTGTTTGCTGGAAAATTAACCTGAAAACAAGGTAGCATTCTATATAGTAGCATTAGTTTATGAATTATGTATGCATGTATAGTATGATGCTCTTAAGTAATGTATTATGTATTCATGAGTATGTATGTTATGGTATGATGTAAATGATGTATGTATGATATGATGCTGCTGGAAGCGTCTGGATATCTTCGTATAACAACTGCTGGCCAAGGCAAATAAATCCCAACTTGTTGCTGAAGAATATGAGGAACTCGTTCCCGTCTTGTTTGATAATAAGGCATATATAACCTCCCGTTTGCTGGGGATAGCAAGGTATAGATAACCTCCCGTCTGCTGGGGATAGTAAGGTATATATAACCTCCCGTCTGCTGGGGATAGTAAGGTATATATAACCTCCGTCTTCGTTTGATGGTAGGGTAGATATAACATCCCGTCTTCGTTCGTCGTACCCTTATTGGAAAGTAAATTCCTGAATATCCGTATGAGGATAAAAGAGATGGATATAAATTCCAGGGGAGATGTGACTTTATGAAGATGAACTTGCCCTACTATGGGTTTGTAGCTGTTTTGTTAGAGATGAACCGGTCAAAGCTTTGTTGAAATCCTTCCCTCGTTCGTCCTTAGTAAATACTATTACTGCATTTTCATGCATTTCTGGTAAACATCAATCATATCAAGCATACATGCATTTATGGTAAACATCAATCATATTCAAAAGCATACATGCATTCAAACACAACCAATGGACGTTTCGCTTATGTAAATAGGGTAAAAGTAAATCTGGATTCGAAAATGGAATTTTATTTATATCAAAGAGTGACCCATACATGGGTAAGTTTATACAAGGAGACATAAACCCTAGTAAGAGGATTTTGTCATAAAATTTTACAAAACAAAGAAAGTCAGCTATGTGGGAAATAATCCTATTGGGTTTCAATTCTACTATTGCCATTATCTTCAAGTATCTCATCTTCTGCTGTTGAGACTGAAACGATTGGATTGAGCTTTATCTGTTCGAGTTTGAGTAAGTATCACAACTGGTTGCAGTTTCATGGGTGATCCAAACGAGACATAGTCATACGCTTTTAATCCCTAACTTTTGCCTGGATTGCCCTTTCAGGTTTTCAATCCACCGGGATACCCTTTTTTGCCCAAGCCGCCTTTTCAGGTTTTCGACTTGCCGGGTGTACATCTTTTCATATATATCCCTAATTTTTGCCTAAACCCTTTTGGTTTGCCGGGATGCCCTTATTTTTGCCTAGGCCTGTCAACCTAGCGGGTCTCTTTTCATGCGTAGTATTTTTTAACTATGTCTGCGTTTACAGGCTGTGGGAAGTCTTCACCATCCATAGTAGTGAGTATCATGGCACCTCCTGAGAATATTGTTTTGACCACAAATGGTCCTTCATATGTTGGAGTCCACTTTCCCCTAGGATCACCCTGTGGTAATATGATACGCTTAATTACCAAGTCACCGGCCTGATATACCTTTGGCTTAACCTTCTTGTTAAAAGCTTTGATCATCCGTTTCTGGTACATCTGGCCATGACAAACTGCTGCTAACCTCTTCTCGTCAATCAAATTTATCTGGTCAAGTCGAGTCTGAATCCACTCATCTTCATCCAAGCCTGCATCCTTCATAATTCTTAAGGAGGGAATCTGAACTTCAATGGGTAGAACTGCTTCCGTACCATAGACCAAGGAGAATGGGGTTGCCCCTGTTGAAGTACGTATTGTGGTACGATAACCATGAAGAGCAAATGGCAACATCTCATGCCAATCCTTGTAAGTAACAGTCATCTTCTGTACAATCTTCTTAATGTTCTTATTAGCAGCTTCAACTGCCCCATTCATCTTTGGACGATACGGAGAAGAGTTGTGATGCTTAATCTTGAAATGCGTGCAGAGATCAGTAATCATAGTGTTATTCAGATTAGAGCCATTGTCAGTGATAATCCTTTCAGGGATGCCATACCTACATATGAGATTATTCTTAATGAATCGAGCCACAACATTCTTAGTAACAGATGCAAACGAAGCTGCCTCTACCCACTTTGTGAAGTAATCAATAGCAACCAGGATGAAATGATGCCCATTAGAAGCAGTAGGTTTGATCTCACCAATCATATCAATGCCCCACATGGCAAAAGGCCAAGGAGCAGTCAACACATTCAATGGTGATGGAGGTATATGGACTTTATCAGCATAGATTTGACACTTGTGACACGTTCTGGAGTGTTGATAGCAGTCAGCTTCCATGGTAGACCAATAGTAACCTGCTCTCAATATCTTCTTTGCCATAGTATGACCACTAGAATGAGTACCAAAGATTCCATCATGCATATCTTCCATAATCTCAGTTGCTTCCTTCTTATCCACACAACGAAGCATAGTTGAATCATGATTGCGCTTATACAGAATCCCATTACTCAAAAAGAACTTAGCAGAGAACCTTCTTAGAAACTTCCTATCTTTGACAGATGCCCCTTCAGGGAACTCCTGAGCTTCAAGATATCTTTTCACTTCATAGAACCAAGGCTTCTCCTCTTCCCCTTCTGTATCTATCTCATTGCAGTATGCAGGCTTTTCAAATCTATCAATAGTAATATTGGGAGCTTCATCATCCCAGCTGATCTCAAACATAGATGCCATGGTGGCTAAAGCATCTGCCAACTGATTCTCTCTTCGTGGAATATGTTCAAAAGTAATCTCTTTGAAATGTGGGATCAAAGACAATACATGCTCTCTGTAAGGAATGAGGTTATCATGCTTGGTATCCCAATCTCCTTTGATCTGACTAATTACCAGGGCTGAATCTCCATACACATCAAGGAACTGAATCTTCATATCAATAGCAGCTTTAATACCCAGGATACATGCCTCATACTCAGCCATGTTATTGGTACAATAGAAACAAAGTCTGGCAGTAATCGGGGTATGACAACCTTCAGGGGAACTAATCACAACACCAACACCATTACCAAGTGCATTGGATGCACCATCAAAAACCATAGTCCATCGGGATCCTTGTTCAGGTCCGTCATATTGTCCAGGTTCTTTGGTAATAATCATAATGTCTTCATCAGGGAATTCAAAACTCATTGACTGGTAATCATCCACTGCTTGATGAGCCAAATGATCAGCAACAATACTTCCCTTGATGGCCTTCTGGGTAGTATACTGTATATCATATTCTGTCAAGATCATTTGCCATCTTGCAATTCTTCCGGAGAGAGCAGGTTTCTCAAATATGTACTTGATTGGATCCATCTTCGAAATCAATAAGGTAGTATGAGTCAACATATATTGTCTTAGTCGGCGAGCAGCCCATGCCAAAGCGCAGCAAGTTTTCTCGAGCAGTGAGTATCTTGTTTCACAGTCGGTAAACTTTTTGCTAAGGTAGTATATTGCCTGCTCTTTTCGACCAGACTCGTCATGTTGCCCCAACACACACCCCATTGAGTTGTCTAACACTGTTAAGTACATAATCAAGGGTCTTCCATCAACTGGTGGCATCAAAATTGGAGGTTCTAGCAGATATCTCTTGATTTCATCAAAGGCAGACTGGCACTCATCATTCCATTCCATCACCTGATCTTTCTTCAACAACTTGAAGATTGGCTCACAGATGGCAGTTAATTGGGAGATAAATCTTGCAATGTAATTCAATCGTCCCAAGAAACCTCTAACCTCCTTCTCAGTACGGGGAGCTGGCATCTCTCGTATAGCTTTTACTTTTTCAGGATCCACTTCAATACCTTTTCCACTGACAATGAAACCCAAGAGCTTACCAGACCTAACTCCAAAAGTACACTTGTTTGGGTTCAATCTCAACTTGTATTTCTTCAACCTCTCAAACAATTTATGCAAATGATCAAGATGTTGTTCTTCATTCTGGGATCTGGCTATCATATCATCCACATACACCTCTATCTCATGATGAATCATATCATGAAACAAAGCCACCATAGCACGCTGATATGTTGCCCCTGCATTCTTCAAACCAAATGGCATCACCTTATAGCAAAAAGTGTCCCACTGTGTAACAAATGTTGTCTTCTCCATGTCTTCAGGAGCCATCTTTATTTGATTATAACCAGAGAAACCATCCATAAAAGAGAATACCTTATGCTGAGCAGTGTTGTCTACCAGAACATCAATATGAGGAAGTGGAAAATCATCTTTGGGGCTAGCCTTGTTCAAATCTCTGTAGTCCACACACATACGTACCTTACCATCTTTCTTAGGAACTGGTACCACATTTGCAACCCACTGAGGATAAGAAGTCACTGCTAAGAACCCTGCATCAAACTGTTTCATTACCTCTGCTTTGATCTTTTCTGACATCTCAGGACGCATACGACGAACCTTCTGCTTCTTTGGACGACAATCTTCTTTTACTGGTAAACGGTGAACCACAATGTCTGTATCCAACCCTGGCATATCTTCATAAGACCAAGCAAAGATCTCCACATAGTCACGTAACATCTAAATCAATCTGCTCTTGACACTATCCTCTAAATCAGCCCCTATCTTGACTTCCCTCCTGTTTTCTTCAGTTCCCAGATTCACAACTTCGACTGGCTCTTCATGTGGCTGTATAGCTTTCTCTTCTTGTTGTAACAACCTAACAAGCTCTGCAGGTACTTCACAATCGTCCTCATTTCCGTCTTCAGTTTGATAGATCGGATTCTCGAAATTATAATTGGCAATAGTAGAACTGTTATCAACAGGATCCAGAGTGGATGAGGATCTGCATTTTAGTGATGTGGGTGTGTGTAAGAACACATAGCTGATAAAACAAAAATAAAAGAAAAGAAAGACAAGGAACACAATATTTACGAAAACGAAACGTCCACTGATTTTTTATTGAATGAAGTATGCAAATGAAATGACATCCCGTAACAAGCACACCATTGTGCCCCGGGCAAGGCACAAGGCTTAAGAGTTCAATTGTTCAAGAAATTACAAACTTAAAAGCAACAACATAGTAATAGTATTTACTCCTGACTAAAGGAGATAGGGATAACATCTTCAACTTTCCAATTATTGAGTCCAGCACCCACAGTAGGAAAAATCCAAGCATCCAAATTGTAGTCTTCATCATAGTCTCCCACAACATTGATCTGATCTTTCATAACCCCTTGATTGGTGATACGAACAGCACGAGCACGACGAACAGCCTTCTGGGACTCTGCAGTGAAACCCAAACCAAATTTGTCAGACTTGTATGGGATATCAGGAAGCTGACCCCAAATAGTACAACCACCTTCATCCACCACAGCTCTAGCATCTTTGAGGGAGGCCATTGCCATTGTTGGAGGTACTCTGGTGACCACAGGAACTTTCTTGGCAACAGGAGGAGCTACATAATCATTAACAATCCAAGGAACCACTTCAAATGTCTGACACGGAGTTTCAACATATTCACCTTCCACTTCCAGATACTTGAAAGTGTTCACATGGCTGACAAAATATTCTTCCTCTCCATAGACAGTAACAACCTTTCCTTCTACCGGATATCTCAGCTTCTGATGCAATGTAGAGGTTACAGCACCTGCCCCATGGATCCAGGGACGACCAAGCAAACAAGAGTACGAAGGACGAATATCCATCACATAAAATGTAGCATTAAAAATATGAGAACCAACTTTGATTGGGAGATCAATTTCCCCATGCACTACTCTTCTAGAACCATCAAAAGCCTTCACCACAATACTACTGGGCTTCAGTACAGCATCTTCAGGACTCAGCTTATTCAGGACTTCCTTGGGCAACACATTCAGAGAGGAACCATTGTCTATCAATACATGTGACAGGGTAGTGCCCCTGCATTCAATTGAGATATGCAGAGCCCTGTTATGATCCCTCTTGGCAGGGGTCAAATCAGCATCAGAAAATCCTAACCCATTATCATAGGTCAGGTGGGCAACACAATTCTCAAACTGGTCAACAGAAATTGCATTGGGTACATTAGCAGTCTTCAGAAACTTGACCAAGGCCTTGGCATGAGCCTCAGAACATAACAACAAGGACAACATAAAAATCTTTGAGGGAGTATGCCCCAACTGATCAACAATGTCGTAACCACTCTTGCGAATAATTTTCAGTACTTATTCCATCTGCTTAGAGATATCATCAGCAGCTGGCACATCAGTAGATATAGGTTCAATAACAGGACCTTTGCCACGAGCATCAGTGGTAGAGGTAGCAGCAGGAGTAACTGCATTCTTGGAAGTAACTGGAGGAGAGAAGACTCTTCCACTCCGTGTGATCTTACTAGATCCAGCAATATTGTCAACATCAACAGGCACATCAGCTAAGGGCTCCTGCTTAACACCATGGATATAGACATCAGACCCATAATGCCAAGGCACAGCTTTATCAGACGTATACGGAGTAGGACCAGGAGTAGTAATGACCATAGGAGCCACTCTGGCTTCAGCAACAACCTTCACAGGGCCCTCAACAGTAATCTTGATTGGACCCCTATGAGTGATTTTAATAGGACCTTTGGAAGTGATCCTCACCGGCACTTTATCAACCATGTCAACTTCTTCAGTCTTCCTACCTTTAGTAATATGATCCACCATACTTTCCACAGAAGGTGGTGTCTTCTCGAATACTATGGTGTAATTATTCATGAGGCGTTGAATCCCGTCCTTCAACCTCCAACAGCTATCTGAATTATACTCACAATAGACACAATCTTCATGACAACCTGGAAAGAACCCAGCTTGCACTAACTTCTTCTTGATAACAGACAATGGTGTAGTCAATTCTGCAACTGAATAGATATGTAAATCTTCATCAATGGCATTGACAGTCTTCTCGTGATTTGGCATTGGAGCAGTAATCACATTTGGAGTACCCGGAGGATCAAACTCAATCTCTCCAGCCTCAATCATATCTTGAATTTTGTTCTTCAAGACCCAGCAGCTATTAGTATCATGTCCCTGACAGTTTGAATGATATGCACATCGTGCATTGGGATTGTACCTGGGAGAGGTAACATTGGGATTCTGAGGAGCCTCTTTCAGAGTAATAAGTTCAGCCTTCAACAAGTGTTGCAATGCCTGAGCCATTGACATGTTGATCTTTGTGAACTGCCTTCTAGCCCTCTGTTGGTTGCCCTGTGTCTGCTCTGTTGTTGTAGGAGTTGGATTTGAAATATGAACTGCACTAACAGACTGATGCCTTCTATTACGATTAGGCTGACCATAAACAGCATTGGATTCTTTCTTCCCAGTGGGAGGCTTCTTTGCAGTACCTGATGAAGAAGTACCCACTTGGATTTTGCCACTCTTTATACCATTTTCCACGCGCTCTCCTGTCATTATCAACTCAGTGAAGCCAGATGATGAGCTTCCAATGAGATGACTGTAAAAAGGACCATTCAGCGTACACATGAACATATCAACCAATTCCCTGTCAGTTAAAGGGGGTTGAACTCTTCCAGCTAAATCTCTCCACTTCTGAGCATACTCCTTGAAACTTTCTTTAGCACCCATAGACATGCTCTGAAGCTGCATGCGAGTGGGAGCTAAGTCAGCATTGTATTGATACTGCTTATAGAAAGCCTCAGCAAGATCATTCCAATCCCTGATGTTGACACTTTCCAATTGATAATACCACTCCAACTGAGCTCCAGATAAACTCTCTTGGAAAAAATGGATCCACAACTTCTTATCAGCAGTGTGAGGTTGGATTCTTCTGACATAAGACCTCAGATGCAGCTTGGGACAAGAGACCCCATCATAAACAACAAAGGTAGGAACCTTGAAACCAATGGGTATGACTACCCCAGATATCAGACTTAAATCTTCAAAATCCAGCCCAGAAGACTTCTGCAACTCCATAGCATCCATCCTATCCACCAGCATCTTGAATTTGTCTTCATTAGGCTCATGGTAGTAATTAGCCTCAGAATCAGAGTCCCCCATAGTGTTGTGGATACTGCCTCCCTCTTTTTCAGACTCTTCATATTCATAGTCTTCAACTGGTTCTTTGGTCTTGGCCAGACCTTTGAACCTTCTTCCCATGTTGATCAGGCCACCTGACCTTCTAGTCTTCTTAGTCTTCTTGGCCAGCAGTGTCTTCAATTCATCCTGCCCCTTGGTCAGGTTCAGGATCAGCTCTTGGAACTGTGCATTTTGTGCCTGGATATCCTTAACTGATTGTTCAAGAGCCATTGCTGAAATAAACAGCGAGAAGATGAGAAACCTGTGCATAATTATAAACTTGTGATGCAATGAAATGATATGTGAATGCATATGCAATGTTTTCAAGGACCGCGGGATTTAAATTTGCTTAAACAAACAAGAAGGTAAACTTTTATTAGTAATAAATTTGTTTTGCCTCTTGGGCTTACAAAAAATGAAATGAAATAAATACAAGAGATGGGATTTTAAGTCTCCCATGGACGTTTCCTCTTTGTGTTGAGGTATGAATTGAGATTCCGTTCCTCATGAAGTTGCTTTGTTAGTTCCAGGATTCTTGCTTGGCTTGTTTTGTAATGAGCCTCGAAAGTATCCCTTTGCTCCTTCAGTTGGATCCAGGATCTCTGCAAGTCTTCCATATCAGTAGGCATGTCTGGGTGAAGGATGGTATAAGCAGTGTCTCCTTCAGCAATAGGTTCCATGGTAACTGGCAGGATAGCAGGATATGGCATCATGAGAGTCTGAGCACGAGATCGCACCCATCTGAGATAAGCCTCCATAGGAATAGTGTACTTAGGCTCCAGTGTCTTGCTGTCAACCATGTTTACTTTTCCCCAGGCTCGTATGAATCATTGACGGTAACCTTGAAGATCGTTGTCATAGTCAAACACAATACCCTGAATCAACATGTCATGTGGACCATCACTCCGAGCGTAACCAAACTGACGTAAAGCTAGAGAGGGGTTGTAGGTAATGCCTCCTCTTATGCCTAGAAGTGGCACATTAAGAAACTCCCCACAACGGTCAATGATAGTGACATTCTCCATAGATCTGGAGCACCAATGGATATCTGAATGAGAGAGTGACATGATCCTTTTAGACCACCTGAACCCTTGTTCATTCTTCATTACTGAGCGAGGAAGGTGAGAAATAAACCACCTAGATAGAAAAGGTACGCAGCACATCAGAGTTCCTCTTGCCCTTGTAGTACGAGTATGGAGAGAATGTAGGATGTCTCCAAGCAATGTAGGTACTGGATTGTGACTCAGGAATATGTTAATGGCATGAACGTCTATGAACTGATCTGGATTGGGGAACAATACTAAGCCATATATCAACAAGGCTAAGATCTCCTCAAAAGCATCATAGCTCATAGCTTTCAAGAACATTTGAGCTTTATCCACTAATACCTTAGCAAGAATACCTTTAATTCCGCTTCTCGTTTCTAGAACAATATCAGACTTTTTCAGATGTAGAGCTGCAGCAATAACCACTGGTTTAAGCTCCTTCTCCAAGCCTGTGAAGGGTCTTTGATCAAGAACAGGTATACCCAGAAGTTTAGAGAACTCTTCCATTGTAGGAACCAGCTGATAGTCAGGGAATGTAAAGCAATGGTGCTTAGGGTCAAAAAACTGAAACAGAACACTCATCATGTCTTCATTGAACCCTGAAGTGACTAGATCCAATAGGTGACCATGTCTCTTGATGAACTGGGAATGATCAGACACTTGAGAAACCAACTCTTTAAGCTTAGCAGGTATGCCCACAAAGTTGATCCTGATGGTGTTTCTACGAGCAGAAGCCATGACCTGCACCAAAGAACAAAGATAAATCCTTTGGTCCTTGAAATGGTTAGTGAAAATGCTATGATTATGATGCATGATGATGTCATGATGTTATGTTCAATCACAAACACGTGGCACACACAAACAAGTCACACAATAGCCCTAGGTTTAAAGGCTTGCATGAAGTTTAAAGGTAAGTACCCTCCCCTGAAGTTAGTTGGTTCATCCTGTCCTACAAAAGTAACCAGGTTCTAAGGGATCTCAATATCATTGATCCTTCACAAGGGTGGTTGTTCAGTAGGCAACTTACTTGCCAACCAAAACCCTCCAAGTTTAGAATCTCAATAAGCGTAGCATCGAGTATCAACCAACTTCAGTCTGCACCAAAGCCGGTTATCTCACTACTTTTCTAGAGTCCAAGATGGGATAACTAGGGTTCTAAAAGTTAGTTAGTGCATTGACAACATATGGCAGCCTCATATTATCCTTAACTTGACTTAAGGAACATAAGCACCAACCAAGAAGTCACACTAACTATGGCCACCAGATCAACCATATCGGTATACGCCGTACAGTTTCCTTGGTCTATTGCCATTTACCTAAGGTACACTAGATCCGAGTTAGGATCTTTCACACATAAGAGCCCAACAAGTAATATAAAGCAAACAAGGCAAACAATTTTAAAGTGATCTAAT
The DNA here is from genome assembly GCA_963966055.1 of Lathyrus aphaca. Lineage (NCBI taxonomy): Eukaryota > Viridiplantae > Streptophyta > Magnoliopsida > Fabales > Fabaceae > Lathyrus > Lathyrus aphaca. The sequence goes on along the minus strand of OZ014520.1, from coordinate 102,618,168 downwards.
TCCTAAGGGTACCCCTCTTTTATTAAATCCCCAGCAGAGTCGCCAGTTCTGTAACACGGTGGGAGAACTGACTTTAGTTATGTTGCGGATAGCAAGAGTCGCCACCGACTTTTATTTTATCCAAAGGAAAGGCATAAAAGAACAGGAAAGACCTTTTAAAAGATTTTTGGGTCCGGGGGGTAGGTTATGTAAAGGGAAGGTGTTAGCACCCTTTACATCCATGGTTATCCATGGGCTCTTAGTTACTTAGCTCACTTTGAATTGTTTTTGAAAATGTGAAGTGTGTGAATAGAAATTTTCATAAGAGTTTGATAATGATCCATGTACGGATGCGTAAAAAACTTGTGTTTGAAAATTGTTTGAAACTGTGAAATGTTTGAAAAGTTTTTAAATAGTGAGCAAGTAACTATGAGGAACCTACCCTAAAGTTTTAAGTCTTCCTGTTCTTAAATCCTTTAAATGGTAAGACTATCCCCATTATTAAGGAATAGGTAGTCACTACCTTGGATGTATGGGACAAGTAAAGGGACATCTGTTTAATGAAGGCAACTGTAGGGTGTATTAAGCATTTTGGAGGGACTGTCATCATTATTCGAAAAGGGACAAGATCATTACGAAGGCAACCGTTTAAGGGACTTGATCTTTTATTGTTAAGGGACTAGATGATTTTATTTTTAAGGGACTTTTGCTTTATACACCATACTTGACCTTTTGATTAGGCAACACTGAGAGGTAACCCTAGAAAGTGAGATGGCGATCAAAGATCGACTTACGTGTGTGAGTGTACAATTTTAAATATTTATCTTTAAATTAAATGATCTAAATTCAATTTTAAATAACATACATGTTACACTCCCTATTTTTACTAACCATGGCATAAAATAAATAATTTAAACATTTAAAAAAAAATTACATCCAGGAGCAGTTACAATAATAATAATAAAAAGCAATTTAAATAAATAGCAAAATAAATAAATAAATAAATAAGCAAAATAATAAATAATAATAAAAATTGGGTTAGTGAAATAATAATAACAATTAAAAATAAATGGGGTTAGTGACAAAATAATTATAAGAAAGAAAAGTTAGTACAAATATACAAAAATAAAAGAACATTTTTAAATTAAATAAACAATTTTTAAGAATTTTTAAGAAATAAATAATAAAGGAATTATAATGATAATAAACAATATAATAATTATTTACAAAAGAACAAAATTAATTATTTAATTAAGTATTAGAAAAATTAATTAAGTTAATATTTAAAATTAAATAAGAATTAGGGTTAGAGATTTAAAAATAAAATTAGGGTTTATAATTTGAATTACCATATTAATTTGATTATTTACAAAAATCAATATATAATAATAATATATACATAAACAAAATATATTGCAAAAATAAAATACAAAGTTTTTCTATTTTTTATTTTTTTACTAGAACTATTATACTATTATTTTTTAAAAGAAATTAATTTATAAAATATATAATTGAATAAATAGTAAGAAAATAGAAAAAAATTAGGTTTTTTAAAAAAAAATGGGGAGGCCTGGATTTGAACCCAGGACCTCCCCTTTACCTGAGGGAGTCAAAACCACTGGGCTGCGCTGCACTTGGTGTAAGAAGAGTGAGTCCAATTTGGTTTTGTTCTTTAAACCTAAAAATCAGAAAAAAGAAAGAAAAGCAAAAGGCCTGGGGGATTCGAACCCAGGACCTTCATAGTATCACACAAACACATTACCATCCCAGCTAGGTGAGCGCATCTGGCAATGTAATGGCTATAATGAATAATATATGAAGCTTCATAATTGACCTGAAAAATAAGAAAAAATTGTACAAAGCCAGGATTCGAACCCAAGCTTACAAGCAGTATACACGCGCATCTCACCATCTGAGCCAACCAGCATTTGTGAAATAATATTAAAACAAAACAAAGAAATATTATGTTCAATTTTCAAATATGAAATTCGCGCGCAGGGGTCTTCTTCTTCCTGGGTTCCTGCGAAATTTCATATAACTTTTGTTGCGAAATTTCATGCGTGTTCTTCCATGTTTACACCCTGCGAAAATCAAACACCAACGAAACAGTACAATTTCTTCAAATTGTTTATACCAATGAGTTCCTTATGACTCATACAATCAATCCACGTTGTTAGAATTTATTTATATTGTCTAAATCGTGAAACCCTAAAACTAAGTTCCAAACCCTAACAATGGCCGCAAGCATATTAGGTCATGAAGCTTCAAGTTTTTTGTCCAGAAACACTCTATGTATCATCACAATCAACAATATGAGGTTAGAAATCATTAACAATATGCAAATAAACAGAATCAAAAATTCACAAATGTCAAGTTAGGAGAATTCGGTTTATGCATATGGGGGCATTTTGAATGATGCAAATGATCAGGATAGCTTTAAGAAGTATCAAGGATCATGTCTCCACCTTTAAAAATCCTTGAAACCTCCTGTAATTCAAAAACCGAATGTGTGTTCTTGCTTGAATTTTTGAAGTGTGAAACTTACTCTTGGAGGCTGCAATTTCGTGGCTTGTGAATTGTTAAGTGTTCATTATATATGAGTGAGTGAATTAGGTCAAAGACTTCACCAATTTGATGGATATTTGGATCATTTGAAGATTGAAAAAGATTAGCTTTAAAATTTGAATATTCTTGATCTCACATTGCTATTTTGGTATGATTCTCATTACTCTTGTATCAATCAAGTCTAAATATAATTTAAGACCTTCTAGAAACCAAATCAAATTGAATTTTCATTATTTTATATTTTATTTGAATTTAAAATGATTTTTAATGTAAAAAAATCATAATAAATAAAAACAAAATGAATAAAATTATGAATAAATCAATTTAATTTCGTGCAAGATGTTTTGATGTGGATTGGGTCATCATTTGGCAAGCCCATTTAGAAGAAATTAGTTTTAGACCTCCATTTTCTTCATAAACCAACCAAAAATTTCCCAACTTTGCAAGGGCACATATCCCTAAATTTTAATGGTATGAGGGTGTTCTTGGACATTTTGGAAAGCTTGAAGAGTCCTCTAACCAACCCCACTGGTTTCATGTCCATATCATTTACCATTCTCAAGTTATGCCCTTTTGAAGTTGTTGACTTTTTGTTGACTTTCAAAAGGACCTATAATGTCTTAGCTCATACCTTCCAAATGAAGCATTTTTGGGATTGGCTTGTGAGACACAAAGTTGTAGAGAATTCAATTTCCTTCAAAATGAGATTTGGATGGAGACTTGGTGATGAAGCATGTGAAAGTTATGGCTGGTCAAAGTTCAGTTGACTTTTACTAAGGAAACCCTAATTTAGAAACTCCTGATTCTTGATGATCTGAAATCTCCTTGATGAATCATGATCAACCCTTGATCAAATGATGAATTTTACTTCATATACTTGATGTTGGCAAAAAATCATGATGTTTGACCACAGTTGACCTCAGTTTGACTTTTTAACTGCTTTGACTGATTTTGACTTATCTGATCATTTGACTGAGCAAACTTCTGAGAAAAGTTTTGAAACTTGTCATGGGGGTTATTGAACAGATATAAGATGTTATGAATCTCACTTGAAGTCTTGGAAGTTCATTTAGCCTGATTAAAGTCAAAACCCTAGTTTTGGATGCACTGCTTAGGAGGTGCATTGTCTGAGGGAATTGTCAACTCTTCTGACCAATTGTGAACCTTGTGAACCTTGTGAACCATCATAAAATGTCTTGTGAACCTCATGGGAGGTATTATGAACCTTTTGAACCTTGTGAACCTCATAAAGTGACTTGTAGACTTCATGAACCTCATGAAAGGTCTTGTAAGCATTGTGAATCTTGTGAACCTTGTGAACCTCATAAAGTGACTTGTAGACTTCATGAACCTCATGAAAGGTCTTGTAAGTATTGTGAATCTTGTGAACCTTGTGAACCTTCTTAGTACAAAAATTCTTGTGTTTGTGAGGGCAAATTTTGGGGTGCAACAAATGGTCGCGTCTCGGGTAATCATTTAAGTACAATGAGCTCATTCCTTTGATCTCATCTAAGTACGATGATTTCAATTCCTCGATTCCATTTCAGTACAATAGTCTCGTCTTTGAGTCTTGTTTCAGTATAACAGTCTCATTTGTCGCGTCTCCGTTTAAGTACAACGGTCGCGTCTCGGGTAATCATTTAAGTACAATGAGCTCATTCCTTTTATCTCATCTAAGTACGATGATATTAATTCCTCGATTATATTTCAGTACAATGGTATCATCTTTGAGTATTGTTTCAGTACAACAATCCCATTTGTCGCGTCTCTGTTTAAGTACGACGGTCGCGTCTCGGGTAATCATTTAAGTACAAAAAGCCCATTCCTCTAATCTCATCTAAGTAGGATTATTTCAATTCTTCGATTCCATTTAAGTACAATGGTCTCGTTATTTAGTCTTGTTTCAGTACAACAATCTTATTTATCGTGTCTCCGTTTAAGTACAACGGTCGCGTATCGGGTTTTCATTTAAGTACAATGATCCTGTTTCATTGACTTCATCTAAGTACGATGATTTCATTTCTTCGATTCCATTTAAGTACAATGGTTTCGTCTCTGTGAGTCTCATTTAAGTACAACAGTCACATCATTTCCCTCATTCTCGTTTAAGTACAACAGACACGTGTCGGGTTATCGTTTAAGTACAACGATCTTGTTCCTTCTGATTCCATTTCAGTATAATGGTTTCATTTTCGATTTCGTCTCAGTATGATGGTCTCGTTTGCTTTGAGTTATCATCTAAGTACGATGAACTCATTCCCTTTTGTCTTGTTCAGGGTCAATTCCATGTTTCGAGTCGTCATCCAAAAATGAAATTATTTTCCCAATTACATTTCATTTCTCATAGAGTGCAAATTTTCCGGTTTATTCGGGTATTCAATCACTTCATACCTTGAAAGTCTGAGAGCCATTGCTATCACCCATTCAAGTCTACATATGATTGAATAGGGGCAGCTGTAACACCCCAAAATTTGCCCTCTCATTTTTCATGGCATTTATCATATCACATTGCATACACAATTCCATATCATGGCATAAAGCATTGCATCATAACAATCACAACTGAGGCATACGACTTGTGACCGATGACTGGGGAAAATGAGGATCATCCAAAAGCAATAAGAAGGGTGATATGGATTCTTAACATTATGCAAAGGGTTTACAACATCCCACAAGATCTCATCTCATTCCCCAAGTCTCATAAAGAAGTGGATTGATTAAGGAATTCAAGCAATGCAACATCTCCTAATAAAACGGGGTGAAATTATGATTTCTGATTAAAGGAGCTTCCCAAAGAAATTTTGGTTCAAACCTAATCTCATTGTTTCCCACATGATATTAAGTGTTTAAGGTTGAAATTTCATCCATTGAATCATTTCATAGGGTCTTCAATTGATCGGTTACTTGAAAATCAAGAAATTAGGGAAAAGTCAATTGTGCTGAAGAAAAAGTCAACTCTTGACTTTTTGAGGTCAAGTTCATGAAATTGAGGTTACAAGGAGTTCATGGACCAAATTTGATCAAGAAATGATGGAGGGATCATCAAAAATCAAGAAAATCAAAAGTTACCATTTTTGGAAGATTAGGGTTTCCAATTATAGTAAGTTTTGATCACTTTGGCAGCCATGTTCAAGAGAGGCCTACTTCCAAAATAAAAGTCAAATGAAAATTCCACTTGGGATGTTTGAAAGAGGGCATCCTAAGCTTCAAATCTATAGGTGTAACATGTTCATGGTATTAAAATTGAAGTAGTTATGATCAATAAAAGTTTGATGAAACTAGGGCAAAAACCAAGTCATGGGCCAGCCAAAGCAAGTCACACGCGCGTGCCAAGCAAGGCAATATGTCAAACAGGTGGTGTGCAAATTGTATGGCGATTTTTCTCCATCAATATGACCTCAAATGAAATATTTTCCAACATCAAATTTGTTCATTGTTATCTCATCTACAACTTTCATTTTGGAGGATTTTTCATATGACCACTTGTTTGAAAGTTATAGAAGCTCAAAGTAAGGTCTCAACACTGATCAAACCCTTAGCCATTTGCACAAGGCCAGCCAACTACATGCAAGCCAAAGATGCATTCACATTGTCTTGACTTCAATGACACATTTGAGGTACTTAGAGGCATTGTTCAATCATTGATTGAACACTAAACTTATGGTATGAAGCATTGTCTTCAAAATGAGCACAAGAATGTTGAGGTTTGGTAGCTTAAACTTGAAGAAATCTTCAATGGAAGTTCAGTACATCAAACCGGTTTGCTCGCTGCATAAGTCATTGTATTGTGAGAGGTTTCTAAGTACAGTCAGCTCATACATATTAGTTAACATGTTGATATCATATTGCATTGCATCCAAACAAGTTCAAAGGATCACATGGCTGCATGATCATGGTAGCTGCCATGCATTTCATGAGAATCAATAAAATAATGAACTTACAAGAATTGAACTCAAACTGTATTGGTTTGCTTCATCACATATCAACAAGCTTGCATCACCATAATTGTCATGAGCATCACCACATTGGATCCAGCTCGAGCAAAACAAATGTAGTTGCACCACTTGCTTCTCTCACCTTCAATTCACTCCAACTCACCATAACTAACTTGACTCAACTTAAACAAACTTGACATAGTTAACCAATGTTCTAACTATTAACTACACTAAGTTAAGAGTTTAACTAACCATATAAAAAGTTGCACCATAGCTGCATTGAAACACATTCTCATTCTGATCACAAAATCACCAAAATCATCAAAGATTTCTCTCTGAATTTTCTCTGAATTCATACTGAGTTTGCACTGCACTTTACCTTGAAGAAGCTTTATCATCACTGATATTGCTTCATTCTTCCTCAATTCATCATCAATATCACATTGTTCTCAAGATCCATGGTTGAATCCAGTTGAATCTCCAAGATTTCACTTCTGCATCTTTGCATTTTGGTGAAATTATCATTGATCTTCATCAATCACAATGCACTCTTCATCAATTCATCTTCATTATCATCTCCTGATCATCATTCATGGAGGAATCAAGTTGAATGCTCAAGAATAGGTGTGTCTATAATCTCTGCATTTTCTCCAATTCAGCAAGGATTCAAGCACTTTGAGCCTTTATTACACTCAGTCAAGGATCAAGAACAAGTGTGAAGCACAAAAGGAATCTCCTCTCTGGTTTTCTTCAACTGTTGAACCTCTGTATTTTTAGGTTACCTCTTGAATTCCATTTGCACGTTTTGATTGTTTTTTGCTTGATTTGCATTGTTTAGAGCTTAATAGAAGTTATGAGTCACCTGGCTAGTTGATAGACATTCTAGATGTTTAGATACAAATTTTTAGGTTGAAATTCATAGCTTCGATCTGGCTTATTCTTGAGTGATAAATGGAAACTAAACATGGATTTGAGGTGTACTCAGTGAGAGGGATAGAATGATGGTCCTATATTTTGTTTTCATGGAGTTTTCAGGTGTGCCCTAATCAGAGGTTACCAGAGAAGATGACCGGAGGTCAGCTCCGGTGACCTGAACAATAGCCCTAGTTTTTTTCCAACTTTAAGTCGTAACCATTGATCCGATTCAATCCAACGTCCATTACCTTGCCAACACATAAATGATATGCGTGGAAGTCATGTGCCATTTTCATGAGAGGTTGGTCTCATAATGCTTTTGACACCCCACGCTATAAAGGCCCGGTAATTTTGTACATAATTCAGTTGCTTTTCATACCTCCCCTCATTTTCTTTCCAATTTCTTTCTTCTTTTATTTGCATTTCAAATTCCATTCTATTAAAATACCAAATGGCTTCTAAAAATCACAAGATAATTCAGGGGCTATCTTGGGAATTTTCCAAAAAATTTAATATTTTTATTTGTTATTTTTCATTAATTAATGAATCAGAATTAATTTTCCAATTAATTTCTTCTTATTTTTCTCCATTTGTGATCACTAGTCCTTGTCAATTTTATTTCTCATAAACAAAAAATAGTTTTGAGTCCATTCCTTTCGGCCTAGTCAGAGGACACCTCAATGTCCTTAAAAGTATTTTTTTCATATTTTTAGGTCATATTTGGTCTATTGTTGAGTCATGTTCTTGGAGCCTTACCCTTATAAACCATAATTCACTTGATGTGATTGTTTGATTGGGTTAAAAGGCAAATTTTTGTGTGATCTTTTAGAGGCTGGTTAGTCCCTGGTTCTTGACTTTGAATCTTAATTTTTCCATGTCATTTGGTATTTTTTAGGTACCTTGTGTTACAAGTCACATTTTAGGGTTCATTCCTTCTTCTTTTTCATTCCATTTTGATAAGGCATTTACGCCATTCATTTTAGATTCTCAATTTGAGTTCTTAGAGTCCCATTTGATGTCTTTAAATCATTTGTATCCATTATAGGTCATCACACTTTGAATTTTTGGGCTTACTCAGTCTTAAGTCATATATGTGCTCATGTATGTTGCCTTCATCCTATTTCACCTTTCTTCTTCCATATTAACACTTCTAATTCAAATTTATGAGTATGGCATTCATGTTATATTCGTCTTATACATATTGTAAGTGTCTCATATCCATTTTCATGTCTTCACTTCAAGTCATAAGGCTTTGTGCTTCATTTGGTTTACTTTGGTACCTTAAGACTTCAAAATCAAACTTCTTTCCTCCTTAACCCTAATGCAATTCATTATATTTCATTTGTGGTTAATTTTTGAGTTTAAACTTCATCTTAATTTTTCATTAAGCCCCTGGTTTTTGTATAGGAGGTGCAAGTTTCATTTACCATGTTTGACTTTTTCTTTCTAAGTCCTTTTCTTCTTTTTGAAATCACATGTTCAATTCCTATCATCCTTTTTCATTCAATCTTACTTGAATCTTTCTCACTTGGATCTCTTTGTTCCACTTTGGTTCATATGTTGAGACACTTTCATTTAGTGTTAGGTTCTGGTTTTGACATTCACCTTTGAAATAATTCAAGTTTATCTTGTATAATCATTCAACTTCTCCATCTAATCTCACCTTGATTTCCATTAGGGTTTAGTACTTCATTAGGACATAGATTGTGATTGTTTGATCTTGCAGCCTTAGAATGATTTAATAGGGTTTAGGTTCTGACTTTAGAAGTCTCTTATCATATAGGATCCTTTAGTTTTAGTTTTTGACCCTAAGAATCCTTGGTACTTTCTTTTAGCTAGTGTGAGCTTTAATTGAGCTTTTGCCATGCTTTATATTTTCAAATTGCTTTGTAAAGCTAACCTTTGTTTTGTAGGGAGGTTGAGGTAAGCCTTGTTTATACTACTTTTACCTCATCTATTTATGCTTTCAAAGTGTGTTTGCCTTATCACTCTTGTGCTTTGCTTGTATAGGCTTTCCCCCTTGTTCTTAGAAATAACTTAACTTCCTTAGGAAGTAAGTTGAGTTCTAATTCTCTTTTCTTATTTTCCTTTTTCTTCATTAGGGATAGAAAACCACACTAACCTAGGTTCATCCATGCATGAAAACACTTAGGACCACTGGTCTCCCTTTATACTTTTACCTTTAGTTCTCTTTGCTTTCTTTCTCATCTCAAAGAAAAGCTAAAAAACTTTGATAAAGATTGAAGTAGTCTTAGATGCAGAGACTTATTCCATGGGGCACTTGTATTCATCCCATCTTGGCGATAGTACAAGCTTGTCTAGCATGATGTACAAGTCTAATCATGAGGCTATTTTCACAAACAAAAACAATCAAAACACCTCTCTAAAAGACAAACAACAAACAATAAATGTCTTTTCCTGCGGGAATTCTCTTCTCATCTCATTCACTCTCAACGCGAACTTGCGACGAGTTGTCTCATTTGCAAGACGGTAAATACACTCATTCAAGGCGAGCCTGCAACACCTGAGCATGGACATAAGCAGTTTCATCTCATAAAGACACAAATAAATAGTTCCCGCCTTAGTTAGGCGAACTACGTAGATTCTGATCCTCATTTTCCCGATGAGGTACGTAGGCAGCAGGGTAGGGCCCGTTCGAGCATATTCTTTATTTTCCCTACATTTTCCCCCTTTCTTTTCGTTCTCTTTTTCCATTCCCCTTTCCCATTCCAGTTCTAGTTAGCAGTTCTTTTGTTGAGCAGCATGTTATTTCTCACCCTTTGAAACAGACAAACAAGCGTGGATCCAGTCGGGTACGGCGGACGATCTGGGATGCTAATACCTTCCCATGTCGTAACCGACTCTCGAACCCAGATCTTTGATTCGCAAGACCTTGTTCTTTCCTTCTCTCTTCGGTTTGTGCAGCATTACCTTTCATATTCATTCAGGATAAAAATGTCTGGCTGGCGACTCTACCTTCTCCGCGCCACTTTCGCGTTTGTACTAGGATGAAAATCCCAGGAGTGATAGCTGGCGACTTGACGGACTGGACCAATTTGGAACCATTTACAAAATTAAGGGATCTTTTTGGCACTTTTTAAACTTAAGAACCAAATTAGACCCAAAGGTAGAGTTAATGGATCAATTTGGGTATTTTGCCAAAATAAAATTAGCCTTCTAAAAATACTAGTACTCTTTTGGCATGCAGCTTCGCTCTAGTCCAGAGACTCATTTGCCTACTCAAACAAAAACCGTGAAATTAAAACAAAAACAACTAAACAAAACTGCGTCTAGGGGTGTTTATGGGTACAGGTCAACCCGCGAACCCATTCACCTAACCCTTATTTTTACTCAACCCAATCATGTATGGGTCCAACCCGAACCAACCTATTCAAACCCTTTGGTATTTGGTTCGGGTAACGGGTTTGGAGTTTTAAATCCACGAACCCGTGAACCCAACCAATTAATATATGTCACACTTTTTTATTTTATTTATAAATTATCTAGCATAATTCTTAGAATGTATATATTGTTGAGAAAAACCGATTTTAGAATATTAATTAATATTTATGAACTAATATAATTTACTAAACTAGAATTATCAAAGAGAAGAAAAGATGGAAGAGAGAAAACTTATGAATTTTATAGTAAGTTTTGGTGTAAATATAACATTGTCAAGTGTGGTATTTATACTACTTGAAATACTACTATTACACCAATGTAATAATTAGTCCTACTATTTTAGATAGATATTTCAACTCTATAATAGTATGTAGATAAATATATATATTTATAATAATATTATAGATATTATAAAAATTATAAAAATTATAACATCCCCCCCCCCCCTTTGAAATATCTATTATGATGTTCCATTGAAGTCTTATCAAGGAGAAACTTGTGGGAACATATATTGCCTCGTTAAAAACCTTATAAGGAAAAATCCATTGGGATAAAAACCTTAATAAGGAAAAAAGAGTACAATATGATGCTCCCCCTCAACAAAACACATTTAGTTCTTCTTTAAAGATCTCGAAGGTGGCTCATTCCAATATTTTGTACATGCTTCTTGAAAACTGAATTAGGAAGTGCCTTTGTGAAGAGATTTGCCACATTATCACTAGAACGAATATATTGAATATTAACCTCTTTGTTTCATCAATACCCCGTATTTAATTAAACGCCATGGGTAATATTAATTAGGATTAATTAAGTATTATCTGACTCAGAGATATTTCTGGGTATTCTCAAATTGGACCCGTTAGTATACTAACTATCGTGTATTGGTATAATATGCATTGTTTGGTTTTTTTAAGAGAAAGAGAAACAAGTTATGTATTATAAAAAGTAAAAGAAAAGAGAAAGAAGGAAAAAGAAGAGAAAGAGAGGGATAAGAGAAGAAGAGGAAGAAACCCTAAGAGAGGAAAATGCTCGGATCATCGCTATTTCTTCGTCAAATCTTCATCTTCACCAACCTCCTCGTCGATTGCAAGGTGGGTTCTTAGTTAGCAACTTTTATTTTTAGTTTTGGTAGAGATATTGAGTTTTAGGGTTTTGTAGAAATCTTGGAAATTGAAATATTAAACGGTTAAAACTCGATTAAAACTCGACTAAAACACCCACACTATGAATATAAACATGTTTGATTATGTTTTGCTAGAATTGTTGATGTTTTGAATGGTTTTGGCATGGATAAGGGATTTTCCCGTAAGCTGGAATTTCCTGGACTGGTATAGCTCGCTTAGCGAGCTGTCCCTCGCTCAGCGAGAGTTCCAGGAAGATTTTCGCTCAGCGAGTTGGGCTTCGCTAAGCGAGACCTGTAGGTTGAGTTTTTGGTGTTTAATTCATAAGTTGTGATCCGTCGGTCCGATTATTGTGTTCTGTATATCGTTGTAAAGCTGAAAACATTTGCTAACTAATAAATCCGAAAAATGTTAATTATATCCGACTTTTACCCGACTTTTCTGATAAACCGTAATTATGTAAAATTGAGGAATTTGGGTATTAGCCTTTGAGGCTCGATTGAGAATTGAGGCGTGAGATCATTCTGAGAATCAAACGGAAGAAAAGACAATGAGTTTATGGTGAGGATTGTTTAATAGTAATGATTAAACTAAAATGTTAGAACTATATGTTCGAAAACTATAAAAATTGAAAGTATCAAGAATGGAGAGAGAGATAGGAAACATTACCATAAACCAATAGTGTGGCCTAGTTTGTAACTCGACTTGTTAGATGACGTAACTTGTGTGAATGGCTAGGTTCACCCTAGATTGTATGAACCACTAGCGTGCTATACACTAGATCCTCCGTAATAGTCTTGTGTAATTCTTGAGGTGGGTAATGTTGAGTCCCACGTGAAGCATCCGTAAGGGCTAGAGGGGTGTGTATTGCTCGGGTCCTCCGTAAAGTCTTGAGTAAGTCTTGAGGTGGGTGATGTTTAGTCCCACGAGAAGCATCCGTAAGGGCTTGCGGTACCGCTTAGGTGTTGTTGTTTGTGGTTGTTCTTATGTATCGCGTATGAATCCTCCGTAAGGTCTTGAGTAAGCCTTGAGGTGGGTAATGTTGAGTCCCACGTGAAGCATCTGTAAGGACTTGAGGTGTGTATGTTACGAATCCTCCGTAAGGCCTTGAGTAAGTCTCGAGGTGGGTTATTCTGAGTCCCACGAGAAGCATCCGTAAGGGTTTGAGGTGAGTACTACAATGGTTTACGCGGGAAGTCTTGAGTAAGTCTCTTTGTGGTTACTTTGTGTTCCACAAGAGCATCCGTAAGGACTTGAGGAACCGGTTATTTCGACGTGAGTGTTGAATCGAGATATGTAGGCATCGAATCCTCCGTAAGGTCTCGGATAAATCTTGAGATGGGTTGTTCTTAGTCCCATGCGAAGTACCCGTAAGAACTTGAGGTGAGAGCTACATTATCTATGCGATGATCTTGAGTAAGTCTCTTTGTGGTTACTTTGTGTTTCGCAAGAGCATCCGTAAGGATCGAAGAGAGTGTTATGTTGAATCCTCCGTAAGGTCTTGAGTAAGTCTTGAGGTGGGTATTACATTGAGTCCCACGGGAAGCATCCGTAAGGACTTGAGGTAGATGTTTCATTCTCTATATCTATTGTCGTAGTACATGTGGACTTTAGTTCCACTTGGTTCTGTTTCTTGAGTGAGGAAATGGTGAGTATTTGAGATTCTAGGAATCGAACCTTTTAGAGCCGAGGGAACTTTATGATAGGGAACCCATTGAGATGTTGTTATCTCACCTCACTATTGTTGTTTCTTTTTCAGGTTTCTTTTGCAGGTTTGATTTACAAGTGGAGCTATGCTCGAGATGTTTCAAGTGAAGCTTAGTTTAGTCTTCCGCTGTGTATTTCTTTATCTTTGTACAATAATGGATATTGTATGGATCTTAGCTTTTGTTTTAGTATAATTCCCATGTCTTGCACCATTGTTGTATAGATTTTTATAGTTGGTCAAGAATGTGAATTATGCTATTAGGAATGTATGATGGTGTCAGTACCAAAAATTAACTCTGTATGATATTATTCTAGATATATATTATATGGGTGTTATAGTTGGTATCAGAGCAGGCCGTATCCTAGATCTAGCCTTGAAACATCATAAGTAAATATTTCCTACCTCTTAAGTGTGTATGGCCGACATGATTCTTAATGTCATAATATGTAGTAATGGGTCTGATCGGCCCAGTGCTATGTATGTGGTAGGTAGGATCATGGTTGTGCGACCATGAGGACTCCGAAGTGTTGTTGTAACCTGTGCTGTGAGAATGTACTCAAGCCAAGAATTAGCAGATGAGGGCTTTGATCAGTTCGGTTGGAGTCTTCCTAAGAATTTTACTTCCTGTAACGTGGGATTGCAGAGAAGTGTATGATTTGAGGAATCCTTTGGAATGGATAGGATCTGAAGGGTAAAGATATCTTCAGGATGAAATGTCGGTGTATCAAGGAATAAGTAAAGTCGTTGGTGGATCAGTAATAGTCATTAGTATGGACGAGAGTGCTGAGAAATCTCATTCCGCAAAGAGAGAGGGTGCTTTATGGGACTTATGATGTAAGCTCGGGAATGAGTTAAATTGTTAGTGTTTCAGTTCTAAGGTCATAGTGACATCTTGGATAAACGAGTGTACTTCAAAGAGTGTATTCGGATAACTCCTCATGGATGGGTAGAAGATTGTGATTATGTGTTCGATTATGGTCAAGGAGACAAAGTCTAGAGTAATGCATCAAGATGTTATATTTTAGTAAGAGATTAATTTGGAATCGTGTAGTGACTTAAGGAATGGTATAATGTATAGTGTCGGGGGAAGAATAAGCTCTATTTAGTAACATGAGGTGTGCGAAGTGCGGACTTGGTAATGTAGTGTTACATGTTAAAATAAGCACGTTTGATTTGGAAGAATCTCTAGTAAGAATAAATTGGATTATGTTTGAAAATGATAAGGTTACCGCAGAACGTACTTCTGGATATGCTACATGTCCAAATGGAACTCTGCGATTAGTGTTACCTCTATGGACATCACTTGTATCATCAAGGACATGATTGTCAACAAATGAGATTGAATAAGTATAAGGTAAGCATACGAATTCAGAGACTTGTTTTGGACAGTCGTTAATTCGGTATTATATGAATTTTTCAGAAGAAATGAACGTCCTGAACGAGTTTGTTGGTCTACGAGAATGGTGGATGGAAGGGATTTCCTAAGGATGTTATTGACTTGGTTAAGAAAGATTTTGATGTAAAGAGAGAAGTTGTGGAGGTCGAGTCGAATGGTCATCACCTTGCACTGGACGTTTGCTCATGTATCAGATGAATTTGTAATCTGGTTTATAGCAACATATTGCTTGGATTGATGAAGACAGGACCCGCTAACCACAACTCACCGTTGTCTTTCTTTCAGCATCAATCGGTTGGAATCATCTGTTGGTGATGGTTGTGACCTTTGGTTGCGATTGGAATGAATTGGGAAACTTAAGTAACAATGAAGACCAAATGTTTGCTTATGCGTTGAGTAATCGGATTGTCCTCTGGATAGTATCCGGTTACGGAATTGTGTTTCTAAATCTCTTTCAGCTACTAGAGTCGTAAAGTCGCACTGAGCGATCAACTACCTCCTGGTAGTGACCGGTTATCGTTGTTATGCTTTGGAGTAATTGGAGTAATGGGATTATGCCCCAGTGAGACTATGAACATTGTTGTTGATGCTAATCCTTGCAAGGAATTAGAGAGAGAGAGAGAGAGAGGATAAGGTTGTATACTGGAGATAATACGTCCTTTATTTTGCTTTGTTTTATCCGATAAAGATTATGCGTTGGTTTTGTTTATGGACGAACCAAGCATTAGCTTGTAGCTAAAACCTTTGATGTTGTCCTTGTCGTTTCCCTATTAATGTCCTTGTAAGATTGGGATCAGATTATTCTGTTGATTATTCGTGATGTGACAGTAATGGAATGATAGTTATACTTCACTGTCTTCGGAGTTGTGATCTCTATATTGTGCCCATTTTGTGTTATTTCGAATTGTGAACAACGAGTGTTTATACTCATGACTGGACGTCGAGAGTGGAGATCATATTGCAAGTTAGTATGGTTGGATTGGTAAATTCGAGCTGGATTGTTTGCTAGCAAGAAAAATAAGTTTAGTTGTGTTTGATCGTTTAGCCTTGAATAGTTAATCGGTAGACACATGACCTTGTTGGGAACATTACAGAATCATACCTTCTAAGCGGTAAGTCCGTTTTGGTTTCTGTCTGAAGTATCAGTGGATTAAGGGTTGAATTTCCCTTCAGTATGTCTTAGTGGGAAGTAAACAATTTGGATGATTGGTGTGTCATCGATGCGACTATTGAAGAATTAAGTTGTGAAGTTATACAAGGACCGTGAAGTGTTGATCTCTTCGAAAATGTTTTGGTACCTGAATTATTATATAGATAAGAGGTGAGGAATTAGTCAATTCTCGAATCATAAACTCTTAACATCAAGTTATGGAAACCCGCAAGTGTACTAAGAATAATTTAGGCTTGGCATTAGTGACTCACTGGTTATTGTTAGTTCTGTGGCGTATTTGCGTTGTTACTACTGGAGACTTTGTATTAACCGAAACCTTGACCGAATGAAATCCTGTGAAGAGAACTGGTATAAAATATAATGATCATGGCTTCAGCCGTTAAGCTAAATTGGATAAATTGTTCTGAGTTAGAATGAAACTGGGAATTGCATTGGTTGTGATTGCATTAGTACAACCCCGATATCTCTGTCATTGGGGAGTGTGGACCGATGTTATGATCTTGTAGTTGACAAGTGAAATTGTTCTACTGTTGCATGTTGCAGGTCCTTATTCTTTTGGTTGGTGAGAACTCCTACGAATGAGAATTTGAAGAGAATCTTCCATAAGTGTCAAAGTAAGGAGATCTTACTCTAAGTGAGTTGTCGGTGGCAAGATACCGAAGGAATGAAACACCTGATGCAAATGGTTACTGTTTAGGTGTGAGACTAAGGGGAAATTGGTAAGGGAGTCTTTGAAAACTTTTGTCATAGCGTTAGTGACTGGAGGATCTTAATAGGATGCTTTTGTTGGGAAATTGTACAAGGAAAGGATCTCACCAAGATACCTTGTGGAACCTCGTCGAGGTAAGCCGGAGTGTTGTGTTTTGTGTTGTGATTAAATGAGAAGAATTAGCATGGTATGTTTCTCTGAGCGAGAAATGAGACTAAGTGTTTGGCATGAAGCAACAAATAGGTTGCGGAAATAGTAAGTTTAAAGTTAACCTGATATTGGAAACAAACGTACGAGAAAGGACACGAGGGTTGATTTTGTTGTGAAACGAGGTCTTGAGTCGCGGAATCAAAATGGAATATGGGTATATCATGATGTGTGAGAGAATTAAGGATAAGAATGGATCTAAGACAGTGATGTGAGCTGTCGTTGTGGATGAGTAAAGGAAATTCGAGGACGAATTTCAATTCAAGGAGGGGAGGATTTAATACCCC
Organism: Lathyrus aphaca; assembly: GCA_963966055.1. Classification (NCBI taxonomy): domain Eukaryota; kingdom Viridiplantae; phylum Streptophyta; class Magnoliopsida; order Fabales; family Fabaceae; genus Lathyrus; species Lathyrus aphaca. The sequence goes on along the minus strand of OZ014520.1, from coordinate 102,600,773 downwards.
GTATTTAATTAAACGCCCTGGGTAATATTAATTAGGATTAATTAAGTATTATCTGACTCAGAGATATTTCTGGGTATTCTCAAATTGGACCTATTAGTATACTAACTATCGTGTATTGGTATAATATGCATTGTTTGATTTTTTTAAGAGAAAGAGAAACAAGTTGTATTATAAAAAGTAAAAGAAAAGAGAAAGAAGGAAAAAGAAGAGAAAGAGAGGGATAAGAGAAGAAGAGGAAGAAACCCTAAGAGAGGAAAATGCTCGGATCATCGCCATTTCTTCGTCAAATCTTCATCTTCACCAACCTCCTCGTCGATTGCAAGGTGGGTTCTTAGTTAGCAACTTTTATTTTTAGTTTTGGTAGAGATATTGAGTTTTAGGGTTTTGTAGAAATCTTGGAAATTGAAAGATTAAACGGTTAAAACTCGATTAAAACTCGACTAAAACACCCACACTATGAATATAAACATGTTTGATTGTGTTTTGCTAGAATTGTTGATGTTTTGAATGGTTTTGGCATGGAGAAGGGATTTTCCTGTAAGCTGGAATTTCCTGGACTGGTATAGCTCGCTTAGCGAGCTGTCCCTCGCTCAGCGAGAGTTCCAGGAAGATTTTCGCTCAGCGAGTTGGGCTTCTCTAAGCGAGACCTGTAGGTTGAGTTTTTGGTGTTTAATTCATAAGTTGTGATCCGTCGGTCCGATTATTGCGTTTCGTATATCGTTGTAAAGCTGAAAACATTTGCTAACTAATAAAGCCGAAAAATGTTAATTATACCCGACTTTTCCAATAAACCGTAATTATGTAAAATTGAGGAATTTGGGTATTAGCCTTTGAGGCTCGATTGAGAATTGAGGCGTGAGATCATTGTGAGAATCGAACGGAAGAAAAGACAATGAGTTTATGGTGAGGATTGTTTAATAGTAATGATTAAACTAAAATGTTAGAACTATATGTTCGGAAACTATAAAAATAGAAAGTATCAAGAATGAAGAGAGAGATTGGAAACCTTACCATAAACCAATATTGTGGCCTAGTTTGTAACTCGACTTATTAGATGACGTAACTCGTGTGAATGACTAGGTTCACCCTAGATTGTATGAACCACTAGCATGTTATACACTAGATCCTCCGTAATAGTTGATGGGGCGAAGACGCAATATGTGTCTAGCGGTATCTGAACTGCAAGCGCACAGCCTATCAAAGTAATATAAAAGATTGTCGAACCCATAGGGACTTTGTAATCACTCTAGTGCTAGAAGGTCTGCTAGTTTAGCTAAGGCGGATATTTGTCACGATTTTGGTTTTAAGGATTGAAATGGGAATTAAATTTAGTTTTAAGGAAGTAATGAGAAGGCGGTCGGTATGTAATTATATTAACCTATGCGGGTCAATCTAACCTAAGCTTATAAAGATGGTTCACTTAAATAGTTTTGTAGAGATTATCAGTTTAAATACCCTCGACTCACACTCTCGTGGTCTTATCTCAGATCTTACTCCTAAAGCCATATGCCTGCTCTCGCTAGCCCATAAGTGTTTAGAAAATAATTTTTGAAAACTTAATAAGTCTAATTCATTTTAAAGCGCTCTCGCTGTATTTAAATCAAATGCCTAACTTTAGCTATCCGGTTAAAATCTCACACTCTCGTGGTCTCGACCTAACCTATTACACTTTTCTTACTCTCGTAACAAAAAGATTAATTTTAATTATAAAAAGCCACAGCCAGAATATAAGTTCTTAATTATTTTAGCTTAGATTCGATTTAACTGGTTTGGTTTAGTTTATTACATACCGCCTAATTAATTTAGCTACTCATTTTATTTATACCAACAGACAGATGCAGAAATAAATAAATATTAATTAAAACATACATTATAAAATAATAATAATATCTTAACATAAACAATTAAATAACTTAATATAAATGCAAAAATAAAAACCTGGATAATTAAATTCTTAAACTCCTTCTTCCACAGATTGGCAAGCTCGGAGTGTTCGGAACCGGAATCAAAAATAAAAATGCGAAACAAATTCTGAAGGCTAAAAAGAAATTAATTTAAATAACAATTTCCTAATGTTGGAAATTGTTATTGAATTTGGGTTGGAAATAGAAACAGGAAAAATAAACAAGAACAAGGCTGGAAAAATTAAATGGGTTCAGGAAAATTACGGCAGAGCTTCCGCGTGAAAGTTAAAATAATATTATGTCATTTTCAATTTGTAACTAGGGTATTTATAGAACTAGGTTTTGGGCAGTTGGATTTGATGAGCGTGGGCTTCGTTCCAAAATGAGAGAATCCAGGGAAAGTGCATACTGGGTTTGCTTCTGTTGAGAAATAATAGGATTCGTCTTTGACTCGCTGCACGTCTTCATGAATAATTCAAATTAATTAAACCCACTTTCCTTGTCACGTTCGTGACAAGGGCGTAACGGTCAGATTTTCCAATTCCAGCGCGTCACGGTCGTGACAATTGAGCAACGGTCGTGAGACCTCAAAGTAGGGTGTCACGGTCGTGGTGATGTTGTGACGACCGTGAGTGTTACAAAATATGCAGACTTAGCAGAATTCTTCTCTTCATCTTCTTCTCATGCTTGTTTTGGTTCATTTGATCTTTTTCTCATAATTTAGCTCTAGACATGTTATATCTGCAATGTGACATAAAAAACTCGAACAATCGGGAGTTAATAGGATCAATGTGCAATAAAACGGACTTAAAATGTAGTAATAAAGTGATACGATTTCTCGTTATCAAAGTTCCCCAAACTTAAACCTTTGCTTGTCCTCAAGCAAATAGTCGGTTAAAAAATGATCGGACAATTTTCATCGGACGCATACACATAACAAACCATACGAGAAATCATTTAGCTAGATAAACCGGTACTAGAATAGAACACTAACGATACACTAATGACACAAGCAACAAGCTAAGTCGTCGACTTCCCGTTTAAACGAAGCATTCGGTAATTGAGTTATGATTCTACCTAGAGTCCTTCGATCTTATTTCACCCGGTTTCGTTCTAGCGGAATCACATTAAGCCCTTTGCCTTAGCACGCACGTAGTGGAGTAGCCGGTTAGTGGCTTTAATCCTTTATAAGCACGGGGTCTGGTACACGAATGTGGCAACCCTTTACATATTATCCAAATTGGAGGTTGTAGGGGATCGAGCCGTAGCATGCCCTACCAAGCTCAGAACCAGGTACCTCTGAACCAACCCGCAATGGACTCCTTCTTATATTTCTCATCTTTTATATGCGACTGTGTACTTTGGTGCAATTTCTTTTTATTGGCATCGAGATATGAAGGATCGTTTATAGATTAGGCATCAAACACTTATGTTCATCAGCTCCCCACGTGGTTTGTGTTCAGATGGTGCTGACTGCTAGTATAAACTACTAGGGGTTACTTTAGAACTAAGACTTAAGGTGTAGTCGTAACAATTATCGGAATGGAATGCTTAAGTAGGAAGTCTAAGGTGTCAAGATTGTATTGATCTTGTTGGATCTTTCTCAGCTTCCTAACTACGATTTCATAGGTAAGTCGAGTAATGCGAAGATAAAGCAAAAAAATTTCGGTATGGCTAAATAAACGGGGAAGAATTGAAACTGAAGAAATAGAATAAATATTACTTTGTTTGATTAAAATACGGAAAGGGAAATACAATGAAATGGAAAATGCGGAAAGGGAAAGGTATCTCTCCCACACTATATCAGACATTGTCCTCAATGTTGTGATATGATAGCGGGGAAATAACAATACAAAAACAAAAATGCAAAAACAAAAAAAAAACTAATGCTGCTGACGACCACGGCCTCGGCTTCTGGTGCGGGAGCGTCTGGTAGGAGTGACTTCCTCATCAGAACCAATGGTGGTGAGAGCAGTGATATCTATACGCAAAGCTTCCAGCTCACTGAAAATCTCTCCTAGCTTCTCATTTGTTGTCTTCTGGTTACTGACAACAGTTGCAAGGAGTGCATCGTATTGCTCTTTCTGCCTACGCTCGAGTGCGGCATTCATTTGATTCTGCTGATGAATGGCACGGAGGATTTCTTCAAGGGTGACATAAGCTGAAGGTGGATGCCTGGTGGAGGACTCAAGGATGTCCTGAACTGGCTCAGCAGCATCCATCGCATCCTGCATCTCGTCCACAGGTGCATCAGGCTGCTCGTCAATAATCGGAACATGGCCTGCAGCATTCGGCAAATCAAATAGCCAATTGGCTCTGTTCGAGGGATCAATGCGGTTCCTGCAAGGCAAAGTGATGTGATGATAGATGGTGCCTTGGATCACAGGGTTGAACCTGCCATCCTCTCGCTTAGAGATCATATGAGCGGACTTGCAGTAGTTCTTAGTAAGTAGCTCCGGTGCTCTATGAGGCAGATGGGTGAGGTGGTCACCAAGCTCCAGCTGTATGGCAAGGGTAGTGACAATCCCGCCAATGTAGAAGGGAGTGGCGCCTCTATGCGCTACAGACTGAATATGGGCCAAAAGGAACAGAGCGACATTGATGCGTTCTTCATTCAAGGCACAATGCAAGAATAAGAGCTCTTTGGAATTGAGCTTGTGGTTGCTCTCTCTTGCGAAGATAGTGTTGCATATGATACGATGGAAGTACCGAATTGCTGGGTTATGGATATGAGTGGCATTCAGACTCTGGTAGGTGGAAGCACGACTGTTTGTAATGTTGTGCCACAAGGTGAAAGCAGCTTCATTAAAGTTGTCGGGCACACGAAGGTGAGCATCGTCGCCGTGACTGAAGCCTAACAGTTCAGCGATTCTGGTTTGAGTGATTTGGAACTCTCTTCCAAGCAATCGGAATTTTGCAATGCCGGTGAGTTGACTCGTTGATTCGGATGGTGTGATATACTGAAATGAACTTAGAAACTCCAAGGTGAGGTTTTCAAATGTCGGTTGCGGTTGACTGCATAAGTCCCACAAACCAACATGCTCAAGTAGTAGCTTCACTCCGTCGAGCAATCCTAACTCCCTCAAGCAATCGAGGTCGACGTACCGAGTAGGTTGGATGTCACGGTTTTGAAACCTTACAAACTTCTCTCTTTGTGCTTCTCCTTGGTCTCCATCTCTAAACTGAATATTCTCCATTGCATGCAAATGAGGTAAATGAGAGATGGGTGTTTGAGGTTTGGTGAGAAAATGTGAAGAAATTGTTCGGATTATAATGGAATGAAGTGAATGTGAGGAGTTGTGAATAAATGAAAAGGTGGAACGGGTTAATGGAATTGATTGAGAGTAATGGGTGGTTACGGGAGAAGAGGAGATAATGGGAGGTTAGAGATTTTTATGAAAATGGAAATGGGCTTCTGCGAAGGTGAACGGTTCTGTAACTTCAGAATTCGTGAATTAGGGTTGTCACGGTCGTGAGGGGGGTCTTACGATCGTGACGCGCTAAATAGCCCGTTACGATCGTGAGGGGATGGTGACGACCGTGATGATCACAAAATGTGGGATTTTCACAGAATGGATTACCTCAGTTCAGTTCAATTGCAATTCTTATCACTTTCATTTAATTCCAACATAAACATAATACATAACAGTGGATCAACATATATATATGTAAGCAGTAGATTTCATCACACGAGAATTCATAAAATATCCAGCAATTCAAATATATCAGCAAATAATGAAAAGCATGAAAATTGATTAAATTGGAAAATTGCATAAATAGAAGTACTTTGCTTTTGACATAACAGAAAGAAATTACAGTGATAAAAATAAACTACGAAATGTTGCAAAATATCAAAACTAACTAGAAACAAAAGCAAAAAGTAAGATAAATTAAATTACTACATCATTATCAAAGTTGCCTCTTCAAATCTTCAAGTGCGGAGTTTATATGATAGAATTGTTCACATGTTATGTCAGTTAAACCTATAACGTCCAATCGCATGCTTTTAACTTCATCCATAACAACATTAATATCAGCTTGGTAAACTTCAAGAGTGTTCAGAATTTTCCTTAAGCTGTCAGCATATCCTACTTGATTTATTTCAGGGGTTTCAATAACTTCATCAGTGTGGTCAATGTCAAGGTAACCAGGAGGTGTCTCAGGGTCACTTTCTACATCAGTCATTATGTCATCCCTAATTTGGTAGGATTGTGGTGTTTCTGGTGTTGATGGATAATCAGGAGGTGTAAGCTCATAAAGCCAATTATCTCTATTGTGAACACTGACTTTAGCATGGTTCGGTAATGTGAACAGGGTTACTATTTCATTTCTGATTAGGTACTCGTAAGGTGGTTGGCCTAAGTTTCTTATAACTTGACGGTTAAAGCAGAAGTTCAGATTCATAGGGCGGATTGGTAGATCAGGTTCCTCTTGGATTCGGGTAAAGGTTTGCATCATGAATGGTACTGCATTAACGGGTTTTCCATCGGTCAAACAGGACATTATGCATATCTCATCTTTAGATACTCCAGTGAGGTTCTCTTCCTTTCCAAAGAAGGTGTGGGCAAGGATCTTATGAAAATAGCGGATAGCAGGGTTATGTATTTCATCATTGTTCATGTTATCCGGCTCAGGATGGTAATTTCCGGTTAAGGTTCCCCAAAAGAAGTCTAGCTCAATATCCATTAATTCTACCTGGGTGGTAGTAAAGGCAAAAGGTCCACTAGGGAATCTTAATAGGTCAGCTAGTTCCTTATGGTTAAAGTCATATTCGATCCCGAATAGTCGGAAACTAATAAATCCTTTCCTTAATCCAAATCCGCGCTCGGGTAAGTAAACTAAGGAGCTTAAAAACTCAAGGGTGAGCTCGCGGTAAGTTACAAACTTTTGTTTTATGAGAGCATTCTCCCATCCAAGTTGGTTAAACAGGTATAGGATGCTATCATGTATACCTAAAGTTTCCATAGTCAGTTCATCATGGTACAGAGTCAAATCCATTTGTCTCTGTGATAATTCCTCAAATTTCATTCTTTGGTTCCTACCTCTAAATTTGGTTTCCATAATGTTTCTTGGTTGGTTAGCCATAGTTAGTGTTAATGTGGAGGTAACAAATCAGGGGGAAAAGGGAAGGTAGAAAAGACTTTAGAAAATCTGTAGCAAAGTAAATTTAAAAGTGATTTAGAAAATAAAATTAAAATAAGGAAAATAAGAAAATAAATCCATAAATAAAGTCAATAATAATAATAATGAAATAAAACAATAAAATGATAAAATGATAAAATGATAAAATGGGTTGCCTCCCACTAAGCGCTGTTTTTATCGTCATAAGCCTGACGTAATGCTTAGGGGTAGATTAATCAGGGAAGTTAGTGGACAACTCTAAAAGCCTTAAACTATTCGCATAATCTCTATTTTCAATTTTATGGTAATGTTTTAATCGTTGTCCGTTTACTGTGAACGGTTCACTATTCCTACCCTTAATTTCTATTGCTCCGCTCGGGAACACTCTAGTTATTTCAAAGGGTCCTGACCATCTAGATTTTAGTTTTCCAGGAAAGAGCCTCAGTCTTGAATTAAAGAGGAGTACAACGTCTCCCACACTAAATTCTTTCCTAGATAGGCGTTTATCGTGCCATCGCTTGGTTCTTTCTTTATATATCTTAGCATTCTCTTAAGCATCTAACCTTAATTCTTCTAATTCATTAATGTCGAGGATTCGCTTTTCTCCAGCGACATTGTAGTTTATATTGAGTGTTTTAATCGCCCAATATGCTTTGTGTTCTAGTTCTACCGGGAGATGATAAGCCTTCCCATACACTAGTTTGAAAGGTGTAGTTCCTATGGGTGTATTGTAGGCTATCCTATAAGCCCATAAAGCTTCATTAAGTTTAGATGACCAATCTTTCCTAGATATGGAGACAGTCTTTTCTAGGATTTGTTTAATTTCTCTGTTCGAGACTTTGACCTGTCCACTTGTTTGTGGATAATATGGTGTTGCTACACGATGTCTGACTCCAGACTTAGATAGTAATTTGTCAAATATTTTCGAAATGAAATGCGAGCCACCGTCACTTATGACAAGTCTAGGCACACCAAATCTTGGAAAGATTATATTCTTGAAAATCTTAATTACTACTCGTGTGTCATTTGTAGGAGAAGCTATAGCCTCAATCCATTTTGAAACATAATCGACGGTTACGAGTATGTACTTATTACCGAAAGATGATGGGAATGGTCCCATGAAATCTATTCCCCAGACGTCAAAGACTTCTACTTCTAGTATTCCTCTTTGAGGCATTTCATCTCTTCTTGAAATATTACCGGTGCATTGACACCGATCACAATTTATAACAGCGATGTGGACATCTTTCCATAGATTAGGCCAAAATAGGTCGGCTTGTAAGATTTTTGCACAAGTCTTGGAAGTGCTTGCATGTCCACCATAAGGAGATGAATGACAATGAGCAATGACATCTTCTATTTCTTCTTCGGGAATACATCGACGGAAGATTCCGTCAGGTCCTCTTTTAAACAATAATGGTTCGTCCCAATAGTAATGCTTGAGATTGTGGAAAAATTTCTTTTTCTGCTGATTGGTTAAGTCAGGTGGAAGTGCTCCTGCAGCTAAGTAGTTGACAATGTCAGCGTACCATGGCAGACCTACGGTTGTTTGGATTGTTTCCACGGTTTTTGGTTCATCTATGTCTAACTGAACTGGGTCGCTTCCTATTTGTGCTATCAGCTGTTCATACGGAAAATCGTCGTTAATCGGCACTTGTTCGGGTTTAATACCTTCTATTCTAGACAAATGGTCCGCTACAACGTTTTCAGTACCATTCTTATCTTTGATTTCGAGATCAAACTCTTGTAAGAGTAAAATCCATCTCAAGAGTCTTGGTTTAGCATCTTTCTTCGTTAATAGATATTTGATAGCAGCGTGGTCTGTGTAGATGATTATTTTTGCTCCCACTAGGTAGGAACGGAATTTATCAAGCGCAAAGACAACTGCTAACAATTCTTTTTCAGTAGTGGCGTAGTTCATCTGAGCAGAATCTAAAGTTCTACTGGCATAGTAAATTGCGTGAAGTTTCTTGTCCTTCCTTTGTCCTAGAACTGCGCCTACAGCATAATCACTCGCATCGCACATGATTTCGAAAGGTAATCTCCAGTCAGGTGGTTGCATGATTGGTGCGGTAGTGAGGGCTGTTTTTAGAGTTTCGAATGCTTTAAGACAATCTTTATTGAATATGAACTTAGCGTCTTTCATTAATAAACCGGTAAGAGGTTTAGTGATTTTCGAGAAATCTTTGATGAATCGTCGGTAGAAACCGGCGTGTCCTAAAAAGATTCGTATTTCTCGAACGGTCTTAGGGGGTTGAATATCTTTTATGACTTCTATCTTAGCTTTATCAACTTCAATTCCCTTATCAGATATAACGTGTCCTAGTACGATTCCTTCTCTGACCATAAAATGGCATTTCTCCCAGTTAAGCACGAGGTTTACTTTTACACATCTTTCTAACACCATTTCTAAATTTGATAGACATCCTTCAAAACTTTGCCCTCATACAGAGAAGTCGTCCATGAATACTTCCATGATGTTGTCTATGAAATCTGCGAAGATTGACATCATACATCTTTGAAAGGTTGCAGGAGCGTTACACACTCCAAAGGGCATTCGTCTATAAGCGAATGTTCCATAAGGGCATGTGAATGTAGTCTTCTCTTGATCATCTGGGTGGATCGGGATTTGGAAAAATCCTGAGTAACCGTCTAGATAACAGAAATACGAGTGTTTGGCTAATCGTTCTAACATTTGATCTATAAAAGGTAGTGGAAAATGATCTTTTCGAGTGGCTTTGTTTAGTTTATGATAATCGATGCACACTCTATGTCCGGTCACTACTCTTTGTGATATCGATTCGCCTTTAGCGTTTTTCACAATGGTGATACCTCCTTTCTTTGGTACTACATGTACTGGACTAACCCATTTACTATCAGAGATTGGATATATTATTCCAGCGTCTAGTAGTTTCTTAACTTCTTCCTTTACTACAGTGCTAAGGATTGGGTTAATTCTTCTTTGAGATTCTCTGGAGGTTTTGCAATGTTCTTCTAGCAGAATACGATGCATACAAATTGAAGGACATATTCCTTTGAGATCAGATATGTTATATCCTAATGCAGTTGGGTATTTCTTTAAGACATCTAAAAGTTTCTTCGTTTCGATTGTTCCTAAACTGGAATTGATTATAACTGGTCTTGTACATTCAGTGTCTAAGAATTCGTATCTTAGGTTCTTAGGTAAAGTTTTTAACTCTAATGTAGGTTTCTTCTTACTTGGCATGGGATCCGGTGTAAGTGCTAAACTTTCGCTTAGACTATCATCCAGATACGGTTTACGCCAATTGTCATCTTCGAAAATCGGAGGGATTTGAATTTTCATAATTTCAGAATAGGTAGTTTCTTTCATTTCCATTTCTCTTACACATTCGTCAATTACATCCAATAAATAACATGTATCCTCTATAGCTGGTGATTGTAAGAATTGTGTTAAAATAAATTCAACTTTCTCTTCACCTACTGTCATACCCCAAATTTGTCCTACTATTTTATTTTGTTTTACTGTTATTTCGAAAATCCAAAGATATGTCATATTGTTTCATTTTCGTTTAACTATATTCTAAAAAAATCCAAAAAAATTATTATGTTTATATTAGTTTCATTTAAATTTATTTGTACATCTTTATTTCGAGAAAATACAAAAAGATAGTTTTTGTTTATATCCTTTTTATTTAGATATATCAAGAATAATGTTTATATCATTTTATTCCAAAATCAAATATTAATTTCTTGTGTCATTTCCTTATATTGTTATTATTTCTATCACAAAATTAAAAAATCAACTTTCTCTTTTATGTTATTTTATTACTTTATTTCATTTTTTATCTCATTTATTATTATACGTTCAAAAAGTAAATTTCTTTTATTATTCTTTTTATTATTCATATTGTCAATATTATTATTATTACCATTATTATAATTGTATAATTTATTCTATTTCCATTATTATTATTATTATTATTTTATTTTTTAACATCTCTATTTCATTTATTTTTATCCCCAAATTCTATAACAAAAATCCTTTTTCCATTTTATTTTATTACATATTCCATTTCACATCTTTTAAACCGCATTCCGATTTAGAGTCCATATTCTCAATGCTTCTATTTCTCTATTTCTCATTTATTAGAAATTCATTCTCATTGTTAATTAAAAATCATAAAAGCCATCGTCTTTTTTTTTCTCTTAATGCCTAAAGTCACAAAAATTTCATTAGGATTATTATTATTAGTATTATTATTATTATTGTCATTATTTTAACCTTTGTATTTTAATCCTTTTTACCAAATTAACATAAGTTTATTTTATGAGTCAATTTATGCAGTTATGCCTCAAATTTCTAATAAAGAAATAAGTTTGTTACAACACATGGCACAAAAAGCAAATTCCACTAAGTTCATTTTACAAACAGATTGGGCCCTACCATGTGCAATTTGTTATCAGCAGAATCCCACTAGCCAAGCGCAGCAGTACGAAATCCCTCTACCACGCACAACTTTTTGGTCAGTACAACAATAACGCATTTCACAGCTCACAGCATCTTTTCCCTCTTCATCAGCATAAAACCTCACATAGCAGCCACAACAAAAAAGAGAAAAAATGCCCTGAATCAATTTTCTATTCTCACTCAATTCCTCAACTCTCCTCTCTTCACAGAGACTTTCATATTTAAAAAAAAACACCTTCAAATTATTTTTGCAACATCACCTCCACCCTGTTTCTAAAAATATATGAATCACATCCACACCATAACTCAAATTTCTCATAAACCCACACCATTCATGAACAACAAATAAGCTGATAGAGATGAACATGAGATAAACACAGTGAGAGATGTTTTGAAACTAAAACGAACCTGCATCTCAAACCTCACTATTCTTCTTCAAAACTGTCTTCATTCTTCAACCATCACAACAACACCGCAACTCACCATCTTTACACAGACCATTCCATTACCACAAAACCCTTAACCATCAACACAAACATCCGGCCAACACCACCTCAACGGTAACAGAACCAGCCTCCGCCATCATCATCCACAACAAACCATTCCGCGAACTCTTTCCAACAGCCCACACCTCAATCAACCTCAGCCCCTTTCGAACAAACCGAACACACAAACACGCCGAAATCGCTTCACCAAGCCAACCAAAACAAACTTCCAATAACACCAAACTTTCACTGAAACAAACCACCCGCACCAGCCACCACTTCCACTGTGACGCAAAAACCCGTTTCGAATCCCACAAACATAACACAGCCAAGCCGTAACTCGCAGGAAACAAAAAAAACGCAGAATCACCGCACAAACAAATACCAGCTGCCGCAAACTAACCAAACTCACAATACCTTTTTCACCTTTTCTTTTCAACACCACGAGAACACCAAACGACAATCGCGCGGAATCGAGTCCAAAAACCAAAGCAAACCTTCGCGAAAACTTCGAAACCCACCGCCCCTGTTCATCACAAACCACATCAAAACACGACCCATCACCCATCCAACACAGAACAAATCGCAACTCAGAGAACCAACCTACAGCCATCCGTGAGCGAATCTGAAACAAAACTCATCGCCGCTTCCACCACCTGAAGATCCCAAACCAAACCGCCGGTCGTGAAACGCGTACGAGCGAATGACCCCAAATCCGAAAAAAACAAAGTCTGTTAAAATAGAGAAGGAGCTGTCGAACCGTTGGAGTGAAAACGCTAGCGAGGGAGAACCCACCGTAACCGGTCGAAAAACGTCACCGCAGAATCGTTAGTGAGAGTTTTCTTTTCGTTTCTCCCATTATTGTGCTGTTGTTTTGAAGCTTTTTGGACTCTGAATCTCCCCTGTTTGATGTATCGTGTTTATGAATTTTCTTTAACCCTTATTGTATTTCAACTAATTATTTCTTCTTCCATTTTTTTATTCTATTTTATTTTATTATTTTTATTATTTTATCTTATTTTCTTTTCATAATATTTTGACAGTTGGGCTTAGATAGCCATTGTTTAGGCCCACCCGTTTTGCTCCATTACACACACTTAAATCCAGCCTGCATCCCCCTGTTTTTTTCTCTAATTTCTTTTGTTTTTTTATTTATTTATTTTATTAAATTATTTTCTAATGTTCTAATCTATTTTTATACTTTTAATTCATTTATTTATAATGGGCCAATGATATATTAAACGGCCAATTTTTCGCCCGATTTTAATCGGTGATTTTTGGTCAATATGAGGCCCTCATTGTAATTAATTTTTCATTATTTTATTATTTCGATAAACAAACATTAATTTAATTTATTCTTAATATTATTTATTTCATTTAATTATTTAATTTATTATTCTATTTTAATTTAATTCTCGCAATTTAATTCAATTTATTCATTTAATTCGCATTTTAAATTACGATTCGACTCCTCATAGAACGGTTTCTTTAAACCGGCTCTAAGGAAGTAAACGAAGTAAATTTCGACGCGTCCCAAAAAGGTCCAACGCCTTCGAATAGTTGCGCTCGTTTAAAAGGTCCAACGCCTTCGAATAGTTGTGTCCCGATTAAAACAGGTCGAACGCCTTCGAATAGTTCAAAAACACTGCACCCACGCTTTCTCTTGGGCTAATTACAACGAGACCTCTTTATTTCACGCAATCCCCTGTATTTATTTTGTATCCCTCTCCCATTAATTTGTACGCATTTTATTTTCCGTAATTTATTTAATTCTGAATCCTTGGTCCAACGCCAAGCAATTGCACTTGCACACTTGCACTTTATTTTCCAGTTATTTTCGTTTATTAGGATCCACCTCTCCTTGCGAGCCGAGCGCTTCGTGCCTCGCTAATAAAACCACAAAAATAACCTCCAAGTTGCATTTACCCTTTAACCTCAAAAAAACCAAAACGTTTCGATTAGATCCAAACCCTTGATCCAACGTCAAGCGGTCTTAGGAAATAATACATTCTAATAAAACGAGAAGATTTGTACACCATGAGCCTTAAGCGGTAGAAAGGAGGATAACGAGCTCTCGTTACTCGCTCCGATTATTTCGACGCAGGACACTCGTCTTGTTGGGCGAGATAAACTATCCATAGTCTTTAGTGCATTTCAACTCCTAAACCCTTTCATCGACGAAAGGTAATAAAATCAACAACCATTACCCTTAGTAGGCCGAACTACGAGGCTCTGACTTTCCCATTGCAGACGGGAGTACGTAGGCACGAGGATCTCAATCCTTGCCGAGCACCTAGGTTCAATCTAACTTATAATTCAACTCATTTCCCTCTAGCAAGCAATTCGTTTAAGCATAGACATCCTTTCGCGCGCGTTAACTTAGATGGTTCCCATCGAGTACGATGGATGTAGGGGGTGCTAATACCTTCCCCCTGCATAACCGACTCCCGAACCCAGGCAATGGTTCCGTTGACCTTTGTCCTCATCCTTCTCTTCCCGGGTTGTATCTATATCTTCCCTTTCCCTCTTCGGGAATAAATAGAATTAGGTGGCGACTCTTCAGTCTGTCCGGCGCGTGACTCCGTCTTTTCCGATCGCATAAGGTCGTATTTTTCGGGGTACGACAGCTGGCGACTCTGCTGGGGAATGGTTCACTCCTATGCGAGTCAAGCCTAGTCTAGGTTCCCGTGTTTGTTTGGATGTTTGCTTTTATGCCTTGCTTGTTTATTTTTACCGCTTTCTTTATCGCATTCCATCTTATATATCTTGTGGCTCCTTGGTACTATAATTTGGATCGATACTTTGCAAAAGAAACTTGAGGGAAAAGCTCTATACCCGGGCTTTCGAGTACAAACTTAAGTTAGCGAGGTTGTGTAGTATGGGCTCCCGAGAGAACCTCTCTCGTGGGTTGTCGATACGAAAACCTCACTTGGAGTAGATTCTGATGAGAATACTGACAACCGTCAAGTCCTTGACGTGGGTGCTCAGTTGCTTTCATTAGGGTCATTAACTCTGAGGACCTTTAGAACCTTTTGGTTAAAACATCGGTTGATGGTTGCGTAGTATTGGGCACTAGGGTACACCCTCGCGTGGCTCGATACGAAAACCTCACTTGGAATAGACTTACTCAATGGAGTTGATTGACTGTCAAGAATGTATGAAATTGACACGTGCATCAAACAGTTGAGAAAGTTCCATAACTCTAGGTCTTTGTTTTAAACCTTGTGTCGATGATCACGTAGTATGGACTCCCGAGAAAATTTGATCTCGTGGGTTGTCGATACGAAGATCTCACCCAAAATAGATTCATGTGGCGGAGTCAATCAACCGTCATGCTTATGGCGTGTGTGATGAACAGCCATATGAATTGATAACTTTGGGACCCCTAAAACCTTAGAGTCTACCCTATGAGTTTTCGATCAGAGTATCCTCCATCTGTACCATGGGCTCATGAGACCCTGATCTTGTGATCCTGGATTCTGACATTGCATATCATCTCATTTGCATTATTTGTTCATCTTAAATCCGAGAACTTATTTCATGCTCCTCCATCTTCAGTAAATCAAGCTGGTTTCCCGACGCCCGTATCGAGCTAGACGCCCGTACTTAACTCGAGCCAACACTAGAAGACTGATGGACGTGATTCAAGAAGAGCAAGCTGCTATGAGGGAAGAAATTGACTCGGTCAAGAGCAAGATTGACCAGATTTATGAGACTTTGCAAGCTTTGGCAAGAATGGAAGAACATCGTGAAGCTGCTGCCACATTGAACAATGCTCAAGTGCAAGGATCTACCTCGCGAGCAATGCCTTCAGTTCCAGCTCCAAATCCTTTGGTCTATGGTTTGCCTCCAGGTTTCACTCCTGCTGTTGAAGAGGTCACTTCCCAACCAATACCTGCTTCTGGTGTCACTGTTGGTGTTATTCCTCAAGCTCAACCTGCCGTTACTCAAGTCCAGTTTCCTCTTGCCGGAGAGGATCATCAAGTTGAGTATGAGATGCATACTACTGTTCCAATCACCAATCCTCATGTTGTTCAAGAGTCTGAAGCTATGAAGATGTGTCGCGAGTTAGCTGAAAAACTCTGAATCATGGAAGGACACAACTCAACTTCTCTGAGTGCCTCAGACATGTGCTTAGTTCCAGATGTTGTGATCCCTGCTAAGTTCAAACTGCCAGAATTCGAGAAGTACAAAGGCCTCAGCTGTCCTGAGCTTCATTTGAGGATGTACTGCAGAAAAATGGCCGCTCATGCCAAAGATGATAAGCTTATGATCCATTGCTTCCAAGACATCCTGTCTGGAGCGTCTCTAGAATGGTACATGCAGCTCGAACGCAACAATGTTCGTACTTGGCTTGATCTATCTGACGCATTCAAAAAGCAATACAAGTACAACACTGACCTTGCTCCTAACCGTACTCAACTTCAGAGTATGTCTCAGAAGGAGAGCGAATCCTTTAAGGAGTACGCCCAACGCTGGAGGGAGTTAGCTGCCAGAGTTCATCCACCTTTGGTTGACCGTGAATTGATCGATATCTTCATGGGTACCCTACAGGGGCAATACTACGAGAAGCTGATCAGCAGCGTATCTTCTGGATTTTCGGACATGGTAATGGTCGGAGAAAGAATCGAAGAAGGCTTGAAAGTGGAAAGATCCAAGGGGGTTCTAGCAGCCAATCTGGAGCCAAGAAGCCTTTCAACGGATACAAAAAGGGCGAAACAAATGCCATTTCTGCTGCAAGTGGGAATTTTCAACAGAGTGCACCTGCACCAGTTCCCTACTACCAGTATCCCTATGTTGCTGCTGCGCAATATGCTCCTATGCCATATCAGCCAGTTCCTCAAATGCCTTATCAGCAGGCCTTCCAAGCTCTACTTCCGCCACAGATGGCTCATCAACCACGTCCACCTCCAATGGTTGCAGCTGCGCAATATGCACCTGGACCGTACCAGCCACCGACTTATCCACCACGGCCTGGTCAACAGCAACAACGCGCTCCTCAACAGCGTCCACCATATCAACAAAGAAGGCCTGAAAGAACCTTTGATCCCTTGCCTATGACGCATTCTGAAATATTTAATCAGATGATGGCAAAGGGAACTCTTATTTTAAAAGACTTGCCACCACAAACTGGTACTGCCCGAGACTATGATGCCAATGCCCGCTGTGAGTATCACAAGGGTGCTCCAGGTCACACGCTCGAGAACTGCAAATCGTTCAAGCACAAGATTCAAGATTTGATCGACTCTAAGGATCTCACCTTCACCCCGAGAAATCCAAATGTCCAGAACAATCCATTGTCGCCGCACATGGCCAACAAGTGATGACATTTGAAGGGGTTGTTGAAGACCAAGCTGAGTAGTCTCCAACTTTGAAGCATTCAATCAAGAGAAGTTCAATTCCTCAAATCAAGGTAGCCATCGCCATTTTATTATTTCTGCATTCCTGTTGTTTTGTAATGTTTGTTTAAGTACGATTTGCTCTGAACATTATTATCGTTTATATTTGGTTATGTTAATGTTTTGTTTATGCATGTTTTGAATCAATTATTTCGCATTCGCTCACTATTTATCATTTATCACAAAATCACAAAAATATTTCCCTCACTTCACCTTAGCAAATATTTGAGGGAGAATGATGAAAACGAAATACCCATAACTGTTGCGGTATGCTTTCAGATAAAACCTCGTCAATGATGTACAGGCATTTGTTCAAATCCCCAAACACTGGTGATATAAGGAGTTAATCCCTAGTCAACCACTTCGAGCCTAGAAGTAGGAGTTTCTTTCGGATACAACCCTTACATTTAACCCGGGGCAGGGTAGTTGTTCAGTTAACATGACTACACCTTCGAATCGCCAGATGAGACATCCCGTCAGAGGACCATCAACAAATGACTTGGCAGTCACAACATTCAACAAAAAGAAAAAAGCAAAAAAAAAAACCCACTAAGTTGAGCACCCTAAGGGAGACTTAGTCGAAAAAAAGAAATCAAAAGAGGAGCTCAAATCCTCAGCAAAAAACAAAACAAACATCAGTGATCACCAAATCAAAAATCAAATGGTCACCAGCAAAATAGATGACTGCCACTTTCAAGCGAACATCAAAGCTTCATCTTCACTCTTGCAAAGTCGAAAACAAATTCATATGTAGAGTTAACTGAATGTAGGACTGGAGAATATCACGAAGAAGGGTGAGTACAAATCATTTGAGCCTTATACCTTTGTTTCTCAAACCATTAACCAGACCACGTTACAACCCTCAAAAGACCTAATTGAGGCACGGTTTATTCTGAAATCATGCTACCAACAAGGTTGCGTGAATTGACTCCCATATATTTGCTAATCTTCAATCTTGATTGCACATTATTCTTGCTGCATCTTTCACGCACTTTCTAAATCAACACCTCACGGTCCATTCGTCACACTATCACAACATTCAAATAAATTGACTCTTTCAAAACTTACACGAACTTTATATTAACACGACCATTTGTGTATGATTAATTAAATTGCAATTCAGTGCTTGACATCAGTACAATCCCAACAAGGGGCAATCAAAAGAGGAATTTGACTCGATACTTCTTCAACAGTCCAATCATAGGCAAATTATCTTCAACAGCTCAATCAGGGGCAAGATCACCTTCAAAGGCTCAATCAGGGGCAGGTCATGTCATGTCCATTGTCAAAGCTTCCCCACCAGATTTATTTCAAATACCCTGCAGGCAAGGGCAAGCAAACAAGGAGCAAGTCTTCCTATCTCTTCTCCCCAGCTAAACAGGCAGTCATTTCTAGACGTTGGTAACCGTTCGAAGCAAAGTCAATCTTCATGTGTCAATTAAGTCGCTCTGCTCATCAGCAAGTAACCAAAACTTGGAGTTTTCAGATCCGTCTTCTGATCATACATCGTCGAAAATCGAGTGTCGGGGAATCAAGCCCTCCACCTACCCAAAGTCCAATCATTATTGGCAACTACCAAACCAAAAGTCCACCAAGCTGGAACCTGCCAATCACTCATATGCATCATTATGCATCATTAACGTCATAAAGCATCATTACATCAATCATTTGCAACATATGCATCATATGCATGCCTAAATAAAACCAACTTTCAATATCCCCAACATTATCGAATTTATATCTCAGTGCATAAACATTCGCATTGTATTTCCATCATTATGGGATACCATTTCAAAATCAAACAAGCATAGTTGCATATTTTAGGATCCAGGATCAGTCCAAGATTCCAAGCCTTTCCCCAGCGAAAGTCAGGATCCAGGGTCGATCGAAATTTCCAAAGATTCTCCAGGTGTTATTCAGTAAGCGTCCCCGTTGGATATTTCTCTTCCAATTTATTTTAATTTTCTGTTACTCAACATCGACCTAGCATCGAGTGTTGGGGTCGCATTATCATCCTTGCGGTGGTAAGCGATTATTTAATTTTCTGTTACTCAACATCGACCTAGCATCGAGTGTTGGGGTCGCATTATCATCCTTGCGGTGGTAAGCGATTATTTAATTTTCTGTTACTCAACATCGACCTAGCATCGAGTGTTGGGGTCGCATTATTATCCTTGCGGTGGTAAGCGATTATTTAAATTTTCTGTTACTCAACATCGACCTAGCATCGAGTGTTGGGGTCGCATTATCATCTTTGCGGTGGTAAGCGATTATCTTAATTTTTCTATTATTCAGCATCGACCTAGCATCGAGTGTTGGGGTCGCATTATCATCTTTGCGGTGGTAAGCGATTATTTAATTTTCTGTTACTTAGCATCGACCTAGCATCGAGTGCTGGGGTCGCATTATCATCCTTGCGCTGGTAAGTGATTATTTAATTTTCTGTACTCAGCATCGACCTAGTATCGAGTGTTGGGGTCGCATTATCATCCTTGCGGTGGTAAGCGATTATTTAATTTTCTGTTACTCAGCATCGACCTAGTATCGAGTGTTGGGGTCGCATTATCATCCTTGCGGTGGTAAGCGATTATTTTAATTTTCTGTTACTCAGCATCGACCTAGTATCGAGTGTTGGGGTCGCATAATCATCCTTGCGGTGGTAAGCGATTATTTAATTTTCTGTTACTCAGCATCGACCTAGTATCGAGTGTTGGGGTCGCATTATCATCCTTGCGGTGGTAAGCGATTATTTTAATTTTCTGTTACTCAGCATCGACCTAGTATCGAGTGTTGGGGGTCGCATTATCATCCTTGCGGTGGTAAGCGATTATTTTATTTTATTTTCTGTTACTCAGCATCGACCTAATATCGAGTGTTGGGGGTCGCATTATCATCCTTGCGGTGGTAAGCGATTATTTTATTTTATTTTCTGTTACTCAGCATCGACCTAGCATCGAGTGTCGAGCTCGCATTATCATCATTGCGATGGTAAGCGTTTTTTTTTTAATTTTCCTATCAACCTTTTTTGTTTCGTATCATCTTTAGTTTCCAATTTTAAGCATCCATTTACTGCACAGTTTCTTTTATCGGACAAATTTGGAGTCTGTTAGTATCTAATTATCTTAATACCTTGAAAGATTGAACGCGAGCCAGTTCATCTTACTCGGTCTAAGCCAATTCGATAGGGGCATCTGTCATACCCCAAATTTATCCTACTATTTTATTTTGTTTTACTGTTATTTCGAAAATCCAAAGATATGTCATATTGTTTCATTTTCGTTTAACTATATTCTAAAAAAGTCCAAAAAAATTATTATGTTTATATTAGTTTCATTTAAATTTATTTGTACATCTTTATTTCGAGAAAATACAAAAAGATAGTTTTTGTTTATATCCTTTTTATTTAGATATATCAAGAATAATGTTTATATCATTTTATTCCAAAATCAAATATTAATTTCTTGTGTCATTTCCTTATATTGTTATTATTTCTATCACAAAATTAAAAAATCAACTTTCTCTTTTATGTTATTTTATTACTTTATTTCATTTTTTATCTCATTTATTATTATACGTTCAAAAAGTAAATTTCTTTTATTATTCTTTTTATTATTCATATTGTCAATATTATTATTATTACCATTATTATAATTGTATAATTTATTCTATTTCCATTATTATTATTATTATTATTATTTTATTTTTTAACATCTCTATTTCATTTATTTTTATCCCCAAATTCTATAACAAAAATCCTTTTTCCATTTTATTTTATTACATATTCCATTTCACATCTTTTAAACCGCATTCCGATTTAGAGTCCATATTCTCAATGCTTCTATTTCTCTATTTCTCATTTATTAGAAATTCATTCTCATTGTTAATTAAAAATCATAAAAGCCATCGTCTTTTTTTTTCTCTTAATGCCTAAAGTCACAAAAATTTCATTAGGATTATTATTATTAGTATTATTATTATTATTGTCATTATTTTAACCTTTGTATTTTAATCCTTTTTACCAAATTAACATAAGTTTATTTTATGAGTCAATTTATGCAGTTATGCCTCAAATTTCTAATAAAGAAATAAGTTTGTTACAACACATGGCACAAAAAGCAAATTCCACTAAGTTCATTTTACAAACAGATTAGGCCCTACCATGTGCAATTTGTTATCAGCAGAATCCCACTAGCCAAGCGCAGCAGTACGAAATCCCTCAAATTTCTCATAAACCCACACCATTCATGAACAACAAATAAGCTGATAGAGATGAACATGAGATAAACACAGTGAGAGATGTTTTGAAACTAAAACGAACCTGCATCTCAAACCTCACTATTCTTCTTCAAAACTGTCTTCATTCTTCAACCATCACAACAACACCGCAACTCACCATCTTTACACAGACCATTCCATTACCACAAAACCCTTAACCATCAACACAAACATCCGGCCAACACCACCTCAACGGTAACAGAACCAGCCTCCGCCATCATCATCCACAGCAAACCATTCCGCGAACTCTTTCCAACAGCCCACACCTCAATCAACCTCAGCCCCTTTCGAACAAACCGAACACACAAACACGCCGAAATCACTTCATCAAGCCAACCAAAACAAACTTCCAATAACACCAAACTTTCACTGAAACAAACCACCCGCACCAGCCACCACTTCCACTATGACGCAAAAACCCGTTTCGAATCCCACAAACATAACACAGCCAAGCCGTAACTCGCAGGAAACAAAAAAAACGCAGAATCGCCGCACAAACAAATACCAGCTGCCGCAAACTAACCAAACTCACAATACCTTTTCACCTTTTCTTTTCAACACCGCGAGAACACCAAACGACAATCGCGCGGAATCGAGTCCAAAAACCAAAGCAAACCTTCGCGAAAACTTCGAAACCCACCGCCCCTGTTCATCACAAACCACATCAAAACACGACCCATCACCCATCCAACACAGAACAAATCGCAACTCAGAGAACCAACCTACAGCCATCCGTGAGTGAATCTGAAACAAAACTCATCGCCGCTTCCACCACCTGAAGATCCCAAACCGAACCGCCGGCCGTGAAACGCGTACGAGCGAATGACCCCAAATCCGGAAAAAAAAACAAAGTCTGTTAAAATAGAGAAAGAGCTGTCGAACCGTTGGAGTGAAAACGCTAGCGAGGGAGAACCCACCGTGACCGGTCGAAAAACGTCACCGCAGAATCGTGAGTGAGAATTTTCTTTCCGTTTCTCCCATTATTGTGCTGTTGTTTTGAAGCTTTTTGGACTCAGAATCTCCCCTGTTTGATGTATCGTGTTTATGAATTTTCTTTAACCCTTATTGTATTTCAACTAATTATTTCTTCTTCCATTTTTTTTATTCTATTTTATTTTATTATTTTTATTATTTTATCTTATTTTCTTTTCATAATATTTTGACAGTTGGGCTTAGATAGCCATTGTTTAGGCCCACCCGTTTTGCTCCATTACACACACTTAAATCCATCCTGCATCCCCCCGTTTTTTTCTCTAATTTCTTTTGTTTTTTTATTTATTTATTTTATTAAATTATTTTCTAATTTTCTAATCTATTTTTATACTTTTAATTCATTTATTTATAATGGGCCAATGATATATTAAACGGCCAATTTTTCGCCCGATTTTAATCGGTGATTTTTGGTCAATATGAGGCCCTCATTGTAATTAATTTTTCATTATTTTATTATTTCGATAAACAAACATTAATTTAATTTATTCTTAATATTATTTATTTCATTTAATTATTTAATTCATTATTCTATTTTAATTTAATTCTCGCAATTTAATTCAATTTATTCATTTAATTCGCATTTTAAATTACGATTCGACTCCTCATAGAACGGTTTCTTTAAACCGGCTCTAAGGAAGTAAACGAAGTAAATTTCGACGCGTCCCAAAAAGGTCCAACGCCTTCAAATAGTTGCGCTCGTTTAAAAGGTCCAACGCCTTCGAATAGTTGTGTCCCGATTAAAACAGGCCGAACGCCTTCGAATAGTTCAAAAACACTGCACACACGCTTTCTCTTGGGCTAATTAAAACGAGACCTCTTTATTTCGCGCAATCCCCTGTATTTATTTTGTATCCCTCTCCCATTAATTTGTACGCATTTTATTTTCCGTATTTTATTTAATTCTGAATCCTTGGTCCAACGCCAAGCGATTGCACTTGCACACTTGCACTTTATTTTCCAGTTATTTTCGTTTATTAGGATCCACCTCTCCTTGCGAGCCGAGCGCTTCGTGCCTCGCTAACAAAACCACAAAAATAACCTCCAAGTTGCATTTACCCTTTAACCTCAAAAAAATCAAAACGTTTCGATTAGATCCAAACCCTTGATCCAACGTCAAGCGGTCTTAGGAAATAATACATTCTAATAAAACGAGAAGATTTGTACGCCACGAGCCTTAAGCGGTAGAAAGGAGGATAACGAGCTCTCGTTACTCGCTCCGATTATTTCGACGCAGGACACTCGTCTTGTTGGGCGAGATAAACTATCCATAGTCTTTAGTGCATTTCAACTCCTAAACCCTTTCATCGACGAAAGGTAATAAAATCAACAACCATTACCCTTAGTAGGCCGAACTACGAGGCTCTGACTTTCCCATTGCAGACGGGAGTACGTAGGCACGAGGATCTCAATCCTTGCCGAGCACCTAGGTTCAATCTAACTTATAATTCAACTCATTTCCCTCTAGCAAGCAATTCGTTTAAGCATAGACATCCTTTCGCGCGCGTTAACTTAGATGGTTCCCATCGAGTACGATGGATGTAGGGGGTACTAATACCTTCCCCCTGCATAACCGAATCCCGAACCCAGGCAATGGTTCCATTGACCTTTGTCCTCATCCTTCTCTTCACGGGTTGTATCTATATCTTCCCTTTCCCTCATCGGGAATAAATAAAATTAGGTGGCGACTCTTCAGTCTGTCCGGCGCGTGACTCCGTCTTTTCGGATCGCGTAAGGTCGTATTTTTCGGGGTACGACACCTACTTCAAAGGTTAGCTTTCCTTTTTTTACGTCTATAATAGCTCCGGCGGTAGCTAAGAATGGTCTTCCTAGTATAATAGGTGTAGTGGAGTCTTCAGAGATGTCCATGATTATAAAATCAGTAGGAATGTAGAATTGTCCTATACGTACCGGGACATTTTCTAGTATGCCTACAGGATATTTAATAGAGCGGTCGGCTAGTTGAACAAACATTTTAGTTGGTCTTAGGTCTCCCATGTCTAGCCTCTTGCAAATTGTTAAGGGCATAACACTGATACTGGCTCCTAAATCGCATAGAGCTTTGTCAATGACGAATTTTCCTATTACACAGGGTATAGAGAAACTACCTGGATCTTTTAACTTAGGAGGCATATTGTTTTGAATTATTGCGCTACATTCAGCAGTAAGTGTAACGGTTCCGTTATCCTCTATCTTCTTCTTATTGGATAAGATTTCCTTTAGAAATTTAGCATATGAGGGCATTTGAGTGATAGCTTCTGTAAACGGAATAGTAATATTCAACTGTTTCAGAAGTTCAACAAATTTCTTAAACTGGCCCATCGTCTTGGAATTGGTTAATCTCTGAGGGTACGGAATTGGTGGTTTATAAGGTGGTGGAGGCACATAAGGCTTTTCTTTCTCCACTGCCTCTTGATTATTATCTTCCTTTTCTTCTGGTTCATTCTCCTTTTCAGTCGGCTTATCTTGCTTTTGGTACATGGCTGGATTGTCAAGTCTCGGATCGGCAGGTCCGTCAAGTTCCTTGCCACTTCTTAGTATCACAGCATTGGCATATCCTTTTGGATTAGGTTGGGGTTGTCCAGGAAATACTCCAGCTGGTGCAGCGGTAGGCGCTTGTTGTTGAGCTACTTGTGAAATCTGAGTTTCAAGCATTTTGTTATGTGTAGCTAACGCATCTACCTTGCTCACTAATTGCTTAATCTGCTCACTAATGTGTATGTTTTGGTTTAAGAAATCCTTGTTTGTCTGAGATTGGGTAGCTATGAAGTTCTCCATCATCAACTCAAGGTTTGATTTTCTAGGAACATTAGGAGCAGTCTTTTGATATCCTGGTGGTGTAGCTGGTGCTTGACCTGGTGCGTATAAAGCATTGTTGTTCTTATAGGAGAAGTTCGGATGATTCTTCCAGCCTGGATTGTATGTGTTTGAGTATGGGTTTCCTTGAGCATAATTCACTTGATCTGTGGGAATTCCTGCTAATAGTTGACAATCAGGGACATCATGTCCTGGAACTCCACATAACTCACAGTTAGGTGTTACCGCAGCCACGGTGGCTGTTGGTGTTATGGCCAAGTTGTCGATCTTTTGGTTAAGTTCGTCAAACTTTGCATTGACTTGGTCCATACTACTCACTTCGTACATACCTCCTTTTGTTGGTTTCTCAGTTGCGACTCTCTCGCTTCCCCATTGGTAATAATTTTTAGCCATACTCTCGATAAGTGCATAAGCATCATTATATTCTTTGTCCATTAGTACGCCGCCTGCGGCAGCGTCAATCGTCATTCTTGTGTTGTACAAGAGTCCATTGTAGAAAGTATGGATGACCATCCATTCTACTAATCCGTGATGTGGACAAAGTCTCAACATATCTTTATAGCGTTCCCAAGCTTCGACAAGTGATTCGTTTTCCTTTTGCTTAAATCCGTTGATTTGAGCTCTTAGCATAGCTGTCTTACTAGGTGGGAAATATCTTGTCAAGAATACTCTCTTTAGTTCCTCCCATGTAGTTACTGAATTCGAGGGTAGAGATTGAAGCCAGGCTCTCGCTCTGTCTCGAAGTGAAAAAGGAAAAAGGCGTAATCTAATAGCTTCTTGGGTAACTCCATTAGCTTTTACAGTATCTGCGTACTGCACAAATATCGAAAGATGAAGGTTCGGATCCTCGGTAGGATTTCCGGCGAATTGATTTTGTTGCACGGCTGATATCAGCGAAGGTTTCAATTCAAAATCGTTTCGATTGATAGCCGGTGCATCAATGCTGGAATGCGGCTCAGCTTGTGAAGGACTAGCGTAATATTTGAGTGGATGATTTGGTTCTTCAGCCATCTCTGCGTCCTTTGATGTTCCAACTGGTTTAGGTGGATCAACTTGAAGATCTGGAATGTTGTATTTTCGTTCGTATTCGAATATTCGTCTTCTTACATGTAAGAAGCGTTCTAATTCTTGGACTGGAGGTTGCAAGTATTCGCCTTGAGAGCGAGTACTTGGCATACACTCGGGAAATTAGATTAGGAAAAGAATAAGTTGTTACCTTAGTCTAGACAGTGCTACTCTAATAGTGCACTAGTGACTAAATCAAGGTCCCCGGCAACAGCGCCAAAAACTTGATGGGGCGAAGACGCAATATGTGTCTAGCGGTATCTGAACTGCAAGCGCACAGCCTATCAAAGTAATATAAAAGATTGCCGAACCCACATGGACTTTGTAATCACTCTAGTGCTAGAAGGTCTGCTAGTTTAGCTAAGGCAGATATTTGTCACGATTTTGGTTTTAAGGATTGAAATGGGAATTAAATTTAGTTTTAAGGAAGTAATGAGAAGGCGGTCGGTATGTAATTATATTAACCTATGCGGGTCAATCTAACCTAAGCTTATAAAGATGGTTCACTTAAATAGTTATGTAGAGATTATCAGTTTAAATACCCTCGACTCACACTCTCGTGGTCTTATCTCAGATCTTACTCCTAAAGCCCTATGCATGCTCTCGCTAGCCCATAAGTGTTTAGAAAATAATTTTTGAAAACTTAATAAGTCTAATTCATTTTAAAGCGCTCTCGCTGTATTTAAATCAAATGCCTAACTTTAGCTATCCGGTTAAAATCTCACACTCTCGTGGTCTCGACCTAACCTATTACACTTTTCTTACTCTCGTAACAAAAAGATTAATTTTAATTATAAAAAGCCACAGCCAGAATATAAGTTCTTAATTATTTTAGCTTAGATTCGATTTAACCGGTTTGGTTTAGTTTATTACATACCGCCTAATTAATTTAGCTACTCATTTTATTTATACCAACAGACAGATGCAGAAATAAATAAATATTAATTAAAACATACATTATAAAATAATAATAATATCTTAACATAAACAATTAAATAAATTAATATAAATGCAAAAATAAAAACCTGGATAATTAAATTCTTAAACTCCTTCTTCCACAGATTGGCAAGCTCGGAGTGTTCGGAACCGGAATCAAAAATAAAAATGCGAAACAAATTCTGAAGGCTAAAAAGAAATTAATTTAAATAACAATTTCCTAATGTTGGAAATTGTTATTGAATTTGGGTTGGAAATAGAAACAGGAAAAATAAACAAGAACAAGGCTGGAAAAATTAAATGGGTTCAGGAAAATTACGGCAGAGCTTCCGCGTGAAAGTTAAAATAATACTCTGTCATTTTCAATTTGTAACTAGGGTATTTATAGAACTAGGTTCTGGGCAGTTGGATTTGATGAGCGTGGGCTTCGTTCCAAAATGAGAGAATCCAGGGAAAGTGCATACTGGGTTTGCTTCTGTTGAGAAATAATAGGATTCGTCTTTGACTCGCTGCACGTCTTCATGAATAATTCAAATTAATTAAACCCACTTTCCTTGTCACGTGACAAGGGCGTAACGGTCAGATTTTCCAATTCCAGCGCGTCACGGTCGTGACAATTGAGCAACGGTCGTGAGACCTCAGAGTAGGGCGTCACGGTCGTGGTGATGTTATGACGACCGTGAGTGTTACAAAATATGCAGACTTAGCAGAATTCTTCTCTTCATCTTCTTTTCATGCTTGTTTTGGTTCATTTGATCTTTTTCTCATAATTTAGCTATAGACATGTTATACCTGCAATGTGACATAAAAAACTCGAACAATCGGGAGTTAATAGGATCAATGTGCGATAAAGCGGACTTAAAACGTAGTAATAAAGTGATACGATTTCTCGTTATCAATAGTCTTGTGTAAGTCTTGAGGTGGGTAATGTTGAGTCCCACGTGAAGCATCCGTAAGGGCTAGAGGGGTGTATTGCACGGGTCCTCCGTAAAGTCTTGAGTAAGTCTTGAGGTGGGTGATGTTTAGTCCCACGAGAAGCATCCATAAGGGCTTGAGGTACCGCTTAGGTGTTGTGGTTTGTGGTTGTTCCTATGTATCGCGTACGAATCCTCTGTAAGGTCTTGAGTAAGCCTTGAGGTGGGTAATGTTGAGTCCCACGTGAAGCATCCGTAAGGACTTGAGGTGTGTATGTTATGAATCCTCCGTAAGGCCTTGAGTAAGTCTTGAGGTGGGTTATTCTGAGTCCCACAGGAAGCATCCGTAAGGGTTTGAGGTGAGTACTACACTGGTTTACGCAGGAAGTCTTGAGTAAGTCTTTTTGTGGTTACTTTGTGTTCCGCAAGAGCATCCGTAAGGACTTGAGGAACCCGTTATTTTGACGTGAGTGTTGAATCGAGATATGTAGGCATCGAATCCTCCGTAAGGTCTTGGATAAATCTTAAGATGGGTTGTTCTTAGTCCCATGCGAAGTACCCGTAAGGACCTGAGGTGAGGGCTACATTATCTATGCGACAATCTTGAATAAGTCTCTTTGTGATTACTTTGTGTTTCGCAAGAGCATCCGTAAGGATCGAAGAGAGTGTTATGTCGAATCCTTCGTAAGGTCTTGAGTAAGTCTTGAGGTGGGTATTACATTGAGTCCAATGGGAAGCATCCGTAAGGACTTGAGGTAGATGTTTCATTCTCTATATCTATTGTCGTAGTACATGTGGACTTTAGTTCCACTTGGTTCCGTTTCGTGAGGAAACAATGAGTATTTGAGATTCTAGGAATCAAACCTTTTAGAGTCGAGGGAACTCTAAGATAGGGAACCTACTGAGATGTTGTTATCTCACCCCACTGTTGTTGTTGCTTTTTCAGGTTTATTTTGCAGGTTTGATTTACAAGTGGAGCTATGCTCGAGATGTTTCAAGTGAAGCATAGTTTAGTCTTCCGCTGTGTATTTCTTTATTTGTACAATAATGGATATTGTATGGATCTTAGCTTTTGTTTTAGTATAATTCCTATGTCTTGCACCATTGTTGTATAGATTTTTATAGTTGGTCAAGAATGTGAATTATGCTATTAGGAATTTATGATGGTGTCAGTACCAAAAATTAACTCTGTATGATATTATTCTAGATATATATTATATGAGTGTTACAGTTTCTTTCGAGTTCTTGTGTGAATGAAAAGAACTTTGGAGGGATATGTTTAGTTCTATCACTTTTGATGTAACCTTCTTTCATCTGGGTAACACATGCAACATTGTCCTCATATAAAATTGTTGGATTATTATCAATTAGTAAACCAGATGCTCCTTGGATATGTCTAGTTATCGATTGTAACCATCTACATTCTTTTCTTGCTTCATGAAGAGCAATTACTTCAGCATGATTTGAAGAAGTTGCTACAAGTATTTGCTTTTGTGATCTCCATGATATTGCAGTGTTACCATTTGTAAATATATATCCAGTCTGTGATTTAGCATTATGTGGATCTGACAAATATCTTGCATCTTCATAACCAAGCAAAACTGGTTTTGTATTGTTAGAGTAAAATAAACCAAGGTCAAATGTACGTCGAAGATATCGAAATATATGCTTTATTCCTTTTCAATGCCATTTAGTAGGACATGAACTGAATCTTGCCAGTAAGTTAATTGCAAAAGCTAAATCAGGTCTTGTATAGTTAGCAAGATACATGAATGCCCAAATAACACTGAGGTATGGTACTTCAGAGCCAAGATCTTCTTCATTAACTTCCTTGGGTCTAAAAGGATCATTTTTAACGTTAAGTGTTCTACCCATCATTAGAGTATTTAAAGGGTTTGCTTTGTCCATGCTAAACCTTTTCAATATCCTTTATGTATAATTTGATTGATGTACCAATATACCATTTTTAGTATACTCAATCTGTAAACCAAGACAAAACTTTGTTTTTCCCAAATCTTTCATTTCAAATTCTTTCTTTAAGTAATCTTTTGCTTTCTTTATTTCTCCATTAGTTCCAATGATATTTAAATCATCAACATAGACAACAATTATTACTAAACCAGATATTGTTTTTCTTATAAAAACACAAGGACAAATAGGATTATTTTCATAGTCTTCTTTAAGCAAATATTCACTTAGTCTATTATACCACATGCGCCCTGATTGTTTTAATCCATACAATGATCTTTGCAGCTTAATTGCATACATTTCTCTAGGTTTTAATGTCTCAGACATTTTAAATCCTTATGGGATTTTCATGTATATATTAATATCAAGTGATCCATACAAATAAGCAGTAACAACATCCATAAGATACATATCAAGTTTGTTAAATACTGATAAACCAATTAAATAATGAAAAGTAATGGCATCCATAACAGGAGAATAAGTTACCTCATAATTGATTCCTGGTCTATGATAAAAACCTTGTGTAACAAGGCGAGCCTTGTATTTGACAATCTCATTTTTGTCATTTCGTTTTCTTATAAAGACCCATTTATATCCAACTAGTTTCACATATTTCAGTATAGTTGTAATGGGGCTAAATACTTTTCGATTTTTAAGAGAATTTAATTCAGTATCTATTGCATCCTTCCAATTACTCCAATCATGTCTATTTTGACATTCATTCATAGTTTTTGGTTCAGGATCATCATTTTCATTCATAATTTCACATGCAATGGAAAATGAAAAAATTTCATCTATATTTATATCTTTTCGGTTCCACAAAGTTCTTGTATCAACATAATTAATTGAAATTTCAAGATCATTCTTGTTTTCATTATCAGTGATCTCATTATCATCATCTTGTGCTTCTTCGAGAGCACATTTTTCAACCGTGGATTTATTATTATCTAGTGTCTTTTCAAGATCATTGTCAACCAAATTCATCTTTTCCATACACTTTCTTTTTCTGGGATTTTTGTCTTTGGATCCCATAGGTCGGCCACGTTTCAAGTGTGCCTTTGATGTACTTGCTACATCATTTATTTTCGAAATCTCAATCTGAGCTGGGACATTTACAGCCGGTACATGTGATATTGTGACTCTTTTCAAATCAGTAAATGAATCTGGCAGTTGATTTGCTAAATTTTGTAAGTGCACAATTTTCTTTACATTTTCTTCCCATGATTTATTATATGGATCCAAATGTAATAAATGTGGTACATACCATGATATTTCTTTTTCTGATTGTTTATTTTCTCCCCCTAATGTTGGAAATTTCGTTTTGTCAAAATGACAATCAACAAATTTAGCTTGAAAAACATTACCTGTTAAAGGTTCAAGATATCTAATAATAGATGGTGATTCATACCCGACGTATATTCCCAATCTCCTTTGAGGTCCCATTTTAGTTTTTTGTGGTGGAGCTATTGGGACATATAATGCACAACCAAAAATCTTTAAATGTGAAATATTAGGTTCTTTACCAATTGCAAGTTGATAAGGGGTATGTTTATGATCAGCACTTGGCCTTAAGCGTATGAGTGTTGCAGCATGTAAAATTGCATGACCCCAAATAGTAACTGGTAGTTTAGTTCTCATTATTAATGGTCTAGCAATATATTGAAGACGTTTGATTAATGACTCCGCTAAACCATTTTGTGTATGTACATGAGGAATAGGGTGTTCAACAGTAATCCCAATTGACATGCAATAATTATTAAACAATTCAGATGTAAATTCACCGGCATTGTCAAGTCTAATTTTATTTATAGTATAATCAGGAAATTGAGCTCTAAGTTTAATTATTTGTGCAAGAAATTTTGCAAATGCCATATCACGACTTGACAGTAAGCATACATATGACCATCTACTAAATGCATCAATCAATACCATAAAATACCTGAATGGTCCTAACGGTGGATGGATAGGTCCACATATATCTCCTTGAATTCTTTCAAGAAATGCCGGTAATTTTGTCTGAATTTTGTCTGGTGAATGCTTTGTTATTAGTTTTCCAAGAGAGCAAGCTTCACATGGTTTATCTCCTTTTGTAAGCTTTAAACTTTTCAATGGATGACCATGTGTACTTTCAACTATTTTACGCATCATTGTTGAACCAAGATGACATAAACGATCATGCCATAATGTCACCGTTTTGGGATCTTCTTTTACTATCAAATTACATTCAATTTCATGTATATAAGTATAATGTAATCCATAAGGCAATTTTGATAGTTTTTCAAAATTTTCTTCTTTCCCAAAACATTAGCAGTGATATTAATGTATTTCATGTTACCTTCAGTTGCAGTTTCAGTATCATATCCTTGATGATATATGTCATTAAAACTCAACAAATTTCTCTTTGATTTTGGTGAGTATAAATTATTTTTAATGACAAACTTTGTCCCATTTGGTAATATGAACATATCATTACCTGTTCCTTCAATCAAATCTGCAGGATCCGAGATTGTATTTATTACACCTTTAGCAGGATTTATTTCAGTAAAATATTTCTTACTTTTGAGGATTGTATGGGTAGTCCCACTGTCCGGAATGCAAATGTCTTTGACACGTC
Organism: Lathyrus aphaca; assembly: GCA_963966055.1. Taxonomy (NCBI): domain Eukaryota; kingdom Viridiplantae; phylum Streptophyta; class Magnoliopsida; order Fabales; family Fabaceae; genus Lathyrus; species Lathyrus aphaca. The sequence continues at coordinate 102,567,835 of OZ014520.1, read as the reverse complement.
CCATGTCTAACCTTAAAAAAATAGAGAGTAAATTAACAACATATTTAACATTTTATTTCATGCAAACATAAGATACATAAAACAACATACATATTCTTGAATGAATACATATTCCAAATATAAAGCTAATACAAACATATCACACATTATTCAAATAGTTACTTAATCCATTGTTCCTTCAACAAAATTAGCAGTCTTAAAATAGATATTATCATTTATGGGTTTAATCTCATTAAAATTCACTTCTTTTCCTTTTTATTCTACAGAAGTCATTTGTCTTTTACACAAATGTTCTGGTGTTCTACACATCTTAGACCAGTGGTCTTTCTTTCCGCATCTGTGACATACATCCTCATAATTCCTTGAGAGACCTTCTTGGATATACTTGCCCTTTCCTTGTAAATTCCAATTATTTTGGTCATATCTGGGTGATCTAGAATTATTCATATGACCTCGTCCACGTTCTATACCACGAAAATGGTTTCGATCGTGGAAAAGGTTTCGACCATGATATCTTCTTGGATTGTGACCATCAAAACGAGCACGACCATTATTACCATCAAAACGAACATGACCACCACGTCTCTTAAGACGATTAAAGCCACCACGCCCACGATTAAAGGTTGTGGCATTAATTTCAGGATGTTCCTGTGGGTCGTGTCTGGTGGTTTTTTATAAGGAGCTCGTTATTTTGTTCTGCCACCAGAAGAGCTACAACCAAATCAGAATACTCAGTGAATTCCCTCATTCTATATTGTTGTTGCAATAATACTTGGGATGCATGGAAAGTTGAAAAAGTTTTTCCAACTTTTCTTTTTCAGTTATAATTGTGCCACAGAATTCAAGTTGTGCTATAATTTGATGCATAACAAAGTTATATGCAATGACACTTTTATAATCTTGGAACCTTAACTTGTTACACTGATCCATTAATGAGGGTAATAATCCAAATCTTGCTTTAATTTTATCCCACAAAATCTTGGGATCTTTAGCATTTGAATATTCTGTTTGCAATCCATCATCAAGACGATGCTTGATTATTTTGTTCACTTTTGACTTTTTCTTTTCCATTTCATATGGGCCGTCTGTTGATTTTCTAGAATGGTCTCCTTCAAGTATTTTGTTAAGTCCCTCACATGTAAGGTATTCGATCAAATTGTTATTCCATGTTATAGAGTTGTCCCCAGTTATGCTTACGATTTTGAATTGATGCTTAAGATTTGACATGATTATATCTATAATTCAGATGAACATAATCAAAATTTAATACATAAACAATATATATATTTATATATCAATAACAACGATTACAAAAAAAATGATCATGATTTATTCAAAAACCTTTACTAGTAAACCAAGCTAAGACTAGTAATGGTAAAACAATAAGTATCATTAATGCTATATAATCATTACTTAGTTCTTCATGTTTGATGATACATATAAGGAATAAAATAATGACAAGTATAGTGATGAACAAAAGAAAAAATTTAGCCATTTGAAAAATATGGATGAATATTTGAGAATGATGTAAAATTTATGAAAGAAGTTGAATTATATATAGATAAATTTGGCCGTTAATGTTACCGTTAGTGGAAAAAAAAAAAGAAAAGGAAAAAGAGAAATAAAAGATAAATATCAAAACCAAATTAAAATATGTTAAAAATCAACTAGCTATTATAGGGTTTAGAGATAATTATAAGATAACATATAGGGTTTTAAGACCTCCACTAAATATAAAATTTAGTAATTGAAAATAAAATATAGTAATAGCATGTGAGATTTTAAACCTCCACTAAATGTAAAAGTTAATAACTGAAAATAAAAGTTAGTAGCAACATGTGAGATTTTAAACTTTCACTAAATATAAAAGTTGGTAACTGAAATATAAAAATTAGTAGCAACATGTGAGATTTTAAACCTCCACTAAATATAAAGTTAGTAACTGAAATATAAAAATAAGTAGCAACATGTGAGATTTTAAACCTCCACTAAATATAAAAGTTAGTAACTGCAATATAAAAATTAGTAGCAACATGTGAGATTGTAAACCTCCACTAAATATAAAGTTAGTAACTAAAATATAAAAATTAGTAGCAATATGTAGGATTTTAAACCCCCACTAAATATAAAGTTAGTAACTGAAATATAAAAATTAGTAGCAATATGTGGAATTTTAAACCTCCACTAAATATAAAGTTAGGAACTGAAATATAAACATAAGTAGCAAATGTGGGATTTTAAACCTCCACTAAATATAAAAGTTAGTAACAAATTATAAAAATTAATAACTGCATATGAGATTTTAAACCTCCGCACAAAATATATATAAGTCATACTTATTATAAAGCACTTGACAAATTGACAGTTTTCTATAACAAGGAGTTAAAGTAAAAATAACGATAAAAAAAAATCATTCTAGTTATAAATCACTTGACTAAATGTCAGTTTTCTATAAACAAGTTAAATAATAAAAATTATAATAATAAGATTAAAGAGATAAGTTTAGAAGATATACCTAGTGTAGTAATAACTTCCATTAGAAACAATCGTGCTGATAACGTGTTGAGAAAAACCGATTTTAGAATATTAATTAATATTTATGAACTAATATAATTTATTAAACTAGAATTATCAAAGAGAAGAAAAGATGGAAGAGAGAAAACTTATGAATTTCATAATAAGTTTTGATGTAAATATTACATTGTCAAGTGTGGTATTTATACTACTTGAAATACTACTATTACACCAATGCAATAATTAGTCATACTATTTTAAATAGATATTTCAACTCTATAATAATATGTAGATAAATATGTATATTTATAATAATATTATAAATATTATAACATATATATATTTTTAATATAATTATAGTTTTTATTAATTGTAAAAGTATAAGTCTAAATTAAATTTGAGAGATCAATTTTATTTATTCAAAGAGAGATATTTCTTAATTTTTAAATTATACTTTACACTATTTATATATTTTTCTAACTTTATATAAATCATAAAATAGTTTTTAGGTATTAACCAATAAATTTTATTCAAATTGAATATTAAAAGTTTATGATTTTTTTAATGCTTTTGTAATATGAATAAGTTAATTGAATTAATATATTTTATTTAGAAGTTTATGTTTAGAGGACGACGCACAAGAATATTTTACTGTCTTACTACCCTTTTCCCCAACAATAACCATAATACACTCTTTTTCCAATTATATACCAATATGTCATTGTTTTGACTTTTTTTTGTTCTTTGCCGCCCATTGAATGGGCGGGAGAGTGTAAATTTGTTTTCAACCGCCCTTTGAATGGGCGGCAGTGTGTAAGCGTAATTTTTTTTTATTTGTTTTATTTGTTTTGCATTTTTAATATCAAAATGAATTATTTAATAATTTAAAATATTAATATAAAATAATAATAATATTATTAATATAAAATAAATAATAATATTAATATAAAATAATAATATTATTATTAATATAAAATAATAATAATAATATTAATATAAAATAATAATATTATTATTAATATAAAATAATAATAATAATATTAATATAAAATAATAATAATATTAATAATTTTGAATAATAGTGATATTAATAAAAATGTTAAAGTACAATAATATTAATATAAATAATAATAATAATAATATAAATATTAAATAATACATTAATTTTTTCTATTCCCTATTTGGACCCGGACGACGATGTCGCTGATGAGTTCCACAGTCGGGAGGACATCCTATTCGGGTTGTCCTTCTTAAACCAGGTTGTTCAACGTTTGTTGGTTGAGTAGAAGGTCCTGCTTCACCCGGAGGATTAATAAAATTCGCTAGCACATCATCACTAAAGTCGTCATGTATTGTCGTTGCACTGCCATAATCTAGACGTGTTCCCGCATTACTCCAACTTGGTTGGATAGTAGGTGGCATTGAGGAATTCATGTAGGGGATGTATGGATGTTGGTCTTGGGGTGAATTAAAGGTGAAAGTTTGTGGTGGATAAAATGACATTTGTGGTTGGGGTGTTTGGTAATTGTGTTCTTGTGGGGTAGGTTGTGAGAATGAATGTTGTTGTGTGTATGATGGGGAGGGGCTAAAATTGAGGTTTTGTTGGGTGTTGTAGGGGGTTGGGTTAAATGATGGGTTTGGTTGGTTGTAAGGGTGTTGCTTGGGGTATAAGGTTGTTATGTGGGTTGTTGGTTGATATTAAATGTTTTTTGGGAGGAAAATGGGTGTGGTTGGTTGGGGTTAAATGTTTGTTGGGAGGAAAATGTGTGTTGTTGGTTGACATTCAATGCGGGTTGGATACGAGGGTCAAATAAATCTCGGTTGACCGATAGGTACAAATTGGTAACAAATCTATACCAATTCATGTATTCTCTATTTGGTTTACATTCAGTATCCATTACATTTCCTTGTATGACGGCGCAGTGACGGTTTATCCATTATTGGCGTTCTTCTCTGTTGTGGTCTTTCCAATCTTCGTAAGCCCATTGTTGATTTACTTTGCTGTTATGATATTTTTTCATGCATCTCGGTGGACCAGGAATTTCTTGTTGTATCCCAAATTGAAGCTTAACCCGATCCGATTGGTGCATTTCAACATAAGTGAAACAAAAGATATATGTTGTTGCAGTCCAAATATGACTTTCGGTTGGGTCCTCATCCTCGAGTCCAAGATATGGTCTCCATATAAACTGCGAAGATGTTGAAAAAATGGATTAGAGCAATAAAAATATTAAATAGAGATGATAAAAATATTTTAATATTAAAATGTATAATTCTAAGAGATATTACATCATTGGGCTCAAAATGATCGAAGAAAGCCCGATATCCAACCGCACAATGATGGGGGTTTTGTCATAATTCATTCCATAAGCAGACCACCTAAAAATATTAAATAGAAAAATAAATAGAGTTTAAATATTAGAGAAATAAATATATTAAATAGAAAAATAAATAGAGTTTAAATATACATACTTTGTTGCATAGGGAAAATGGAATGGGTTTTCGTTGATCGGTGCCAGTCTAGGCATTCTGGACCAACCCCAAGCTTGAAGTAAGACTGCACATCCAGCAAAATTGTGAGCGTCCTTCAAAGCGCATCGACACAAGTTTCGGTATAGATGTGCTAAAGTTGCTACGCTCCAACTATAGCTATTAATTTGGTCAAAATCTTTGAGTAACGGTAAAAATTGAAGGTGTATAGTGTTACTGTTAGTATCAGGAAACAAAAAACAAGCAAAAAGTAACATAATATATACTCTTGCTTTCATTATTTTTAGTTCCTCGGGGGAGTCTTCGCCTAAGTGGATAAAATTGTATTTGTCCCGTAGTACTACTATTCTCAAAGATTGTCCCCGTCTCTCAGAAGGATCCATCGTAATCCCCAATAGTTCCTCAACAAGTTGGTATGACACAGATGTGCAACCAACAACGGCTGAGCCATTCACACGCAACCCCAATAACATGTGGACATCCTCCAAAGTCGGGGCGCATTCACCGGTTGGAAAATGGAACGTGTGAGTTTCTGGTCTCCATCTCTCGCATAGGGTGAGACAGAATTTTCGATCAACTCCATACGAATCAATAGTGATGACGTGACCGAAACCAGCTTGAATCAAATATGGACGGATATGTTCATCGACTGTAATGTACTTGTGTGTACGTGGTTTGAATTTTTTTTCATCCTACAAATAAAACATGCATAATATATAATGTAAAATATAATGTAATAAATAAAAATTTATAATGTAACATATATAATGTAACATATAAAAATTTAATGTAATAAATAAAATATAATGTAATAAATAAAAATTTAATGTAATAAGATAAACATGCATAATATATAATAATATATAATGTAAAATGTAATAACATAAAATGTAATAAAATAAAAATGTATAATATAAAATGTAATAAAATAAAATGTTAGAAGACTTACATATTCTGCAATATTTGAAAGTGTGCCTCGATGTTTTTCTCCGAGTGTTAGCAGAGGCACGGGCAGAGACATTGTTTAGAATATCAGGTGATGAAGAGTGATAAAGATGAAATTGTAGTAGAGATGTGTTGTTAGATATGAATTTGTAATAAAGATTTGTTGGTATTTATATAATGTGTAATTGATATATGTAATAAATATTTTGGTATAGGTGGTTGAAGTGTGATTAAAATGATATGTGTAGGTGGTTGATATGTTAATTGCATGGCATTTACGTGGTAAATGAAGGTGACTTGATTGCATGCAGCGTTGACTGCCTCCCATTCAATGGGCGACATAGTGTAAATTAATTTAATGCGTGTCAGTGTGCCTCCCATTCAATGGGCGGCAGTGTTGTAGTTTGTCTGCCACGTTGCAGCATGCCTCCCATTCAATGGGCGGCAGTGTTATAACATGTCTGGCACGTTGCAGCATGCCTCCCATTCAATGGGCGGCAGTGTTATATTTTGTCTGACACGTGCAACCTGCCTCCCATTCAATGGGCGAAAGTGTTATTTCCTGTCTGAGATTAATTTATATAATATTTGTGAACCGTTCAATACGAATCCAATATAAATTCTATAAAACTATCATATTATACACCAACTCAAACATTCAAAAAATTCATCACATTCAAAAATGCGTCAAAGAGAAAATTATGTTATTTGTGCACATTACAATGGTAGTGTGGTTGTAACTGATGAGCTCGGATATAGCTTCGAAAATACTGAAATTTGTCGTTTCAATATTAATAGAAGATCAACATTTCAACATTTCAAAGAACGACTGGTTATGAAGATGGGAGCATGTGGCATTTCTCAAATTACATACAGAAATGTTGTCCATTTTGGGAACAATAATTTTAAATTTGTTCCACTGAAAGTTCGTGACGATGAAGATGTGGAATCCATGTTTTCCAATCATGAATGTTATGGATTTCCATAGATTGAGGTATATATCAAATTTGACAAATATCAACTAACCTAACAGTCTCAAGTTATCAATGCACCTGAAGGAGATGAACTAGCAATAATACCATACGAAAATGTAGAGGAAAAAGATGTTGAAGAAGAGACCGAAGCACAGGTAGATGACTTGTACACAAAAATATTTGAAGAAGGAGTCAATGTTCAGGAGGACACCGATGACCAACACATTCCAGTTGGAAATGTTTTTTCACCACCTGCCCACATGACAAACATTTCCTCGGATGCAGATCAAACATCAGATGATTGGCCGCACATGCCTCGTCTTCCGGTGGAAGGAGACATAACAGTAGGTAATCAATTCAAAACTAAATCTGATTGTGTGCTTGCAATAAAACAATATCACATGAAATACGGTGTAGATTTTAGGGTGAAGGATTCAGATAAAAAGAGATATATCATTTGTTGTAGACACGATACGTGCAAGTTTCATCTGGTAGCGTCGTATCGTAAAAGAAGTGATTTGTGGGAGATAGGCATTATGAACCCCCTTTACAGTTGTTCAACAGCCATGTTTGACCAGGATCATCGACAACTTAGCTCGCAATTAATGTCTCAAGTTTTAATGTCTTTTGTAGACAATGATCCATCTATCAAGGTGAGCATTTGCATTGCAAAGATTGTTCATGAGTACAAGTTCACGCCGTCGTACATGAAAACATGGATTGCGAGGAATAAAGCTATTGAACAGGTTTATGGTAACTGGGAGAAGTCATACAAGGAACTTCCACATTTCCTGTTGGCACTTAAAAAATTTGTTCTGGGGACAATGATGGAAATGGAAACATTACCCATGTACATTGATGAAGGAACACTTGTTGAAGGGAAGCAGATCTTTCACCGGCTATTCTGGGCATTCCAACCATGCATTAGAGGTTTTTCATATTGCAAGCCTATTTTACAAATTGATGGAACCTGGTTATATGGTAAGTATAAAGGGACACTGCTTATGGTTGTTGCACAGGATGGCAACAGTAATATTTTTCCAGTTGCTTTTGCACTTGTTGAGGGTGAGACTGCTGAAGGTTGGTTTTTTTTTTTACGAAACTTGAGAAGACATGTTGCTCCGCAAGCAGATCTGTGTTTGATTTCAGATAGACATTCATCCATTGAAAGTGCATACAATAATCCGGAAAATGGTTGGCAAGATCCCCCATCTGTACATGTCTATTGTATCCGACATATTGCTCAAAATTTCATGAAAGAAATTAAGGACAGGAACCTCCGGAAAAAAGTCATTAACATGGGTAATAATTTTTTCCATCCTCTCTAACATTATATCTTTGTCAATTATGTTATTAACTTAAACAATTTTTTTATATATAGGATATGCTTTAAACCAACCAACGTTTCAGTATTACCAGAATGAAATAGCTATGGCAAATGGTGATGCTTTAAGGTGGCTAAATAATACTCCTGTTGAAAAATGGACAAGAGCATTTGACGGGGGTCGACGTTGGGGTCACATGACAACCAACCTTGTTGAGTCATTGAATGGAGTATTCAAAGGCACCCGTAATTTACTGATTACAACATTGGTTAGTGCAACATATTATAGATTGGGTACACAATTTGCTGAGAGGGGTGCAAAATGGAGTGCAGTATTAAATTCAGGACAAATATTTACAGACAACTGCGTAAAGGTTATGAAAGAAGAAACGGCGAAATCCAGCACACATCAAGTCAGCATTTTTGACTACAATAACAATACTTTTAGTGTGCGGGAAACAATGGATCACGGTGAAGGGAAACCTATGGGTCGTTACAGGGTGAACCTAATAGAAGGGCGGTGTGATTGCGGAAAGTTTCAGGCATACCGTGTCCCTTGTTCACATGTTATCGCTGCATGTTCAAGTGCTCGCAACGATGCATACGCACTTTTGTCGGGCGTTTATAGGGTTTCAAACCTATTTGGAGTATACAACACAAGTTTTTCTAAACCCTAAACCCTAAACCCGTACAGTGACTATTGACCAGTGTACGAGGGAGATCAAATTTGCCATAATCCAAAAATGCGAAGGAACAAGAAAGGACGCCCAATCAGCACACGCATTAGAACAGAAATGGATATCGTTGACAAGCTGGAGAGAAAATGTTCCAGGTGTCGTCAAACTGGTCACAACCGAACTAAGTGTCTAAATGTTGGAACTAGTAATAGTTAGTGTTTTATGTTGTTATCATGTATCACTTTCATATTGCATTCAAGTATCTCAATTTTCTTAATCATTAGTAATTTAGATTTAAATATATTTAACCACAAAAAAGTTACAAAACAACACAAATACATTTAACATTAATTCAACAACAGAACACAAACATAACAACACAACACAAACATTTGACAACAAAAATATAAATTAAACTAGAACACACGAACACAACATTTAATATAACATTTATAGCTTATTACAACAAGCAGCTTGATTTCATTGATTTCAAACATCATTTCTCTCGCTTCCTTGTCGGTCCTGATTCGCACCCACCCACGACGAAAATCATACCTCTCAACACTTCTGATTTTCTCCCCTTCTTCAATTTCTGCTTCTAACCAACGTTTCAGTTCCCTCATCAGCTGATCTAAACTACATATATTCCAGAAGAGCATATCCAATACCGGTTTCTCTCTAGAAAAAATGACTTTGCCCCAACAACGATAATAATGCATCTTAACTGGTATTTTTCTCTTAAAAAACGATTTTCCTCTGCAAAAAAATGGACCACATAACACCACTATTTATATTATATCTGAAATGAGATTTAATAATAAAATATTAAAAAGTACCGCTCATTGAATGGGCGGCACTGTACTTTAATAATATAATATTAAAAAGGTACCGCTCATTGAATGAGCGACACTGTACTTAAATAATAAAATATAAAAAACGTACCGCCCATTGCAGTGGCGGAACTTTTTTCGATTAAAAATTTAATAAAATTATTTATTAACTAAACTTAACATTAAATATTATTTTTTAATTTTTAAATATTAATTATTAATTTTATTATTATTTATTATTATTTAATAATTTTAACATTTACTAAATACAAATTATCATTATTAACTTTTAGTATTATTAATTTATCAATTACTAATATTTATTAATTTTTTTCGATTAAAAATTTAATAAAATTATTTATTAACTAAACTTAACATTAGATATTATTTTTAAATTTTTAAATATTAATTATTAGTTTATATTATTATTTATTATTATTTAATAATTTTAATATTTACTAAATACAAATTATCATTATTAACTTTTAGTATTATTAATTAATCAAATACTAATATTATTTAATATTATTATTAATATTTTAATTTACTTAATCAACTAATTAATTATTAAAAACACAAAACAAAATAAAAAAAATCAAAACAAAATTTCGTTGTACACTGCCGCCCATTTAAAGGGCGGTATAGAAAACTTTTGTACACTCCCGCCCATTCAATGGACGGCAAAGAGAAAAAAAAAGTAAAAATTGTTTGAAATAATAGTATATTTGTATATAATTTTAAAAAAAGTGTGGTAGAACAGTAAAATATTCGACGCACAAACCCAACAACTCAATTCATTAATAAACGGGTTGTTTAGTTTGAATTTGGTCTTAAGAATACGAGATGAACATCTGATTCAACCCAAAAAATATTAATAGAGTCAGTGATTTAATGAAATTATACTCACCCAACCCGCGACCTCCAGTAAGTGTGTCTCACACACCATCACTTTTGACTCAACATCAAACCTCTCTCCTTGTTTTTGTTAGTATAATTGTCTATGAAGCTGCAACTCTTCTTCACCCACACACCCATACTCGCATATGGAAACACCAACGACACCACTGTCAGAAAACAGAGACTCCCTCTCAACACCGGAACAACCATCGTTAAGCGCCTACAAAGAAGTGGAGTTTGTAAAACTCGAGACACCACCCAGTTGAAGAAACATGAACCTGAGAAGAATTCTGATGAAGGTGTTGTCCAAAACAAGAAACTTGGTGTGCACACCAACTGTTCGACGAAACGGGGCTCTTACGGTGGAAACATTCCTTCCATTTTGAATGACTTGGATACGATTCAGGATGTTGAAGAGGCTCTAAGACCGTGGGAGTATAAGATTAAAAACAAGGAAAGGAGTATTATTTTGAAGCAGCAGTTGAAGTGGGATAGAGCTTTGGAAATTTTCAACTGGTTTAACGATAACTCTCATGAATTGAATGTCATACATTACAATATTATAATTAGGATTCTTGGGAAGTCGCGTGAGTGGACGCTTTTGGAGGGTTTGTTGAATCAGATGAATGCTAGAGGGATTGTTGCCACGAATTCTACTTATGGGACTTTGATTCAAGTTTATAGTAAAGCTGGGCTTAGAGAAGACGCACTTTTCTGGCTTGAGACTATGCTAGAGCATGGGATTGAACCGGATGAGGTTACTATGGTGATTGTAGTTCAACTATACAAGAAAGCAGGTGAATTTCAGAAAGCGTTGGAGTTTTTCAGAAAGTGGTCATTAGGTGAACCTTTGAGGCGGAGTAGTAAGCATATGAAGGCTGCTCCGGAATCGGACAAGAGGGCTTCGATTTCCAATGTTTCTGTAAGGGCACAAACATATAACACTTTGATTGATATATATGGAAAGACTGGTCAGCTTAAAGAAGCTTTTGAGACTTTTTCTAAGATGCTTGAACAAAGCGTACAGCCTACAACGGTGACATTTAATACGATGATTCACATTTGTGGAAACCATGGACCGCTAGAGGAACTGAGTTTACTTCTGCCGAAAATGGAAGAGTTGCAATGCTCACCAAACACAAGGACCTATAATATTCTTATCTCTCTACATACTAAGCATAATGATATCGATACGGCAACCAAATATTTTAAAAGAATGAAGGCTGCCCGCCTCGAGCCAGATCTTGTGAGTTACCGTACTCTCTTGAATGCATACATTACAAGGAAAATGGTTTGTGAAGCAAAAGAGCTTATATCAGAGATGGATAAGAAGGGCCTCCAAATTGATCGGTTCACCCAATCTGCTTTAACTCGGATGTACATCGAAGCAGAGATGGAAATCAAGATCTAGCAAAAGAAATCAAGATCATGTATTTAGTTATCGATGTCCCTTCCTCTTATAATGTGATTATAGGGCGGCCAAGTTTTATTCAGTTATGTGGCACCATGTCCACTTTGTAAAGACTTGTCTTTGCTAGAAAACTTTCTGATGTTTGTTTTTATTATCTAGTTATTATATGTTAATGACATGTTTATTGTTGGTAATTATATTTTATAAATTGATATGTTAAAGAAGTAATTGAGTGAGTTTTTTTCCTATGAAAAGCATGGGAGAAGCTATATAAATTCTTGGTATAAGAATCGTGCGTGACAGAAAGGAGAAAAAATTATATGTCACAAGAACATTATATTCAAAGACTATTGCAAAGATTTTAGATGGAGAACTCAAAGGCATTGCTAGTCCTTTTAAATTGAGTTCTAAACAAAGTCCTTTAGTGAAGATGATAAAATAGATATGGAATGGATTCCTTATGTATTTTGGATAGTTTGATGTATGCAATAATGTGTACACGACCGTATATTGCATATGATGTTGGTGGATTTTCTTATAAATCTAGGTAGAGAGTTTTGGAATGTTGTAAAATGGATTTTGAGGTATCTCTGTGGTATTACTTGTACGAGAATTAATTTTGGAGGTGACAAACATATTTTTTGTGGAATACTCTGACTCAAATATGAGTGGAGACATTGATTCCATAAATTTTACTTAATACTATATAATTAAATTTGTAGGGGGAGTGTGTAATATTGTCTACTATAGATGCATAGTTCATTATTATTACTGGAGCATAAAAAAAGTTGTTATGGTTGAAGAAATTTATTTCAAGAGCTTTTATTTTAAGAAGCATGTATTATTTGTCGATAGTCAGTGATATTTAAGAACATGTCTTTTTATAGTAGGTCCAAACACATTAATATAATATATCATCAAATATATAACGTATTAGATGTTAAGTTGTTGGAGTTAGCTAAAATTCATGTTGATAATAATTATTCTTATACGATGACTAAAACGATACCAATAGAGAAAATTTGAAATTTGTTGTGGTATATATAGTTTGATTATTACCCTCACATAATTGTAAGGGAGAGATAGGTTGAATATTAAGCACTTAGAAAGATTCAAACATGTTAAATAATTTTTATGTTAATTTTCATTAGATGTTTGACGCTACTTGAAAATAGTCATATTCTAAAATAAAATTAGCCTTCTAAAATTACTAGTACTCTTTTGGCATGCAGCTTTCGCTCCAGTATATACTCATTTTCCTACTCAAACAAAAACCGTCAAATTCAAACTGAAACAACCAAACAAGAGTGCTTACTCAACATCAAACCAAACATAAAGTACCTCTCTCTCCTTGTCTCTCTGTTCTTAGAATGTCTATGAAGCTGCAACTCTGGTACACCCACACACCCATACTCGCATATGGAAACACCAACGCAGACAAAGCCGAACAAGTTCCCAACATCACTGTTAGAAAACAGAGACTCCCTCTCAACACCGGAACAACCATCGTTAAGCGAATACAAAGAAGGGGAGTTCGAACTCAAGACACCACCCAGTTGAAGAAACAAGGTCCTGAGAAGAATTCAGATGACGGGGCTGTCCAAAACAAGAAACTTGGTGTGCACACCAACTGTTCGACGAAACGGGGCTCTTACGGTGGAATCATTCCTTCCATTTTGAATGACTTGGATACGATTCAGGATGTTGAAGAGGCTCTAAGACCGTGGGAGAATAAGATTAAAAACAAGGAAAGGAGTATTATTTTGAAACAGCAGTTGAAGTGGGATAGAGCTTTGGAAATTTTCAACTGGTTTAACGATAACTCTCATGAATTGAATGTCATTCATTACAATATTATAATTAGGCTTCTTGGGAAGTCGCGTGAGTGGACGCTTTTGGAGGGTTTGTGGAATCAGATGAATGCTAGAGGGATTGTTGCCACGAATTCTACTTATGGGACTTTGATTGAAGTTTATAGTAAAGCTGGGCTTAGAGAAGACGCGCTTTTCTGGCTTGAGACTATGCTAGAACATGGGATTGAACCAGATGAGGTTACTATGGTGATTGTAGTTCAACTGTACAAGGAAGCGGGTGAGTTTCAGAAAGCGGTGGAGTTTTTTAGAAAGTGGTCAATAGGTGAACCTTTGAGGCGAAGTAATAATCATATGAAGGCTGCTCCAAAATTGGACGAGAGGGCCTCGTATTCCAATGTTTCTTTCGGGTCACATACATATAACACTTTGATTGATACAAATGGAAAGGCTGGTCAGCTTAAAGAAGCTTCTGAGACTTTTGCTAAGATGCTTAAACAGGGCATACCGCCTACTACAGTGACATTTAATACGATGATTCACATTTGTGGAAGCAATGGACGGTTAGAGGAACTGAGTTCACTTCTGCAGAAAATGGAAGAGTTGCAATGCTCACCAAACACAAGGACCTATAATATTCTTATCTCTCTACATACTAAGCATAATGAAATCGATATGGCAACAAAATATTTTAGAAGAATGAAGGCTGCCCGCCTCGAGCCAGATCTTGTGAGTTACCGTACCCTCTTGTATGCATACAGCATGAGGAAAATGGTTTGTGAAGCAGAAGAGCTTATATCAGAGATGGATAAGAAGGGCCTCCAAATCGATCAGTTCACTCAATCTGCTTTGACTCGGATGTACATCGAAGCAGGAATGCTTAAGCGGTCCTTGTTATGGTTTCATAGGTTTCATCTGACTGGCAATATGCCATCTGAATGCTATGCTGCCAACATTGATGCATATGGAGAGCACAGACATATTTTGGAAGCTGAGAAAGTCTTCCTCTGGTGCCAAGAACGGAAGAAACTCAGTGTCCTTGAGTTCAATGTGATGATTAAAGCTTATGGTATAGGGAAATGCTACGATAAAGCGTGTCAATTATTTGATAGTATGGATAAACACGGTGTAGCTGCAGACAGGTGCAGCTATAGTTCTCTCATACAAATTTTGGCCAGTGCTGACCAGCCTCACATTGCCAAACTTTATTTGAAAAAAATGCAGGTGGCAGGATTAGTGACTAATTGCATCCCATATTGTGCTGTGATTTCCAGTTTTGTAAAATTAGGGCAATTGGAAATGGCAGAAGATGTGTACAAGGAAATGATCGGATATGGTGTGAAGCCCGACGTTGTAGTTTACGGGGTATTGATGAATGCTCTTTTTGACGCTGGATGGGTTATAGAAGCCTTATATTATGCCGATGAAATGAAAAGAGCTGGCTTGCCGGGGAATGCAGTTATATATAATTTTTTGATGAAGTTGTATACAAAAGTTGGCTATCTGAAAGAAGCACAAGAAACATACAAGCTTCTTCAATCGTCAGAAGAAGGTCCTGCAGTATATTCTTCAAATTGTATGATTGGTCTTTATACTAAACAATCTATGGTTGACCCAGCAAAAGAGATATTCGAGACATTAAAAAAAAATGGAACTGCAAATGAGTTCTCCTATGGAATGATGTTATTTTTGTACAAGAATATTGAAATGTTTGATGAAGCCATTCAAATTGCAAAGCAGATGAGAAAATTAGGACTCTTGACAGATTCATCAAGTTATAACAATGTCCTTGACCTGTATGCTAATGCTGGGAGACCCAAAGAAGCAATACAGACTTTCAAGGACATGGTAACAGCTTCTATACAACTTGATGATTGTAGTTTAAGATCACTTAGAAATCTTTTGCTTAGATATGGAGCATCAAGGCAAGGTCTTGACAAATTACAAGTATCGATGAAAGAGGACACTTCCAATGGTTTACGGGCATGGATGTTGGCACTCACAAGTGTGCTTGAAATGGATGAAATATGATAACAAATAGATTTATTCTCTGCAATTGGTCTTCAAAGACATTGCTTTGTTAGGCTCACAAAGTTTTGTTGATGGATATGAGAATGCCATTGGTATGACAGCATGCCGGCAACACTTGTCAAAATTTGAAGTGCATTATATAATGCAAGATTGACATGATTCTGTGATTGGTATGCTTCAGTTTGATCCAGTCTTATGGCTTAATATGACCTAAAAGAACTTGAGTTGGAGCTGTTGGCTGTGAGAATAGACAACTTTTGTATGTGATCTATGTAAATCTTCAATAATGTGAACCAGGGTATGAAGTTCATCTTGTACTTTTGGCCAAAGCCAAACCTTAAACGAAGCAATTCTGAAGCCTTGACTTCCTATCCTATATTATATAATGACAGAGAAGGAATCCGAGGAAGGCAAGCTCGATCTCTTGAAATTTAGATGAACCATGTGATGAAGTGTAAATTAAAAAAAAAAAAAAACTATGAACCTTTGTTGTATTATTGTATAACAAGTTGTATATGTAAAATTGATGATTTCTGATTCAGAAAGGAAAAATCTTATAGTCTGTTTACTTTTTTATTTTACTTTCTTTTTTCATTTCTAACTTGTTAATTTTAATTAAGAAGATATAAGTATCACAAACAATACATTGATCCAAGTGGTAAGGAACCTGGGCCCTTTAAGCAGTTGATGCAAGTCTCACAAACAATTGATCACAGATTCGGTCTAGATTTTTGTGTATGAAAATTTTGGTTGTGATGAGAGAATCTACCTTGTGTGCTTAATAAATTCTCAATGGAGATTAGTCATCTCTAATTGGTGATGGAATTTCGAATCTATAACATGATATCTCAAAACGATGTGAGTTTATTGAGTGAGGTCAATTATTTCTTTAAAATGAAATCAAATAGTAAATTCCACACAAAGTTTAGTGGTTAAAGAGTAAAATCCACACAAAGTTGAAAAGTTAAAAATAGAAAATGTTTTAAGTATTATATTTTTATTATTCCATTGCCATTTGCTATTTCTAAAAGCACATTCCTCTTTATGTAACTAGGACTAGATGGGTGTATCATACATGTAATCAAATAGTTTTATTCACATATCATGACAAATAAGTTAGCAAAAGTTTGGTTGAAGGTTTATTTTACAAGGATTCAATTGATCATTATAAATGTTTTTAACAAAAGTCGATAAAAAATTGATCAAGTACTCAATAGTCATTTAACCTTACTTTATTTTAAATTTGTTCATAGTATCAAAATATATTATTTTAAAAAGATCCTTAAAACATAAACCTCAAGGAAATTATTACTGTCCTTAAACAAGTGTCCAAATAGACTACATTTTCACCACTCTTGAAATTTAAATAATGTCTGTTTGGAACAGATTTTCATCGAGTGATGGCGAATTGTTTTTCTTTTCTAAATTAACAATGCCATAATTAAAATATTTATTTGGAGGGTAAAAATTGTTCAAATGTCTCATCTTAGAGACAATAGCACATTCATCTTAAATATTTATTTTTTTAACAATGTCACAACCCTTACTTGAAATGAACACTTAAAAATGTGGAAACAGTTTCTAACTAAATTGGAGGGCAAAAGTTGTTCCAAATGTCTCAATTATACATATTTCATCGCTCACTATGATTACATGTTGAAGCCTTCTGTCAACAAATAAGCAAAAATAACAGTGGTGAAGCACCACTCTCTAGTCAAGGGTTCAGTGAAAGAAAGCAAGATTCATAGGCTAATAACCTCCCATGCCACCCATGCCGCCCATGCCACCAGGCATTCCAGCACCATCTTTATCATCACTTGGGAGTTCATACACAATAGCTTCAGTTGTTGTCATCAAAGATGACACACTGCAGGAAAATGGTGGTTAGTAAATGCAGAATATATAACTTACCAATAACTTCTAAACGAGATGAAATCTCTTAATATCTTACCTGGCTGCATCAACCAAGGCGGTCCTGATCACCTTCAATGGATCAATAATTCCAGCTTTAATCATATCAACATATTCACCTGAGCAAGAAGTTGAAGAATCAGTAGTAATAAAAATAACCTGGACCATTATAGAAAAGGAACTCCAAAAGTAACCAACAGTAACTACAGAATTCTCAACACCATGATTAAGGGAAACCACAAAAGTAACCATCAATTTTGATCAGACGTTTTTTGAATATATATTTGCCCTTAACACAATTATTTGCCAAAATTATATATTAAAAATATACAACAATATTGAAACCAAAATTTAGATAAGTTTGTATGGCATTATGAAACTAAAACAAGCAAATTAAATTTAAAAAATACCATTATAAATTAAATATATTAAACAAATATAAAATGAAGCACTACAGAAAAAGTAGACAGACGGGCGCACAAGTGGCATCTTTCTGCTTGTAATAATAATGTAAATTAAAGAAACACCTTGCTATCTTTTGAGAAAAGAAAACACGACAGGGAAAAAGAAAACAAGGTAAACTGACCTTTGGCGGCATCGTACCCAAGATCAGGATTATCCTGTTCCAATAGTTTACCAACAACTACAGCACCCTCAACTCCAGCATTTGATGCAATTGTGTGCACAGGTGTCTGCATTTTTTGTGATAACATGTAATAAAAGAGTGAGAAACTAAAGTTGAAGTTATAAAAACATACTGTTTTTTCAAGGCATCTAAAAATATTGCAGGATGAGACCAAAAACAACACAATAAGGGAAGAGAAGGACAGTCTGTTGAGTGGATCACTGACTAAAACAAAACGATATGGACGGTCTAAACCTAAAGTCTGTGAAAGTGCAAAATAGACTAACCTTCAAAGCATTTTGAATAATCTGGACACCTATCTTCTGATCAAAATTGGCAGTTACAAGCTTACTTAACTCATTTGACGCATAAAGAAGAGCAACACCACCACCTGTGTAAAACAGACATTTATCAGATACGAGTTATGATTGGAGAATGTTGAACTAAGCATACAAATGTCGGTGCTAATAATTTACCAGGTACTATGCCTTCCTCTACAGCTGCCTTGGTTGCATTTAAGGCATCTGTTACTCTATCTTTTTTCTCACCAACTTCAGCTTCACTGGCTCCTCCAATCTACAAAAGTTAAATTTCAGGTGTTAGTATTATCAAGGAAAAACCTAAGGATGTTTAACAAGTAATAAAAGACCATAAGTAAGCAATGTCAACATAAATAGCACATGCACCTTAAGCACAGCAACACCCCCAGAAAGCTTGGCCAGTCTTTCCTGTAATTTCTCCTTGTCATAATCTGAAGTACTATTTTCAACTGCAGACCTAATCTGTAAATCAAAATTTATTACGTGAAACAGATCAGAAGAAACATCATTGAAAAACCAGACCTATCTCTAAATGAAAATGGTAAAATCAAATTGAATAGGAGATTTAAACAAACCTGCTCACATCTTTCCTCGATAGCTTTCTTATCACCAGCACCGTCAAGAATGACAGTGTCATCTTTGGAAATTGTAATCTACAAGATTAAGAAACTTAGATCAGTTGTCTAAATTATTTGACCTTATATTTTATCATGCTAAAACTGTTAAGGAATTAGTAGAAAAATTAATTTGAGCTAATGCGCATCAATCAAGGAAAGTCTGCATCCTTTACAAAAACCAAGAGTTCATGAACATTAACCAAATAAGTGTATCAAAACTCAACCGGCCATTAAAATCTCACAATAATCAAGCTAAACCGCTACCTTTTTGCAAGAGCCAAACATTTCCAGATCCACTTTCTCAAGATTGTGGCCGAGGTCTTCAGTAATAAGCTGAATATAGAGAACACATATCATCCATGGGTTTAAAAGATGGGAGGGAATATAACATTAACCTTATTATTGCAAATAGATAACTTACTTGACCTCCTGTAAGAACAGCAAGATCCTGGAGACCAGATTTACGATTTTCACCAAAACCAGGGGCTTTGATGGCACATACCTAAAGAGTAAGACCGTGCAACAAATACCAAATTAAATAAGCGAAACTAAGAATACGAAATTTAAAGTACCTAAGAACAGATAAATAACACTACGTATAGGCAAAGCAGACCTTGATTCCAGCACGAAGCTTATTTAGGATAAGAGTTGCAAGGGCATCACTTTCAACATCTTCGGCGACAATCAATAAAGGTCTTTGTTTCTGGTGATTAAGTGTTGGTCAGTATCAATATTTTACAATTTAATGTAAAATGCTGAAAATAGTATTACTCACCTTTAAAGCTAACTCTAATACTTTAACTATAGCATTTATATTTGAGATTTTCTTCTCATGGATTATGATGAGGGGATCCTCAAGTTCCTGTTTACACAAATAAATGGCATCATTACACAACATATATCAACCAAACAAAAGAAAGATTCATGACAAAAGGTGACTTAGCAAGCATAGTTATCAATCCCAAGAAACGGCATATCACGGCCAGCTCAAAATATAGTG